>CAMZMU010000011.1:778452-927961 GCA_947311845.1 Poa pratensis | reverse complement strand
TGGTTGAAATAGCACCTTTTTCTCTGCATGAGCTGGCAACATTTTTACTGGCTGGTTCACTTGGGCATGGATATCCCAGCTGTGAGTGTCTGCATTGTTGTGAAAAACAATTCTAACTGCATCTTCATAGTTTCCTGCATTCCACTGAATATTTTTTCTGTAAGCTCATCATCTCACTTATTTCTGACTGACTGCTAGAAGCATTTTGCTATTGCTTGCTGTTGTTGCTGCTGTGGCTGCTGTTGCTGTTGGTACTGCTGGTACAGCATATTGCCTTGGGGTCTGAATTTCTACTGAGCTGCTGGAGCAAAATTCTGCTGTGTTGCTTGAGAATAGCTCTGCTGATTTGCATTCTTTTAAGACAAGTTTGGATGGTTCCTCCTAGCAGGGTTGTAGCTTTGAGAAAAAGCACCTTGATTCTGTGCATACTTTACTTCTGCTGTCTGAGTGTCAGTTAGTACAAACATAGTAGACTCAAGAGGTGAATGACCTTCATTTTCACAAATCATGCAAGCAGATGAGACTTGGTTGACAGGCACTATTGCCTTGCTGTTCTTCTCCTGCATGAGCTGAGATAGCTGGTTTGTCAGACTGTCCAGCTTGGCTTCCAAAACATTCTGACCACTTAGCTGAATCATTGACTGTTGGTTTGGATGAACTGTTCTTTCATTGGTCCAGGATAAATTATGAGATGCCATACTCTCAATCAAAGCAGTAGCTTCATCAAGAGTCTTGTTCATGAGACCTCCACCAGCAGCTGAATCAACAAAGGATCTAGTCTGCTCTGTCAGACCCTTATAGAATGTTTGCAAAATAAGCCACTGCTCCTGACCATGGTTAGGACACATTCTGATGAGGCCTTGATATCTCTGCCAAGCATCATACAAGCTTTCACCTTCATACTGCACAAACCTAGTGATCTTATCTCTGCATTCTGCTGCTGTCGTGTCTCGAATCACGGACACCGGGAGTAGAGGATACCCCCTTTTAGGTTCGGCAGGGGCGCGAAGGAGGCTGAGAATCGTCTCTTGGGTGAGGCCTAGATCAAGCTCTCCTCTCCACGATCAAAGCATGCAACCAAAGGGACAAAAGGAGCTACCTAGGTTCAGTCCGCCCGGAGGCTAAAAGCCCTACTCCTGCATGTCTAGATTGATGGGTTCTTCATAGTGTGGCATACAATGGAGCCTTCCGGACGGGGTACCCGGAAGGGTTTTGGCTGGAGGTAGAAGAAGGACAGATCCTGACCCGAAGGAGATCACCTTCCCCTCTACCCTTGCAGCCCTAGTCTAATCTTGCTTCGGTTCGACTTGTTCCTCCCCCCTTCCTCTGTGCCTTGGTCCTCCTTTTATAGGCTAAGGGGATACCACAGGGTCACGTGAGGGGCACGAGGGACCTTCGGCGGGAAGGACCCTCCACGGCTGGTTTATGGGGAGACGTGGCTTCTTCTCAGCCTAGCGTCTCCTTTGGATTAGGTGGGGGCGTCCGCCTTGGGGTGGACAGTGGCTGACACCACCACGGGCTATGTCTCCGACCCGCGCCACCATCGCCTTGCTTCCCAAATCTTCTGGCATGAGGTGGAGAGCTTATCCACAGTGGTACGGAGAGGTACCCGAGAGGGAGCCTAGCCTCCTGCCGGGAACTCGGACTCTCGGAGACTTCCTTGTCTTCCCGCATGGTTCGGGGCCCCGGCAGGCCCCCAGGACCGGAGCCCTTTGTTGATGTAGGTCTTGCTTGGCCTTCATGGGGTTGGACGGCGAACCCGCCAACCTGACTTGGGTCTTGGCCTTGTCCATCATCATCTTGGGCCCACATGGGGTGGACCCACTTTGGCAGCACTACGGGAACCCCATGTTCCACTGCTGCGACAGCTGCCTTGGTGGGAGGAAAGTACCTTTGAAAGAAGGCTTGCAGCAAGTGCTCCCAAGTGTCTCTACAGTGAGTTGGCAATGCATGAAACCACATCTTGGCAAGGCCAGACAGACAAAATGGAAACAGCTGCATTCTAATTGCTTCAAGGGGTACACCATTGTGCTTGAGAGTGTTACAATACTCAAGAAAATTTCTGATATGCTCATGAGGACTCTCCAAAGCACTGCCTTTGAAGCGGTTGTGCTGCACCATGTTTATCAAGGCTGGCTTAATTTCCCAGTTGTTTGCCAGGATGGCAGGCATAACAACATCTGCATTGGAAACCTGATCCTTAGGGATCCACAAATCTCTCAACTTTTGGTCACCCATGTTGATAACTGACTCTCTTTCCTCTGTATCTTCTACTGATGACACTGAGGCTGCTCTTCTTCTTGCCAGAAAAGTTCTCTCAGGTTCAGGATCAAAAGCAACTAGAGGTCAATCTTCAGACTGCATTCACCAAATTCCGACACTGCATAAAGGAAATCATGTTTCCTCTACACACAGGCACAAACAAGAACTTTATCAAGGGTTAGTGAACTAAAACCCCTAATAACAATTCTAGTTTCAGATCACAGGACTAAAAGCACCACAGACATGAAGATCATGCAAAAAGTTCAACAATTTCACAAGGAACACACAGCCTAGTCTACTGTACTTTAAAGAAACAATCAAAATTTGATCCCCGGCAACGGCGCCAATTTGATCAATGCAGAGTTTAGTGTGGGTTTATGTCGTTCTCCCCATAGGGATCAACAAAATTATGACATGTTCTTTGTTTCCAGAAGCTAGGCCAAAATCAGAAAGTTTGGGACTTTTTGAATAAATGGAAGGGTTTAAGCAGTGCAGCAAATAAAAGACAGTAACTTGTAGATCCTTGGTTGTCAGGCAAGAATACTACAAGGATCCAAGCATTTAGGGGACAGGGAAAGATGTTTCACTTCACAGGCTTGCAGAGTCTAGTCATGCAAGCAAAGGGTTTTAGCAGGTTTAAGGCAGAGAAGAAATTAAACACAAAGATTACAGCTTTCTTGTTTGTCAGGCAAGATCACTGTGAGTTAACAAGCAATAGGGGACTAGGGATGGAATTACAACACAACAGTATGCAGGGACTAGCCTTACACACCACAGATCAAACAAATCATGCACAGATCAAGCAAACTTCAGATAAACAGAGAACTGTGTCACTCAATTCACTGCAACATCCAAATCCAACAAGATCTTCACACAGATGGATGATCTACTAGTTTCTACTCAGTTTACACAGAGAATTGGAGAGAGTTTTTGGCTGTGGCTCACTGAAACCTTGTCGAGGCAGAGGAAGCAGAGAGGAAGACAGGGGTGGATGCGGAGTTGCAGATCATGTGCTTCAGGTCACCATAGCCTTGGGCTTCTTCTCCTGGTCTCCATGCTCATGTTGTTCTTCTTCTTGCTTGGTGTTCTTGAGGTTCTTGGTTGTTGGTGGTGTTGGTGGCCGAAAAGGTGATGTGGTGGATGAGATGGTGGTGGAAGGCTGTGGAGTGGATTGGTATGGAGAGGAATGAGGTGGATGGTGGAATGGGATGGATGATGTGCTCTGTGGTGGTGTGGTGGCTTTATACTCCTTTTCCATTTGTGGTGGAGGTGTGACCCGAAGTGGTGGAGAGGGGAAGGTTCCCCTTTCCTCTCTCAGCATAGAGCACATGGGGTGTTCCCCCCTTTATCACCTTTATGCCTTTTTCCTCTTTTAGGCTTACTTGCTTCTCAAGTTGATCTCTTCCCTCTCTGATGATTCAAAATTGCTCAAATATCTCCATTTGAATTCCCCTCTAATAGCACTTGGTGGTTCTTGCACTTGGGCTTCAGCAACTTTACTGACAGAGTACTGTTCATCATCTGGCAACAAAGGTGTTCTACATTTTCTGCCTTGATCACTTCTTGCTGAGCATGGATGGCTTCTCTGCTGCATTGGGTTGTCATGTGTGCTGCAGCTTGCTTGACTTCCACTCTGAATCTTCTGAAAAACATGTGCCTTGCCGCACAGTACTGCAAAATAGATGAAAATGCTGTGAAATGCAGCTGAAATACTCTACTGTGTACTGAATGTAGCAGGGTTTTAGGTTTTAGGGTTCAGAATATTGCATATAAATCTGAGTGATCACTCGACACCATGGCCGGACCTCTGCTCCTGTTCTGCGAGTCACGGGGCAGAAGACAAGTAGGGACCATCGGATTTCAGATCGACGGTTCCCTATGAACCCAGCCGCTTCTACTCTCGGCCGTCTGTGGCGTGATCCAGAGCCGTGTAACCCTTTACTTCCCGCGTGCTCATGGGCTGGCCCAGCACTGTTCGGCCGTGGCTGGGCCAGATCTGGCCCTTGTGTTTCTTTTTCTGTTAAATCCTTTTATGTTTTACAAATCCTATTAGATCTGCTTTAGGAATTAATTCACCATTTAATCCCTGTGCATGCAAATTGAGTGATTCAAATTTTAGTATTCCTATGTGTTTTATTAAAAATGCAGAACTTGTTGTTTACAAAAATATGCTTTTAAGTGTCGTATAGATTAAATCTTGTAAAAAGTTACTTTTTCACTAAATCATTAATATCTAGAGTTTTCTATATCCAAATATTGAAAACTAAAATTCTATGGATAGCCTGAGATGGTACCTTTCTAGAGGTGTTAGTCTTGCATGCAAATGAAACTTAAAACAAAAGTTCTATTCATTTTACTTAAAGCACCAGAGAGCACTTGGTGATTTTTGTAGATTTGGGTGTGAGGATTTTTGGAGCAAATCCAATTGTGTTAGTTTCTAATACTAACAGAGAACCCAAATCTAGCTTTGCATGATTGTTTGAGTAACAGAACATTCTAGGTGTAAGATTTAGTAAAAAGGATGTTTTATGCCTCTAATAAAAAGGAGAAATTTAAATACCTTTATTATAAAAATGTTGTTTGTGTTTATGACTGATTGATTTGGTACTATAGCATGTTTGTTACTATTGTTAACATATGTTAGTACTGTTAGTGCTTTGTGTTAAGTTTGAACTAGAGTAAACATGTGTTGTTAAGTAGTATTTATGTTAGTGTGAGATGCTTGAGAGTAGTGGCATGTGTCGGTTGCCTTTTTGGCTTATCCCTTGTACGATAGATGTCAAGCCCTTGTTGTAATATGTTTAGTGGTTTTTAGATTACTACTAGTCTTTCTATGTTTTACTAGTGGTTAATTCAGTTTTGCTGTTAAGACTAGTGGCATGTGTGACTAAAAGTGTGTCTACTGTGTTGCCTGGTAGTTTGGTGTCATGCTTGTGTTCTGATACTTCTTCGTGTATTATTTGTGGTTGTGTTTTGTGTTTTGAGTGTTGCTTCTTTTCCTTTTTACGATGCTAGACATTAACGCTACCGGAGTGGCCGTTGAAGAGGATGTCTGAAGAAGGATGGGATTTCTTTTATTTGATCTATGAGGAGAAGTCTAGGGACACTTTTGAACCAGGCAAGCTACTCTCTGATCATGCACATATATATATGCATCTATTTTGTCAACATTTTTTATTCATAAGCAACTATGGTTTTGAAAACCTTTTCAAAGTATATGAAAACTATTTTGACACACTATGTAGAAGTATAGGTTAGCTTTGATCAAACTATAGGATGGGAAAAATATTGTTTACTCAAAACTCCTTTGAAAATCCTTGGATGAATTATGGAATGCCGAGATGTCGGTGTTGAAGTGGAGAAATGGAGAATGGTGATGTTTACAAAAAAAATGCACATTGTGTCCTAGTACTATGACGACCAGCCATACCCTATGCGACCACATTTACCCCCATATGGGACGGGGCTTAGTCATGTAGTTTGCTCATTTTAGTATGGGATACCTCAACAATGGAGATGACTCCGTTTCTTTAGGGGGCTGGTTCGGTGACCCCCTGACCTGGGTCCTCTCACAAAGCTGGAGATAGAAGGCTGTCGGATACACCCGCCGGTCAAAACTATGAGTCGACGGAAAGTGTCATAAGGGCAGGGTCCTAGACTAGCGTGAGCAAATTAGAGGCTATGGTCGGTAACTCAACTTCGCATACACCTTGTATGGTGGGACGTGGCTGACACGATTAGTTGCCGGATGGATGTGGGAAAAGCGTGCTAGCTCTGCAGAGTGTAAAACTATTCGAATAGCCGAGTCCTCGATAATGGACAGTTGGAAGGCTGTCCTAAGACCATGTGCAAAGTTTTGTGTTTTAAAAATGGAGTTGAAAATGTTTTATACAACTATACCAAAGGGTCGGTATGAGGTTGTTGAAAATTAATGACCATGAAGGGCTATGGTCGAAAAAGGAGGAGTTTTGGAGAAATAAACTAGATGGTGATTTTCTGGAGAAAAGTTCTAAAAACCTTCTTTTTTTCAACAAAGATATAGCGATGTTTTCTAAAAAATAGGAGTCTTATGAAACAAAAGTAAAGCTAGTGCATGTTCATGTTGGGGTAGCTTGCGAGTACAATCAAATGTACTCATATTGGTTTCGTCCCTGGCTATTGTCTTAGCCAGATTTTGAAGAGGAGCAGTTCAAAAAAAAGACTTCAATGACGTCATTGCGAATTAGGGCGCTTCCCAGTCAGCTGCCTGTAGGTTATGGAAAATGACTTGGGCTCCACATTGTTTGATGATTCCGCTACAAGTACCTGTTGAAGCTTACGACTGAAATCAAGTAAGTATATTCATCCGTATTTATGGATCTTCTTTTGATACCAGTTTGATTGTGCTCAGCGACACACTGATCATGGGATCACTGATGTTGTAGGCACAAGAGAATTTCGGACAGCTAGTCCGGGGTCCCCACAGAGTCAGAATGAACAGGGATTCGCAAAGTCGCTAACCGTACCAACCTTATTGCACCCAGTCTCGCTGACATCCTATGTGGATCCCGCTGTAGCCCGAGGGCCTACCCATCAGCCTCACGCTGCGCGTTTAATCAGTGTGGCAGACGTGCCAGAGGGGCACAGATTCGCACCACGTTCCTCGCATTGGTCGATTTTGTTCATTTACCATACTAGGTTTTAGCCAATGCATTGCGTGCCCCTCTGGGATAGATTTCTTCGTACGTGGTTCCTTCCCCCTCTCTCCCGCTGACGATGGGCCCCTTCCTTTTCGTGGCCCACAGGTCGGTTTCTCGGCATGTTGCGTCGCTGATGTTTCCCTTCCATGCGTCCACGCTGCGTATTTTCTACAGTATGCCGGGGCACGCTGGGTATTTCGCTCGATCGTCGGGTACATTGCACTGTTCGTGATGTCAGGGAGAATTCGGGGCCGATTTCTCCGTCCGAAGTGGCCTCCCTCCATTCATCTGCGGGTACGTTGCACTGTGCTGGTAGTCAGAAGGCCCAATTTCACGTCTCGCTGGCGGCTCGCCATTGGTTCCGAGTGGTTACCGACCTAAATACAGTGTTTAGGGAATGGGGTATACAGGATGTTTTCTAGATCGGATGGTTACTACAGCTCTTATTTCCCCCATTTTCTTCTTCCACACGGTTCTTGCTCCGCCCTGCTTTTCTTGAGCTCCGTCGTGTTTTCATGGATCTTCCGGACACGTTTGGTCCCGCTGAGATCAGGTTGGTTTTTCTTTCCGTGTTTTACGCTCAGGTTTTGGTCGGCTTTTGTTCATGTTGTTCACCGTGTGTTTGATCCATGTTTTTGTGTTGTTTGTTGCTTATCCGATTTGTTTTTCTTTGTTTAGGTTCCTAAAATCTCTTTCCTCTTTGTTGCTCTGCTTCTTTCACAGGTCGCCGGTTTACTGTTACGGGTTGCGGTGCAGGATGAGCCGGTTCTTGAGCTCCGCCGTGTTTTCATGGATCTTCCAGTGACGTTTGGTCCCGTTGAGATCAGGATGGGTTTTCTTACCATGTTTTCTGCTAAGGTTTTTGGCCTTTTTTTTGTTCATATTGTTCACCGTGTGTTGGATCCGTGTTTTTCTGTTGTTTGTTGGATATCCGGTTTGTTCTTCTTTGTTTTCCAGGTTCCTAAACACTCTATCCTCTTTGTTGCTCTATTTTCTTCGCAGGTCGCCGGTTTACTGTTACGGGTTGCAGTGCAGGATGTGTCGGCTCCCGGTTGTCCTTCACGTATAGATGAACCGTGTTGTTCCTGTGCTCATTCATCGGTATGTTTTATTCATTGGTTGTTCGGTTCTTTTTTTGTATTTCTATGCCTGTCTGTTTTCTCTTTCCACACTTCACCGACATGACTTACCGTGCACAAATATTATGATTTTTTGCAGGTTGGTCTTTTGCTATTTTCGTTTTACATTCTTGCTGTTTGGTTTTTTCTGTGGATTTCATGGTTGTTTTGTGACTTCTTTTCTGTTTTTTTTGCAGGTCGTTGCCTTACTGGGGAATATTTCAGACGCGGTGTTTTTTTATTTATTTTGGGCTTCTGGTTCCTGTCATTTCGGTGTTGAGTTATTCTGGTTGGTAGTCGCTGCCGAATCCCCGTTCGAGCTTGTCGGCTTACTGGTATGTTGTTTCTACTTTCTTGCTGTGTTTATTTGTTTGTTCTTCCTTCATTGTTTATCTTGCTGGTTTGTGTGCTTGATTTGTACTATTTATTGGTATGTTTTATTCATTGGTTGTCCGGTTCGTGTTTTCCTATTTGTATGTCTGTATGTTCTCTGTCCACACATTTTGGAGCTGGCCGGCTTAGTGGTCAGTTGGAGCTGGTTGGCTTAGTGGTCTTTCCTTATTTGTTTATCTTGCTGGTCGTGTGTTGGATCCATATTATTTAGTAGTTTATTGCGGTACCTCTGTATCTGTTTTTCATTATTTTTTTATTTTCTGTTTTCTCTGTTTGTTTGCAGGTCATCGGTTTACTGGTTTGCCATTATTTTGGTTAACGTCGGATATGTTCGGATGTGGTTGTTTTTTTGTTGCCGTGTTCTCTCTCTGTACTTTGTTCCTGTCGCTACTCGTGTGGTTGATACGTGATGTTTAGTTGTTCGTTGCTTTTGCGGTGCACACGGGTCGTCGTTTTATTCGGTTTTTTCTTCATTTGATTCTCGAGACGGTATCGCTCTCGTGTCACTTTCGTTTTTTTGGCCTTGATTTCTTTCCTTATTTTATTTGTTTATATGTGCGGGTTTCCTTTTATTTTGGGGGAGCTGTTATTTTACTTCGTCTTATTTCTTGCTTTTCTTCATTTTTCTTGGAATTTTTTTTGTTGGTTCGCTGGTTGAAGAGGTTCTTGGATAGCAACACCTTCATGTTAATGGCGTCTCCCTGGAGTCGACATCCTTGAGTCGGCGGGATTGACGAGCAGTGAGATGGAGAAGGCAGTCCTGACGACTCCCTGGATTCGGCGGACTGGAGTCGGCGGTCGACGAGCCGGCGGGGTCGACGAGCAGTGAGACGGAGAAGGTCATGCCTACGCCACCACCACCGCCACATCCGTCTGAATGGCGCCGCCGGATGCTCTTCGTCGTCTTTATCGTGTTGCGGCAGACATATATAATGTATTTTCATGCCATGTATCTTAACCCATCTTTGATAAGCCATTTTTAAGTCGGCTGGAAGATTGTTGTTAGTGACTTCCAGCGACCTTTATCAACTGTTTTAGGAGAGTGCATTTAATATCTGTTTTAGTATGGACATGTTCATAGTTGGGTTCTTGGACCAGTTATTTTTTACTTTATATTAAGGCGATATCTATGTTTTGTCTCAGTGTTTAGTCATTTTAAAGTCGGATGGAAGATTGTTGTTTGTGCCGGTTCGCTGACGTTGATCAGCTGTTTCGGGAGAGTGCATTTTTTGAAAGTCGCCGACTTACTCGCGAGCATCGAGTCGTTGGTTTTCCTGTTGCTCTTCAGTCAGCTGGATCGCCGAGCAGTGAAACGGAGAAGGTCATTCCATCCGACTCCCGGGACTCGGCCAGTACCAACATTCGTACCCGATGGTTCGGCAAGATAACGAGTGTGTCACGAATCTTCAATCGTCAACAAATTAAACTGCCGACTTAATAGAAGTAGAGGGTCACCCCTTAACATCTATGTGTGTCGCTAAATGTGAGAGTTACCGCAGCGATTTTATCATAGTGGCTATCCGATACGGGCCTTTGCATTCTCCAGCACCGTCTGATCAGGCCGTGTTCCTGGAGTCGGCGGGCGCAGCGTTGTGATGTAATCTAGCGCCTGTTCATTTTTTCTATTGAGCGTTATACATGGTTGCTCAACTTGTCTGCGAGGCTTCCAAAGTTAGAAACATGCCTAAGGTTTACAGGTAGGCCGATATGGTACGCCTGCTGGGTTAACTATGGGGAATGCCCGTACTATCGTTCGAGTCGGCGTGGTTAGGACGCAACATTTTATGACCTGCACAGGAGGTTGCCTTCGCGGGTATGGCGTATCGTCAAAGGTTGCGTTTGATCGGTACAAGGCATCATCAGGAGAATGTTTGGAAACTAGAGTCGGAGAGGTCGGGTTGTGCATTAAGACGGGAACCTGGAGTCGGCGGGGTGCACAGAAAAAGCATCAGAGATAAAGACGGAACGTGGAGTCCATGGGGTCGGGTTGTGCATTAAGATGGAACCTGGAGTCGGCGGGGTCGGGTTGTGCATTAAGACGGGAACCTGGAATCGGCGGGGTGCACAGCTATTGCATTACAGCCATCGAGGTATATGTAAGTGCAACTATGTTAAGTAATTCACCTATGTATTCAGAGCTGGCGCACTTGTCTGTTTTTCTTGAGTAAGAAGCAGAAGGGCTCGGACTCCACATTGACGACTGCACGTTTCCAACTCCACATTGACGGCTGCACGTACTGCGGTTCGTACAATGGTTATGTCAGCCTAGGCGTAACGATTTAGTAGCTAAATGTACACCACGATGCCGACTCCACGGTGTCGACTCCACCCTGCCGACTCCACGCTGCGCTACCGACTCCACGGTGTCGACTCCACACTGCCGACTCCACGGTGTCGACTTCACGCTGCAGACTCCACATTGTCGACTCGGATCCAACATGGTAAAGCAACAGTAAAAATAGTTATCGTCCACATCATCAGACGACAAGATGAATTTTTTTGTTTACTCTTGACAGAAGAAACATGAGACGACTCACGCTTAAGTTCGGGTGCGGTGACGACTTACGGAATACGTCGGCCATTATCTTGAGCCTGTCCCAATAATTCGTTGATCATCTTTTGATTTTCTTCATAAAGAGCTCTTGCTTGAGTCTTCAGAAAGACTGAATTGACATCTCTATGGCACGTTAAATATACTCAGGCTCTACTCCATCACTTCTTGGCTTATTCTCATCGTCACTACCAGTGTAGTTGAACTCATCGTCGGACAAATAACGTTCATCCTCGAGGTCCTCTCCCGCGTACTCCTCGTCCATCTTAACCTTCTCGAGCACTGTTGCATCAAGATTTAATTCCCGTTGGACCTGGTTGGCTTAGTGGTCTGTTGTTCTTCCGGTTAAGGTTGGTTCTGTTGTGATTAGTTTGTGTTTTATTGCCGCGTTAAGCTGTTTGTTTTCCTTAGTTTATATCTTGTTGGTTGTGTGATGGCTTTGTATTATTTACTTGTTTATCGTGGTTGGTGGAGTCGGTGTTTGGAATCACATTTGAGCTGGGGAATGATCATTGGTTCTAAAAGGAATATTAAAAAATTGCACTAGTGCGGATGGAACATTTAGAATATACCACTTACCTTTCAAACAGGGCGGACGTTGCCGGCTCCCCGTGGGAGCTGGTTGGTTTACTGGTGTGCTGTTCTTCCAGGTTAAGGTCCGTTCCTTCAACATTTGTGTGTTTTTCTTGTCGTATTTATGTGTTTGTTGTTCCTTCTTTGTTTATATTTTTTATTCTTGCTGTTAGGTTTCCTACTCTGGAATATCTCTGACGTGCGTGATTTTTGTTCCTTTCTGGCTTGGGGTTCTGGAACGTTGAAATTTTGGCAGCCTTCAAAAGCTTTGGAGGCACGTCTATTTAATTAAAACACATGATCCATAGAGTGCATGCAAAACATGAACACCGAAAGTACAATACAATTCACTTTAACTTAAATAAACAAAAGGATTAATCATCAAACCAAAAACATCTGAGTTATTTTGGTTGGTGGGCGCTGCCGGCTCCCCGTTGGACCTGGTCGGCTTACTGGTCGGTTGTTCTTCCGGGTAAGGTTGGTTCCGTCGAGATTTGTTTCTGTATTATTTATGTGATTATATGTTTGTTCTTCCTTTTTTGTTTATATTATCTATTCTTGATGTTTGGTTTAATTCATGGTTTTCATTTGTTTTCTTTTTGGCTTTGGTTTCCTGTTATATCTGAGTTATGTTGGTTGGTTGGTGCTGCCGGCTGCCCGTTGGATCTGGTCGTCTTACTGGTTCGTAGTTTCCTGATTTGTTTAGCTGTGCTTGTTCTGCTCAATTTATTTATCTTGCTGGTCGTGTTCTGGATCCATGTTATTTAGTTGTTTGTGGCTTTTGCGTTTTGGTGTTGTTGTTTTTTTCTTTGTTTTTTCGTATATTCAACTCTACACCGAACCTCTTACGCAGCCTCCCCACGTATCACTAAACAAAGCACACGATGGATCCCTCGCATTCTCAACGGCCGACAACGAATATTTCACCCGAAGTACGAGATTAATACGATGATTAAAATGTGTGACACCGTGTAATATTAAATGCAGTGCGAAAGCTAACAGGAATTGCATCCACCATGGATGTGGGCAGTGATATCGACAATGACTCTGTGATGTTTGCTTCTTCAACTAACATACAGGTTTGCACATGTTTAATAATATTACACAGCTTATTAGCGTCATGGTTCTTGAAACTCCGTGGTTATTTTCCTGTCACGTTACATGTCTTACTGAAAGGACATCTAACTGTTGATGGTGATTCTACTACATGCATCAGACTTATTAGATTCTTACTATATTTAGTATCTTGCTGAATAGGTCCGGTGTAGTTAAAGCATTACATAGAGTAAGATAATTATTCTATCTTGTATGTCTATTTATTATCTCTCATTGCCTTATCAATACTTCAGGGTGCTCAGCTGCATCTAACAATCACAGCAAAGATGATACTTGATGAAATGTTAAGTTAGCTTGGATTACCGTTGGCTCATTATCACCGAACAGTTTACGGAGACTACAAGAACTGTGTGACTGTTATTTGGCATACAACAAAAGTTACTTCGGAAGGTCCACGCGCGCCCATGAAAATATCTAGAGTAAGGTCCATGGATGTTTGCATGGCAGAACATCGTGCTGCGGTAGCAGCTATTAGATTCATGGAAGTCGCAACTAATACGGTGATCAAAAATCAAAATAACAGCAGGTTGGAGCAGCTAGAAGCAGAAAATATTTGTCTAAAGAGTCAGCTGAAGAGGGCAGACATCAAATGTCAAAAACTTGCTAGAGGTTGGTTTCTGTCCGTGAGGTTTATCTGCTCCTTCTCAACCTAGTTCCATAACTTAGCGATTCTTAGCTATTTTGGTGGCCAGGAAGTCATAAGTAGCAGCGTGAAAGCAGTTTTTGAAAACATAGAAGGAATTGCACAGAGACTGGGATCTAGAGGAATTCGGCTAGAAAAGAAGCTCGAGAAGATAAGGAGATGACCGGCTTAATGACATAGTGCTTCTTTGTTCCTTATAGCATGGAATGTTTTTAAGCTATACATGGAAAGTCTAAATAAGCAAGCAAGAAAGAAAAAACAATGTGGCGAGCCGGCGACAGCGGAGCCAGCAGCACTTGTGGAATCAGATATGTTGGATAATTGAAATCCAAGCTATTTGATGTCTGACTCAGGCCTATATGAGCGATCGACTAAAATACTCCAAGACCCACCTTTGTCATATATTCCATATTATCTAATGCTATCTTTTACCAGATATGTTGGATAATGGAAATTGAAGTTATTTGATGTCTGACTCATGCCTATATGACCGATCGATCGAAATACTCCAAGACTCCACCTTTGTCATATATTCCATATTATCTAATGTTGTTTTTTACCAGCGATCCGTCGTCGCGAGATCTATAGCGTGATCTTGGTATGGAACGATGGAACTCTGGTATGTCCGTGTATGGTAGAGTGGCGATTGGGAATATGTAGTCTAAAGTGCAACTGGTCAAAGGAATTTTTATAGAGACACATTGTTGGTGAATCACTCGATGCAGAGGCTGGGATTAATAAAATTCCCTTTTCTAACAAAAACACTGTTGGTGAATGATTTCCCGAGTGATCCAATGCCGATTCCAGGGAGCCGGCGGGATCAGACACACATTAAGCTAAAATCGGTGTGACACGACCCAAGGTTCTTAAGGCGGGAAAATCATTGATGTGACGCCATCCGTCAGAAACATAGACATAGTGGGTCGTGTGCTATTTGGCTCATGTTTACTCACGTCGTTTATTACGGTAGAGAGAGGAGGCGGTAGGAAAATGAAGGAACGGTAGTGGACGATGAGTGCGTTAGGCAAGGCGCATCAATTAATACGGGAGCAAGGGTGGTCCCGCCGATCCTACCGGTTTCTGGTCGTATTAATTACTGTGTAGGTCCCGTGGTTGGCTCATCAATCCGAGACGTGTTACCTTGGAAACTTGGTGTCATGGGGATGAAACACGGGTGCCTAAAGACCCACACAAGATTCCGAGTGAAACGCAAAATCAAGCACATGTGTCCAGTCTGGCCGCCTCCGACTGCCCGGCTCGGCCGAGTGCGCCTGCTTCAAGCACAGCCGGCCTCCGCCTGGCCTGCCGTGCACACCAAGGCGGCATGGGCAAAATGACTGCAGCATCATCATCACGATTCTGAGAGACGATCAGATAAAGACAAAGAATGCCCGCCTTATACGACCAAGGTCAACACCACCAGCCGGACCCGTGTGGCCAGCAGCCGAAGGACCGGCTGCAGCCTGCCCACAACAAGGAGAAGAAGACGAAGGGCGCCGCCCAGTACATCGACAAGACACCACGAGAAGTGTCCGCCGTATAGAGCAGGCGGCGGCGTCGTCTCCGGCTAGCCCTCCACGTCGCCCTGGCATGGACTAAAGCGAAGCCTAGCTTGATGTCTCCTACTCCACCAAGTACATCGACAGGACTGCACGCGGGGTTAGAGACACCCGATTGGGCATAGCCGGACGAGGGTACCTGCCCTTTCGGGCACGCTGTACTGCAGACCAGCTACGTTATGATTGAAGACTCCTGTAGACTATGTTAGCCGGCTGGTACGGCAAGCCGGCCCCGCCTGTAAGCCAGACAGCCAGGCCTATATAAGGCTGTCTGGATGACCAAGTAGAGGGTAACCAACACTTCATCACTTCTACCCCCGAGAGCCAGCAAGAGAGAACCAGAGCCATGGAGAGAGGTTTGCAAACAGCTCGAGGAGCAATCTTGTACTCTGTCCACCGATATTAGAGAGATCATGCAGGAGTAAGGGTGTTACCTCCATCGTGAGGGAACCGAACATGGGTACATCGCGTCTTAGCGCTCCGACGCAATCCCTGCGGGTGCCAACGCTGCAGCTAGCTGCTCCCACTCCTCTACTCAAGCCACCCCGTGTGGCAATGCCGTGCAACATACCATGTTATTTGGCGCCCACCGTGGGGCAGATAGGAACGTCCGGAGTCACATTCCGCATGGGATCCCGCAGCCGACTCGGTGAGTGATCAGTGGCATTTATATCTTAATTGTAAGCATGTTTATGTGCATATTTACTCACATTTGAAGCCATGTTTATTATTTAAGCCACTGAATTAATATTAAATAAGCTATATCCTTTACATGAGATATTTTATAGCTTTGTTTGCATAATTGCAGGAAGGGTGCGAAAAGGCACCAATTTTCTACACCAAGCTAAGCAAGGATCTTCTTGAAATACACTCCTATTGAGCAAGGGCCTGAACAGAAAGTTGCAAGGACCAACTTGTGCAGAAGGAAGAGAAGTGGAGGGACCAAGATGTATAACGTGCAGATCAGATCGAAGATAAGGAGCAGCCAGCTCCAATCGGCAGCCCAGGCCTGGCGTTCTATCCAATCCCCATCCTCTTCTCTGCCTTCGGCAGCCGCCGCGGCCAGGCAGGCGCGACGGCGAGCCACCGCACCACCGCCACCAGCAGCTGCATCTCCATCACCACGTGCTCCTCCACACGTGTACACCGACGCCACGGACGCCGACACCTGCTGCTGCTCGTCGTCAAGGTCGCCGGGACGCCGAGGACTTCGACGCCCGCAGCTGCTCCTCATCTCCCAAGCCTGCTGCACCTTCTTCCCCAACCTCCAACGTGCTGCTACTCTCCATCAGGCGTCCATCCTTCCTGCTCCTCAACACCAAGCAAGCAGTCCTCCGTGGTTGACTCATTCGATCCATCTCTCCTCTCTTCAATTTCCGAAATTTCTTGTGAACTAGTGTTGTGAGCAGACTTGATTGGAGTACAGGGTACTGTACGTACTTGTTTGGTGATGATATGTTCAGATGAATTACATGTGTGTTTAATTCTTGTTAATTTCAGTTGTTACAGTAAGTTGAGTGACACAACTACTTGTTGATTATGAGATTTAGCTGGTTATGCACATGTGTAGTTTGATCTGTGGCGTGTATGGCTAGTCCCTGCACGCCGGTGTGTTGAATTTCCATTCTTTGCCCTCAAGTGCTTGTTAACTCACAGCGATCTGGCCTGACAACCCAGAAAGTTGTGATCTTCGTGTTTTGTATTTTCTCCTTCTTAAAACCTGCTAAAAAACATTCCTTGCATGACTAGCCTCTGCAAGTTGAGCACCAAAATCTTATTCCCTGTCTGAAAATTGCTCGGATCCTTGTTAGATTCCTGATTGACAACCAGGAGGCTGCAAGTTCAATTCTGAATTTGGATGTTGATCTCACTTGTGTGAACTCTGCTTAAACCCTGTGGTTAGTTAAAAACTTGCTGCTTAGACTTCCATCTAGCTTTAGCCGAAACTTGTGTGTTGTTTGCCTAGTCTCTGTGGGGAACACGACACTCGCAGTTTATGGTGAAATACCTACTGCTATATTTGCATCGATCAAATTGGCGCCGTTGCCGGGGACTAGCGTCGAACAATTGAGTTAGGCTATAGACTAGGTCTTTGTTTGTCTTTTGTGTGCATATTTTTAACCTCTAACCCTTGTCCTAGTTATTTTCTATGTTTCTCTTTGTTTCTTTTTCCTTTTGTGCAGATTGTAGTCGAACAAGTTTCACCTTGGATATGGCATTCTATTCAGATCATCATGGACAGGTGAATGGTTGCTCCATTACTATGGAAAAAATTCAAGAACATGAAAGTAAGCTTTTTCAAAGATTGCATCAATTGGCGCTTGAGAGAGGTATAGTTTTAGATGATGGGCCTATGCATTCTGATCATTTCAATTACAATGGTTATTCTCATGTTGTCCCTATATGTCACATTTGTGGTATTCATGGCCATACACCTGCTGATTGTCAGCATGGTGGTTATGCACCCACTCCAGATTGTTTTGGCATGAACTTTGCTCCACAGCATGGTTCATACCACAACAATTACTACCCTGGATGGCCTAAAAACCCAAGTATGACATATAGGAACATCAGCCCACCTATCTCATCATTTTTCCTAGTTATCCAGTGCAGGAATTTAGGTGTTCAGAGAAGAATCATCAAGAACATCATCAGTCCAGTGCTCAGTCCACTCCTCTAGAAGATCAGTCATCTTGGGTGGCAGAATTCAGGAAGAAACAACAAGAGTTGATGGACCAGGTAAACTCACAAATGTTGCAGCTGAATGAGAGCCTTTCACAACTAGCAACACCGGAGCCCAAGACAGAAGAAATTAAAGAAGATGCTGCAGTAGAACTTGAAGATAAAGGAGAGCTTCAAGTGGACAAAGATGTTGTCATACAAGAGGGTGACAAAACAGGTTTATCTAACCCTCTTGATGATATATTCCTTGTGAACCTCCTGCCATTACATTGCAATGCATGATACCATCTCTAATGGAAGAAATAAAAAATGATTTGCCTAAAATTGATAATTCACATTCTCTAAGCAACATTGTTCAGGCTCATGATGATAACACCTACTATTCATATGATGGAATTATGTTGAAGGTTGCATGCCCTAAAATTGCTTATAACTCTCCTGTGGATGCTTATCATTATAACCATGTGCCTTATTGCTATACCTACATTATTGGTTACTCAATTGATGATCTTTGTAACATCCCAAGTTTTTCAAAAAGTTGAAAAATCAGAAAAATTTAAAAACCTTTGAAAACTATGATGTATTTTGCTTTGAAAAGAAAATTCATGCATGCATTCATCATCATCTTGCATTGTTTGCATTTTGATATTTCAAAAGTGGGAATAATAATTCCACTTGAAAACATATTTAAGAAAATATATTAGTAGAGCATTTATGCTCCAAAATTTTCTTTTGACTTTTATGTATTGTTCTGTTAATGTTGTTTGTGAATTGATTGTATTTGTTGAAATATAAATATTTGCAAAAGGTTTATCTTGTGATATTCAAGTTTTATTTAAGCCACCTCTGATTGTTTTAAACCTATTTTAAATTGGACATCAAGTGTCATTTTGTTTATTAAAAACCTAGTTTCGAAATCAAAATGATTTCTATTTGAAAAGTGTGTTTGGTTGTGAATTATTTGTATGCATTGAGTTTTATTCTATTACTCACCTATCCTCTATTTTCAAGTTTTATAGTTCTACTTTTGAAACAAAATAAGTATTTGGATTCTAAAATGAGTTCTGAATTCATTTTGATTTATCAAACCCTTTTTAAAAACTGTTTGAGTTTTTATAAGATTATTTTATTGAGGGATATAAATCATATTACTCATATTTTGCTTTGGTTTAAAATATAATTTCGAAAGGAATTTATAAAACCCTATAGTTTCAAATGACATTAATATGTCCAAAATTCATTTAAACACATTTCAAAAATTTAGTTTACAAAATGTTTTGGAATTTGTGTTTTGAAAGTTGCAAGACAAAGAGTTTGATTTTACAAAATTCTAGAAACTGGTTTGAGTCCATTTGGACATTTATTTTAAAAGATATTAAAGTTTCCTTTATGAAAAAGAAAAACCTTTTGAACAAAAAAATAGGACGCCCTAGTTGTCGCACGGTGCAGTACGCAGTAGCCCAACACCAGCCCACGGCCCAACTCCCCTTCTGTCTGACTGACATGTGGGACCCACCCAGGACATCAGCGATGACGTCGCGCGTCTTCAACCTTCCGTGCAAGCCAAGGACTCCGAAACCCTAGCAAAAATCGGAGCAAAATCCGTTAGGATTCGTTCATGATTTGCTCGTGTCTTTCACCCTTATAAATACCCCGGCCCCGCTCGTTCGTTTGCCCCAAAAACCCTAGCACGAGCGCCACAGGGCTGCTCGGATTCTTCCGCGGAGTGCCGCCATTGCCGCCGCCGTGTTCTTCAAATCCCGGTGAGCTTCGTCAACACCGAGCCCTCCCATCTGCTCTATTCGCCTCCTCGTGCCCTGGCGCACCTCCCTGACACTTTTGCGCACCTTTTGCGTGCACCAGATCGACGCCCGCTTCATCGACCTCCACCATCCGCCGTGGGACCACCTCCGGCGAGCGATACGGGGAGGAGAAGACCGCGCCCGTCCGCCGCGACCCCTTCCTCGACCTCGCCTTGACCTCCTGCACCCCGTGGTATGAACCCCGCCTCCCCTCTCTCTCTGTTTCATTCTCCGGCGAAAGTCCGGCAATGAAACCACCGCCACCGGAGCTTCTCCGGCCAGCCGCGCCGCCGTTTTAGGTCAAACATGCCCGGAGTCGTTGGATCTAGGATGTACGGCCTAGATTAGATGACTTACCGAACCGATACGGGCGAATCAGAGAAAGCCACGTCGACGCCCAGTCAGCATCCCCGTCATCGCCAAGTCAGCGCCACGTCAAGCGGTCAAAGCCACGTCAGCGCCAGCGGGAGAAGAATTTCTCTGTTTTCTTTTTAATTGGCTGTTTTGCAGATAGGTCCCTGTAGATTAGATCTATCACTACTTTTTATTGGCTCGGCCAATTTTTGCAAACTTTATATTTCTGGAATGCTTATGATACGTAGAAACTTTTGGCATAATTATTTTCATGTTTTGTCAAACTTATTTTGGTTCAATTTTAAAAATGGTTGTTTAAGTAAATTTGACTTAACTTAAATTTAAAAATTGATTTTTGGGCAAATCCAATTGCTTTCATTTTTTTTAATTAATGCTTTGCCGTAGGAATACTCTACTATTTTTGTAAAAGTATTTTCTATGATTTTTGTAATTAATATTGATTAAATGCTTTTTAGGTGTTATTTTAATAATTAAAATTGATTAAAATTATTTTTCTTCATCTATTCGACTAATAAAATGACTTAGACATATTTTGATCACTTTAGTTACAAAAAAGTACTTAGAAATATTTTGCCTCTCCAAACAAAGTATTTTTCTTCCTTAGAAAATATTTGATAATTATTTTGACAACACTATTTCCTTAGAAAATTTCAACATCTTAAAAGTGTTAAATCTTTTCCTTAGAAAAATTTAGCATCTTGAAAACTTAGTTGTTTTAGAATATTTTCCTAAGTGTTATTTTTGACAAGTTTTTGTCCTTAGAAATTTTATCAACTATTGTTTTAAAAGTATTTTTCCTTAGAAAAATACCAACACCTTATTTTATGAACTCTTACTTAGAAATTATTTTGACTTATTGTTTGACCTCTTTGGTCCTTAGTTATTTTTGGAACATCTTACTTGCCTTGCTTTCCTTAGAGTAATTTTCATGGCATTGCATGCGTATCAAGTCCTTAGAAAATTTTTGCACTTCTTACATGACTTTCCTCCTTAGAAAATTGAGGATGCATGTTAGCCCTTTTAACCCTCCTAGTCAAAAACCACTAAGTTAGAAATTAGTGGAAAAGTTTGCATTGTTATCCTTGGAGAATTCAACATGAAGTTAGAGGACCAATGAAGGACTTAGCCAAGAAAAACAAACTCCAGAAGCATCTTCAAGAAGTCAAGGTACTTAGAAGAAAATCAAGGGGAAGTTCACGAAGACCAACCACCTACATTTTTCTAAGTCTTTCTTTCCTTTATCTCTTTTCTTCCTTCTTCTCTTAGACTTCATGGTGACTAAGTTATATTCAAGACCAACCTGGATGCTGCCAACACCATCAAGTCTGCAGAACCATCAAGTCTACAAATTTCAATGAAGTAAACACACCAAGGAGCAAGCGACAAGGAAGCCTGAAGATGATTCTTGGAAGACCAACTACTACATCTTTCTTTCTATCTTTTTCCTCCTTCATAATTTTTCTTTCACTTTGGACATAGACCAAGTCCTTTGTGTTTAAGACTAAGTTCCTAGAGTGCTAATTGAAGACCATTGAAGATCAATGAAGCTACAAAGGAGTTGAAGATTATTTGAAGACCAAAGTTGTGAAAACTTAGAATAACCTTTACAACTTTTCAAGTTGTTGTTTTGTCAAGTTTATTTTGCCAAACCTTGACCTTGACCTAGCCAAATGGTTTAAGTTTTTTTTTGTCTACTTCCTTAGAATGTTTTGCATGTCATGCATACCCTAATTCCTTGGAATGTTCTGTATCTCATGCATGTCATATTTTTCTAAAGTGTTGCATTTATGATTGTATGTTTATTTGTGGCTTGTTTGACTTGTTAGAAATTCCGGAGAGAGACGAAAGTGGTTGCAACTGCTACTACTACACTCCTGTTTGCCAAGGCAAGTGGCACACCCCATAAATTTCCTAAGTATTTTTCTATGCATGATTTAGTGTATTTCTTTATATGCATGTGTAGGATATTATTGCTATGCTAAAACTACTATCTCCTTTACACTAGTTGTGTCTAGAATCCTATTGATAACTTAGTAGAAATATTGATGCTATGCAAAAGTGTTTTATTGAAAGCTTAATTCTACTAAGTTAATTTGCCACCTGGGTGGATTTGGTTTTGAAAAGAAGATGCAAGAGTTGGGTGTTGTCCCTAGGGGTGACCTCTACGGGATATTCACTTCTGGTTGCCACCCAGGAATAAAGGGACCAATGTTTCTCTAAGTGAAGTTGCTACCGTGCAGCCATTAGTCATATGGGCTCTGGCTAGATGGATTAAGTTGCGTGGACTCCTCCCAGCTTGACAAGCAGATGTAGAGGATGTAGGTGGAACGGGTCAAGCCAGTATGGGATGGGGAATATGCTTCTGAAAAGTCTCGTCTCAACTCTCTCCTTTTCCTTAGCACAACTTGAGTGCTTGAGGATAGTTTGGGTTTGTTGGGTCTAATGGTGAAAGTGGACAACCTCTGCAGAGTTAAAAACTAAGTACTTAGCCGTGTCCCCGGTTACGGACAAATCAAGCAGCTGATCAAGGATGTCAACGGAGGCTCCCAACATCTCAATTTCATTAGGTAAAATTTTGATGGGTGAACAAGGGTAAAAGAGGCTATGGATTTTAAGCCATATTGTCTCAAACATTTGAAGAAAATGTTTTACAAAGTGTTAGGCAAAATTGGCTTTTATGCAAAATAGCCTTGAACTCCACCAGCCAAAATGCATATAGGTTATTAGAGTTATTCCATTAAGTGTCCACATAGTGTCACTTGCCAGATCCATTTTTAATGGTATCTGACCCACTCTGTTGCAAAATTTTATTTGTTGCAGATTGTTCTGACGACGAGTGAGTTTCGTTAAGGGTTTCGATTCTGCAACCAACATGTTTTCGCCTGTGGCACATGATGATGATGGAGACTCCATGAAGAATTTTTCCGCTGCTTTACTCTTTCAAAGCTAGCTTAGTGCTATGCAATTTGTAAAGGATATTTTCCTAAGTACTGGATTCGCGTGTAATAATTGATACAATGTTGTGATATTTCATCCTAGACTGTGTGTGCAAATGAATCGATCCAGGGGTTTGCACTATACATAGGTACCTTGCCAATTTCTAAGTGCAGGTACGCTACAATCTTGTGGGTATGAACCCAATCACTTGTGCAAGTTGTACTTTGTTTGTATGGACTTTCAGGATTTTACCTCTGCACCACTCATTGAGGCAGTACATGGTTCGAGTCGACATCCCATGGGATCCTGGTGGATTCATGGCATGGTGTTGAGGAGAATGAATGGAGTGGAGCATGGAGAAGAGTGGAGAGAGCATGCAGGCAAGGAGGAGGAGTGATCTTAGAAGAGGAGAGCTGTCAACACTTACCAGGTGAAAACGTTTCAACATATTCATTCAGGCAACACTATTGGAACTGAAGTTATGAAATTGTTCATTGCATGATACACTGCATAAGATATATTGGTTCACTGCGCAATGTGAGATTGCATGGTTTTCAATACCTTTTATATATGACTCCATGTTTCTGTAAACCTATTTCTAGTACTATATATGATTTGAGCAAAGGTGTGTTTCTTGTAATCTTTCGGTCATAAATTCCTTTATTTCTCTCCTTAAAAAGCTTTGCAAAACTTGGGATGCCTATTTTTGAAATGAACTCGAATTTCACAATCCACTTGAGAGCCTTGTTACTAACTTTTTCGCATTAGCCTATCATGATCTCGGGATCAGTGATAGGTGAATCACTAACCTCCTTGCATATTTATCATTTTGTAAATAACCATAATTAACTTTGTTTGCGTTAGCATATCGTGATCTCTGGATTGGATATGTGAGGCACTAACTTGGACAAGTTTTGGCAGAAATCCCTTTAAAAGGATGAAGCACTAACAAAAGTTAATTAAAAGCATCTGCATACTAACATTTGCATAAGCATTAGCATATGTTGATCTTTGGATTGGATATGTGAAGCACTAACAAAAGTTAATTAAAAGCATCTGCATACTAACATTTGCATAAGCATTAGCATATGTTGATCTCTGGATTGGATATGTGAAGCTCTAACTTTTGTCTCCTGGCTCAATTCTGGATTATGCTATTTGATTTTATTTCAAAATTTGTATCTCTCTTATTGCAATTCCTTTTAATTGGAGAAAAATTGGAATGTCTAACTGAATGTTTACTTAGGAACCATTTTGCATAACTCATACATAATCATTGGAATTAAGATCATAGTCAAATGGACTGATATATTCTTGGGATTGCTTACTGTTCAATTTCATTTAGTGTTATATCTTGATTTTGCTTGAGGACAAGCAAAAAATTTAAGTGTGGGGGATTTGATTAGTGGCATTTATATCTTAATTGTAAGCATGTTTATGTGCATATTTCACTCACATTTGAAGCCATGTTTATTATTTATGCCACTGAATTAATATTAAATAAGCTATATCCTTTACATGAGATATTTTATAGCTTTGTTTGCATAATTGCAGGAAGGGTGCGAAAAGGCACCAATTTTCTACACCAAGGCTAAGCAAGGATCTTCTGGAAATACACTCCTATTGAGCAAGGGCCTGAACAGAAAGTTGCAAGGACCAACTTGTGCAGAAGGAAGAGAAGTGGAGGGACCAAGATGTATAACGTGCAGATCAGATCGAAGATAAGGAGCAGCCAGCTCCAATCGGCAGCCCAGGCCTGGCGTTCTATCCTATCCCCATCCTCTTCTCTGCCTTCGGCAGCCGCTGCGGCCAGGCAGGCGCGACGGCGAGCCACCGCACCACCGCCACCAGCAGCTGCATCTCCATCACCACGTGCTCCTCCACACGTGCACACCGACGCCACGGACGCCGACACCTGCTGCTGCTCGTCGTCAAGGTCGCCGGGACGCCGAGGACTTCGACGCCCGTAGCTGCTCCTCGTCTCCCAAGCCTGCTGCACATTCTTCCCCAAGCTCCAACGTGCTGCTGCTCTCCATCAGGCGTCCATCCTTGCTGCTCCTCAACACCAAGCAAGCAGTCCATTCGATCCATTCGATCCATCTCTCCTCTCTTCAATTTCCGAAATTTCTTGTGAACTAGTGTTGTGAGCAGACTTGATTGGAGTACAGGGTACTGTACGTACTTGTTTGATGATGATATGTTTAGATGAATTACATGTGTGTTTAATTCTTGTTAATTTCAGTTGTTACAGTAAGTTGAGTGACACAACTACTTGTTGATTCTGAGATTTAGCTGGTTATGCACATGTGTAGTTTGATCTGTGGCGTGTATGGCTAGTCCCTGCACGCCGGTATGTTGAATTTCCATTCTTTGCCCTCAAGTGCTTGTTAACTCACAGCGATCTGGCCTGACAACCCAGAAAGTTGTGATCTTCATGTTTTGTATTTTCTCCTTCTTAAAACCTGCTAAAAAACATTCCTTGCATGACTAGCCTCTGCAAGTTGAGCACCAAAATCTTATTCCCTGTCTGAAAATTGCTCGGATCCTTGTTAGATTCCTGATTGACAACCAGGAGGCTGCAAGTTCAATTCTGAATTTGGATGTTGATCTCACTTGTGTGAACTCTGCTTAAACCCTGTGGTTAGTTAAAAACTTGCTGCTTAGACTTCCATGTAGCTTTGGCCGAAACTTGTGTGTTGTTTGCCTAGTCTCTGTGGGGAACACGACACTCGCAGTTTATGGTGAAATACCTACTGCTATATTTGCATCGATCAGTGAGCGAGTCGCCTCCGGCCTCGTCTCAACGTTCGGCTCCATCGACTTCATCGACAACAACGCCGCCTGCTCCGCCGGCTCCGCCTTCTCCGAGGACGGCACCGTCATGCACTTCGGCGAGCACCGCGTCTAAGTCGCCCTCGCGCCCGACTACCCCGCCAACATCCAGCTCTGCGTCGACCAGCTCCCCGAGGAGATGACGGGCTACGAGGCCAGCACCGAGTCCCGCGTGTACGCGGAAGTTATGGTCTCCGACGCCCAGAGCAACCTGCAACCCCAAGTCCCCGCCGACTCCGTCCAGGCCATGCTTCAGGGTCTGGTCACGCGCATTGCCGCCGACGCAGACCCTGCATAGGCCGCCCTCCTCCTCGAGCAAGCACGTCACGCCTCCTCAGCAACAAACAAGGCGTTGCGGCCATGCACCGCCGCATGGAAGCGCAGGTCCGCGAGTACAACTTCGCCCACGGCATCACTCCCGTCGCCGTCGAGCCCAACCCACGGGGAAACGTCAGACGTAACCTCGCCAACAAGATGGCAGGAGGACCGGCTGCCGTAGCCGAGCCGGTTGCTCCAGCCGGAGCAGTCCCCCACTCGGCGACCCGTCTACAGCTCCCCTGTAGAACATGAAGGCAGAGCGAGCCGCCGCAGCAGAGATGCCGAACCTGGAAGGGGACGAGCTATGTGCGCAGCATCAGCGCGTCCAGGACCTCCTCGACACCACCGGTCACCAGTTTCGCCAGAACCAGGCCACGTCCGCGATGAACACGCCGCCTCCTCCACCTCCTCCGCCTGGCGCTCCTGCAGCCGGCGCGACGAGGGCAGACCGCCAGGCATCGTCACCGCACGTCCAACCCCGGCAAGCCCCTCCGCCGGGTGGGGATCGAGCACGCAGCATCAACTCCAGGCCGAGTCATTTCCACGCGCCGGCTACCGGAGGCGGTCATAAATACAACGACATCCTGGCTGGTGTCCACGGGCAGTACAACTACTACAACCTGCCAGCTCACAAAGGAAACATTCATGACCGGCTGGGAGATCTAGGTCCGGCACTCGGCCCCGACGCTCGCGACCGCCTCGATGCCCTGGAGGAGTCTCGTCGACTCGAAGAAGAAGAGGGCGAGGTCCACCGGTGCTTCGGACCTCGCATCGCAAGGGAGCCTTTCACGTGGGGTTTCACCTTCCCACGCAACACGCCCAAGTACAACGGAAGCACGAAGCCAGAGGACTGGCTATCCGACTATGTCACCGCCGTCTCCAACGCAGGCGGCAACAAGCGCGTAGCCGTGCGCTACGTATCACTCATGCTGAAGGACTTGGTTCGCACGTGGCTCAACAGCTTGCCCGATGGATCAATCAACTGCAGGCTGGATTTCTAGCAAGTCTTCGTCAGGAACTTCTCCAGTACCTACAAGCGCCCGGGTCGCCCTCGCCAGCAAGCCAGCTGCGTCCAGGGTAAAACCGAGTCCGACCGCGAGTACCTCACGAGATCGGCGATTTACCAGCAAAATCTACGCCGCTACCACAGCCGGAAGGTGCACCCGGTCACATTCTGCGAGGGAGACCTCGTGCTCCGATGGATCCAAGACACCAAAGGCCTCCACAAGCTGTCCTCCCCCTGGGAGGGCCCTTTCGTCATCAGCAGAGCGCTGCACAACAATGCGTACTATCTCACAGATGTACGCGGGGAGAGAAAGAACAAGCCGTTTACCCCGTACGAAGAGGGGGAACGCCCGTGGAACGCCAGCCTCCTCAGGCCATTCTACCCCTAGAGCGAGTGTAACACCTTGTATTTCCTTTCAATAAAACTTAGCACCCTCGAGCGCATGCTCGGGGGCTGCCGTTGTATCAATCAGAGTTCTTTTTCGTTCATCAGACTGTGGCTAGCCGGCTACCGATCCTCGCTTACGATAGCTCAGTACCGTGCCCGACTCCAAGGCCCAACTCTCGATCTGGCTACAGAGTCAGTCGACCAGAGCACAAGCTGGAGCCACACGAAAAAGGCAAATAAGAAAGGAAAGTTTTCTGGCTCGCGATAGAAAAAACGTGCCTTCGCTCGCCTGAGTCCAGCCTCTCAAAGATCACGTACTGTGTGCCTAGCCAGCCGGCCCTCTCTTCGGATCCGGCTGTAGAGTTCAGCCGACAAGAGCAGGGGTCGCAGAGCCGGGTGCACGGGAAGGGGCACGGGCGGCAAAACAAGGGCGACCCGGCCCCTAATCGAATAAAAATTGCTAAGTTAAAGAAATGCCAAGCTTTTTAATTTTGTGGACTAACAATTTAACAAATTTCTATGTGTTGTTTTTTGCCGCAAAGTAAGCTTCCAAAGGCAAGCCGAAAAGATTCGACTCGGCTGGCTACGCCAGCCGGTCAAATCTCGGCGGCTAGTCTGCGCGGACGCCCGGCTGCCACGAGCAGCCGGGCAAATTCTCAATGATATTTGATTCAGATTCGACTCGACTGGCTGCACCAATCGGGCCAAATCTCGGGGGCTAGTGAGGGTGAATAGGCTCGATCGCCTTCACTAGGCCACGAAGAAATTCAAAGGCAAAAGCAATTGCGAATTTTTTTGAGCAGAAACAAGATAAAGGAGACGAAGCTCCATGCAAGTCACGAACGAGTACCAGAAGTTTTAAACAAGTACGCCCGGCATCTGGGGGACAAATGAGGCGAGTTCACAACAAGCTAAGAAAAGATACAAGTTTCTACCCGGCATCCCGAGGTCTTCATTCAGCGGGTTTGGAGAAGCCGGTTTCTTCAACAGCCTTTCCTTTGGAGTCCTTCGCGGCTCCTCGGCTTCGTCGTCATCATCCTCCTCGGCGTATTCGGCTTCGGAGTCCTTGACCGGCTGGGCGAACTGCCTGTCGGGGATGAACTCTGCGAAGCTGACGAACTCGGCAATGGTGCAGGCGGCATCATGAAAGCTGGGCATTCCTTGAGCTCTTCATAAGTATCATCGTCCCAGAAGCCCATCTTCAGCAGCTCCAAGTCAGCACTTGGATACCATGACTTCAGCTGCGTCACAGCCCACAAAGCCCCGCTACGCACGGCCGACTCCTGCAGCTCCTGTACCGCAGCCGGCGCTAGCGCGAGGCGACGCGCCAGCTCGGCCAGGATAACCGGAGTTCCCTGGCCGGGCCAGACGTACCTGCAGAGCCTCTTGGCCGCATAAGCCAGCGCGCAGGCATCTATCCCGAGCTGCGCCACCCGGTCTGCAACAGAAGTCGAGCAGTCGGCAATGGCAGCTTTGGTCGGTTCCAACCCGAGGCCATCCAGGTGGGTCTTCGCCGCCTCCATGGCCGCAGATGGATAATAACCTGCAGTCGGACAAAGAAGTCACGACGAGAAAACCAAGGCAGAACAAGATAAGGGCATCATCACGAAGATTACCTCAAACAGCAACGTTGATCCGAACCAGCTCTTTGTGCGCCGACTCCTCGTCCGTCGTCATCTGGGCGACCTCCTCCTTTAGCTTGTTGATCTCCTGCTGGTCGTCCGCGCACTGCTGGTTGTAGCCCTTCTCCAGCTTCTCGAAGTTCTCCCACGTCTCCACCGCAGCCTTCTCCATCGCCTCCTTGGCCTCGGCCAGCCTGCCCAGCTCCGCCTCTCGCTCCTGGTCACGCTTCTTAAGCCGCTCTAGCTCCGCCACCAGCTCGCTATCTTTCTGGGCACGCAGTGTCGCCTCGGCCTCTGCATGAAAATAGCAGGAAACATAAACAGTCGTAGCCGGCTCCGGATACCCAGTTTGCAGTCGGAAGGGAACTCACTCTTGGCGGCCTCGAGGTCGTTCTCCAGCCGGTGAACCTTCTTGTCGGCCTCCTTCTGAGACCACTAAGAGGAAATAAGTCAGCATCAAGACTCGTGCCGGCTGCCGCAGCCGGCCCAAACAACTCGAAGGAATCAAGAACATCGACCTACCTGAAGCAACTTCCGGAAGCGCTGGAAGTCCATGAGCTGGTCTTTCAGCCCCTTCTCTATATCGAGGGCGAACTCGACCGGATCCGCGGTCTGCCGGATGCCCCCGGCGTTGGCAGCAATAGAAGGATCGGCCGGCACCAACTGCGGCTCCCACGTGGTGGCGGCATCTGACGACTGCCCCTTGGCCTTCTCCCTGGCTGTCGCCTCTGCCTTCTTCCTCGCCGCCAACTCAGCCCTCCTCGTAGAGGATACCGTGCTGGTCTTCCTCGACTTCGGAGCGCCCACCGCTCCGACTCTGGCTGTTCCCGAGGCAGCTCTGGCCTCCCCGACTTCGCCTCTGCCAGTTGGCGGCATCGTCTCGTCGACTTGGGGCCCAACCACCTAGGACGCCGTGTAGGGGAACGGTGTAGGCTACGCTAGTACAAATCAAAAAAAATCTACCACGTTCATCCCGGGAACCCCTGCAAGTAATCGATGACGGAGCTCGGATTACCTCTCGACGCGCAGTGCAGCGGAAGACTGTTGATGTCGCGCGTTGATGCCGTATAGTCGTACTACTCCTCCTCCTCGCGATCCCACGAACAGCACCTCACGGATCCCATGAATGATTCGTCCAAGCGCCCCAAGTGTGACGCCTCCAAGGTATCCACACATACAGGGATGGAACACCTCGGTCGGGGTGCTAGCACCGATGACGCGATCTGGTGGAGGGAGTGCGGCGGCGAGGGTTAGCACTGGTCAGCCCTTGTGCTGCCCACTCCTCTCTTATATATAGTCCTCCTAATGGGCTGCTACATTAGAGGCCCATTAGCACTATAAACCCAATAAGAGATGGATCATATCCAAACTCTGTTCCATACCCCTTAAGTGTGTGACCCTATAGGTTCACGTGTATAGATGGACATGGCACGAGTACATACTCGACCAATAATCGGTAGCGGGCTCTAGCAAGACGTGCCGACTCCCAAATACACGTAAAGATCATATCGGGCGAACCTTCCACAATATTGTATACTTGCTCCCTTTGCCTCATGATATTGATTAAGCTCAAGGTGAGAACTTGTCATCCTTGTAATAGCTCGATCATCTTTCTCGATTTCCATGACATGGAATCCCTGAAACACGGCTAACACTTAACCGAGAGTACGGCCATACATTTTCTGGATCCGGTCATTCGAGTGGCCAAGACACATATCTCTCCGCATGCACGGAGGGGCAAATCCCATCTTGATCAACCATGACTCGCAGCTGTTTCGTGATAAACCCGAAAGCTACCTTTATAGCTACCCTTTCACAGTGCAGCGTTTGATAGCCCCAAAGTAAACCCTTACACATCCCAAGTGCACGCGAAGATCTCAGGTCTAAGGAATCAGCATACACATTGTATGAGATCACCTGATGAGATGAAAGAATGGATATTCTCACAGTGTCTCATGGTGAGTTAGTCCAACTCCATGTTACTAACATGAGTCCACATTATTGATCGACATCTCCATGTCAATGATCCGTGAAACATGATCATCCATCAATACATGTGCTAGTCACTAACTCATATGCCTCCCTCATATGATTGTTGACCAGGAACCTATTTGGAATAACATCATAAAGATAATGGGTTTCACAAATGAGTCACGTATTCATTAACCAATATCATGTTAGTTTATTCAAGGGACGGAATGATAATTATTCTTTTGTCAGATATTCATAAACATGTGGAAATATCATCATCAAATATGATTGCCTCTAGGGCATATTTCCAACAGTCTCCCACTTGCACTAGAGTCAATCATGTATCACTATACAAGAATCGAGTAACACTTACTCATCTGTGCATCTAACACTTAGATTGTGGTTTACGCTTTGCTAGCGGCTCAATAACATCTGTTGCCCGTGCATAAATTGCATATAACGAAATTCGGCCTCTCTCATGGAACAATTCCAGCTCACCGTCTTTCCAAACATAATATGAACGATTATTAACATGGTAATGAGCAGTAACATAACACTTTACCTAGCAATCTTTTCTTTTAACACATGATTAGCAATATAAGTACCAAAACCAGCTTGGTTAACATTAATGGAAGGATCACTTGCAAATTTTTGTAAGATGGATATTAATTCATGCAAGCTACAATTCTCTAAGTCAAGCAATGGTTCCTTTACTTCACAAAGCATTTTAACTTCTTCAACTTTCTTCTCTTTCACAACCATAATAGTTTCCTTAGCAATTCTTTCTTGCTCATGAATATGTTCCCAAGATTTATTTATCACCTCTTGACAATATTTAATTGTTTCCTCATGTTTTTGAGCTATGATGGTGTTCTTTAATGAGGAAACTTCCTTAGTGAGCTGATCTACCCTTTCAAACAAAGAGTCTTGTTTTTCAAACTTAGATATAAATTCTTTATTAAGCTCCTTTTGAGTAGATATAAATGATCTAATGGTGTTTTCCAAATCACTAGAAACATTACCACTAGTAACATAACTGTTTGGAACATATGGGGGTTTATTATAAGAGTTATAATTATTGTTACCATACCCATTATTACCATAGTTCCTAATGAAGTTGACATCAATATTTTCAGGATTATTACCAACTAGTTCTTGCAAAGGCACATTTTCAATATTTTGTTTATTAATGAAAGCAAGAATAGTATCCATTTTAGATGACAAATCATTTGTTTCTTCTATGGAGTTCACTTTCTTAGAAGGATTAGGTGCTCTATCAGTATGCCATTGACTATAATTTTGTAAAATGCTCTCCAATATGTTCTTAGCTTCTACTATAGTTTTTCCCATAAAAGCACCTCCAGCAGCAGAATCTAGAATATTTCTAGACATGTAATTCAGACCATTGTAAAAACAGTGTAATATGGTCCATTCGTTGACCCATGTGATGGACAAGTTCTAAGCATAAGTTTAATCCTATCCCAAGCCATATCAACATGTTCATTTTCATTTTGCCTAAAAGAAAGAATGTTGTTTCTATTTTGCAAAATTTTAACAGGAGGATAGTATTTCTTAATGAAAGCTTCTTTTAAATCATCCCAAGTTTTAATGCTATCAATAGGTAATGAATGTAGCCACTCTTTAGCTTTTCCTCTAAGTGAGAATGGAAATAACTTCAGTTTTAGAATATCACTTTCCACATTTTTAAATTTCTGCATGTCACATATTTCAACAAAATCATGAAGATGCATAGAGGCATCCTCCATAGCACTACCGCCAAATTGTTCCCTAGTTATCAAGTTCAACAAACTAGGACTTACTTCATAACTCTCAGCATTTATCTTAGGTGTAGCAATGGGCCTAGCAATAAATTGATCATTTGGAGTGTTTGTGTAATCACACAACATAGTTCTTTCTCCCATCGTAGCAAGTTTTTATGTATTTTTTTTAATTTTTTATGCAAAACTGAAAATAAATATGCAAGACAATGACAAAACAAAATAAATTGCTTTGAAGGTAAAGATGGATAAGATGATGCTCACGTAGGTGCAACCTCCCCAAGCTTAGGTGTTAGCACAAGTTGGTGATGAAGTTGACTTGGTGAGATATCCTTGGATAAACCTTTCAGCAATGATTCCCCGGCAACGGCGCCAGAAAACAGTCTTGATGGCCCTTCACGTAGTTACCCCACAATGGTGCCAGAAAAGTTGCTAGCCCCTTCGCGTGGTACCTGCGTGAAAAGTAAATGGGTTAGGTTGAGACTCCAAGTGCAGAGTGTGTAGTAAGTGGAAGACGTGTTTTCCCCACGAGGGTGACTCGAGGGTTTAATATCGAACACTCGGGGAATCAGTAGTGTAGATTTATCTTCCTATCCTTCTTTTGGTTACCTACAAAACAAAGTAAATGTTTTGGTCCTCAACCTCACCTAGTGGTTGTCAAGCACAAGGTGTTAGAATGATATCAAGATAATATGCAATGCAAACAAGAAATAAACATGCAATGGTGGTAAATAAATATGCAAGGATGGTGGTAGCAATGATAAATGATATTTTTGGGTTTTTTATGATGAATGCAAGATGTAAAAGTGTTTTTGTATTTTTGGATTTTTAAATGGCAGAAAATGGAAGAGTGGTAAAAGTGGTTGGAAATGTGTTTCTTATGATTAAAAATGGACCGGGTTCATGGTTTCACAAATGCACTCTCTCTTTAATAATGTGGTGGACAATGGAACACTAGAGTTGACATATGAGATTGCAACACAACAGTTTAATGACAAGTTATAAATAGGCGCGCGCTAGGCGTCAGTCGGCTGATCCCGCGCACGGATCAGTCGGGTCGACAGCCGTCGGATGCGTCTTGTTCGATCAAGATGGAACCTGCGCGAGACGTCGCTTTACACTGTTTCGAAACGTCGCTTTCGCACATGGCTTTCGTACGAGAGACTGTTTCTCCACATGGCTGCACCTATCCTGGCAAAACTGAGAGACGTCACTCTCCTTCTCTTCGGTGGACCCCGCAATAATTGTCGTTTTTATCTGTTTCCGGTCAATCAGCAAGGTATCAAGTTGCTGGCTAGGCTCAGGTCTGGACGGACGTGCCTTTTCAACCTCCTTCTAATGAAAAAACACGTTGGTTAATCACACTGGTACACTCATTCACACATGTAGCAGAACTAAATCACCTATGTAACGTTTTTTCTCCATAAATGTAGCAAAAAAAAGGTCAAAAACAACATTTTTTGTCGCATGTAGCACTGTGTGTAGCGTTTTGGACATGACCATGTAGCAAAAAAAAAAGGTCAAAAACAACATTTTTTTGTCGCATGTAGCACTGTGTGTAACATTTTGGACATGACCATGTAGCAAAAACTAACAATATATGTAACAAAATGCGAAATTATTTTGCAACATTTTTCTAGAAATATGTAAAAAACTTGCTACGTGCCAAAAATCAAATGAAGCATTTTGGACATGACCATGTAGCAAAAACTAACAATATATGTAACAAAATGTGAAATTATTTTGCAACATTTTTCTAGAAATATGTAAAAACTTGCGACGTGCCAAAAATCAAATGTAGCATTTTGTACATGGTCATGTAGCAAAAACTAACAATATATGTAACAAAATGCGAAATTATTTTGCAACAATTTTCTAGAAATATGTAAAAACTTGCGACGTGCCAAAAATCAAATGTAGCATTTTGGACATGACCATGTAGCAAAAACTAACAATATATGTAACAAAATGCGAAATTATTTTGCAACATTTTTCTAGAAAATATGTAAAAAACTTGCGACGTGCCAAAAATCAAATGTAGCATTTTTGACATGACCATGTAGCAAAAACTAACAATATATGTAACAAAATGCGTAATTATTTTGCAACATTTTTCTAGAAATATGTAAAAACTTGCGACGTGCCAAAAATCAAATGTATCATTTTGGACATGACCATGTAGCAAAAACTAACAATATATGTGCTAAGAAATGTTTGCATCCTGCCACAAATTACTAATTAGCACCATGTAATTAATGAACGTGTACAGTGATCATGCGCAACTAGCAACGGTAGCAAGAAATGACCATGGATTTATTAAGCTGCATGCGCTTTGCCTCACTGCCTAACCCGCCACCTAGTCTAAAAAGCGAGAGCAAAGAAACCTGCATGTGACATGACCTGTGGTACGTGAGGAGAGAGCAGCGACATGAGCTAGGCTGTGGGGACCACTCACGTGGGAAGGCAGGCAGTGGAAACGCACGAAATTTTCCTCTGTGGCGGGCCTGCGGGGCGTGCGCCGCGAGCGAGGGACGTGGTCAGGTGGACTGATTCGCGGGACGCGCCTGGACCGGCTGTAGCTACAGCCGGCTGTCAATTAGCATTTTCCTATAATTATATGGGCATCACGTCCTAACATAGAGACCTTTTGGTTATTAGTCTCTCTTATACTCCACCAAGATGCGAACTAAATCATAACACCTCGATAATTAAGATAACTCAGAGTATAGCAATAAGTATCATGACATGAAGTTAAAATAAGAACATGCTAGATCTAGTCATGGAGTAGTGGCAATGGTCACGCCCACTTCTCCGGTAGCATGGTATTTCTTTTTGTCCCTAGTGAGGTAAGAAAGTAAGGTAAAACACCCAAATGGATCGCGGAACTTTCTCTCACGTTCACCGCACTAGCCACCCCCCGTTACTCCAACTAATGCACATGTTCCCCCTCACACGCTCTCATAAACATGCTTGATCATAACAAGTAAATAAGAACGGGGTACATAATATGCATCTACTTTCATAACTGAAACAAACCATTGCAATCTCAAACATATATTAACTCATAAAAGATCCATCACAAAGGTATTACATAGATGACCGTAATCATGTTCAGCAGCTCATACGGTACTAATTAGTGAAGCTCGAGAGAGAGAGATACATAAGTTACTTCCACAAACCCATAGTCCAGAGGTGGACTACTCCCTCTTCATCATGGAGACGGTGGAGAAGTCATTGGAGAAGATGGAGACCACGCCGGCAGTGCCCCGCCGGAGTTTTCCCCCTCCAATCTGCAGCTCCAGGTCTCTGTTTCGGTGTTTCTGTGTTTCTGCGGCGCCCCTTCCAGAGAATGTCGGGGGATAATTTTTATAGGCATTTTTAGGTCAAAACGGAGTCGGTGGAGGAAAGATCGACGGCAGCGGAGCTCCGAGGCCCAAGATGAGGGGTCCCACGCGGCCAGGTACATGGGCCGCGTGGGCCCACTCCTTTTGGCCCTCGTGGCTCCGTTTGTTCGCTTCCTTCGCCCACAAGTCTTCTTCCTTCCAAATATTGACGCCCGTAAATTTGCAGGTCATTTGGACGTCGTTTGGGTCCCTGAAACATAAAAGGAAAGAAATAGGGTTTTCTGACTGCGCAGGGTTAATTCCATAAAAATAGGAAACATGTCAAATATTCCCAAAATCATTATAAAACAGTGATATAACCCTTATATGATGCAAATATGACTGGAATATAAGTAGAAATAATGCAAAGTTCATGTATGCATTTTACATGCATCACCAAGCAATGGGGATGTAGACGCCGCCCATGCCGTCTGTGAGGCGGAAGGAGACGCATCCCGTCCGCTCGTTGGGCGTCGTGATGCGCAGCGCGTAGAAGCTGCGGAAGAGGGCAACCGAGGGCTGGATGCCCATGTACGCCTCGCAGAGGTAGGCAAAGATGGCGAGGATGAGGATGGAGTTAGGGTGAAGATGAAGAACCTGGATCTGGTAGAACTCCAGAACCGCCAGGAAGAAATCGGAGAAGGGGGGCACGAGCCCCGTGAAGAGAGTGTGGAGGAAGATGGGGTAGTAGGTGTCGCGAGGCTTGAGGCCAAGGACGCTCGCCGGCTTGAGCGCCGTGGCGCCCCCCTCGTTCATCTTGGAGGCCGCCATGTGGCGTGCCTTGTCCAGTTGCACCCCCGTGCCGACGCGGTATCCCACCAGCGCTGGCTTCAGGCTCCCGTCCTTCTTCATCGAAGCTGGCTCCTCAGCCTCCACCACGGCCTTGTCCTTCTTCAAGCCAGCGGCCTTCTTGGGCGCCATTGCAGCAGAGATGCGAAAAGTGTAAGCTCGGAGAAGAGGTGTGCTATGGAAGGAAGAAGGCGAGTGAAGAAAATGCGCGCAGAGTAATGAGCGCCTGCATCGGTTTCTCCGGCTTTATTGCCTCGGCGAGCCGTTGCCAGGGCGTGGTGGGTCCTGCCACTACGCCCGTTACTGCAGAGGAGAACGTGGCTTCGTGGGCGGCAGCAGGCGCTCACCACGTGTCACGGGCCAAGCAGGCGTCTTTGGGGCCACGCCGCTTCGCCTTCGTCCATGAGACTCCAGCGCGCCCATCGCGGGCCCGGGGGCTACTGTCGGCCCAGTGGAAACTAGGGTATCACGGGCCGGCCTGCTCAGCCCTCGACATTCTGCTGAAGATTTCGCTAAGTGTCAGGCGTCCCAGCCTGAAGCGCCTCGAGAGGAGTTTTCCCTCGCGAGGCACCTCCCGTCAAGAATATCGCTAAGTCCTGGCGCCTGTCTGCGCCTCCCTCGCGAGGCCCCCCTCGCGAGGCGTCAAGTACCTAAGGGCCTCGGCGAGGCACCCAGCCCTCGCGAGGTTCCTTCAAGCGGAAGAAAGCTCTGTCTCTGCGACAGAGCGCACATGGCCTCTGCGCGCGCCGCAGAGTGACGCGCGTGTCTGCACGCGGTGACGCCCACTCCGCAGTTGCCTCTTTGGTGATAAAGGCGGTCAACAAAGCAACAACAAGCAAAGCGGATTACAAGAATTGCCATTCCGGTGATAAGGGGACCGTGGGCCGCTACGCTCCAAGCAACGTCACCGTGGGGCACCCCGCAGGCCTCTGCAGCGCAGGCTTATCGTCCTTGATGGACGGTGGCTTTATAGCCATGGTGTAACATCCCAAATTTTGGAACCCAGAAAAACTTAGTTTTACCAGACCCCAAAATTCAGAACCAACAAAAACTTTTTGAAATGTTTTGCTGATGATTGTGTTTTCCTTCCCATTGCTATGTTTGAACTAGTGTGACTTGTTGTTTGAGTTGTTTGACTAGTAAATCTAAGACCCAACCAATATAAATATATATTAAACTTGGTGATCATGTCATGACAAGAACAAACTATTCCATACAACTTCTCTACTCTTATTTGGACCAACTTATTTTCAAAGGATGCTTTGTGTAGCAACAACCAAAATACTTACTCTTTGAAAATAAAAGTATTTCCAAAATTATGTGTTTCCAAAAATATGGAGATCTATATACTATCTCCAACCTCGCTATTCCCCTTGTATTGGTAGCCCCTATTTTAAGCTAATACTTTTATTCCTTGGAAAACAATAAAGGTGGGAAGTGTGTTGCCCATATATTTTAGCAACCCTTTTTGGAAAAATATCAAATTATGAAGTGAGCTTTTCCCACCTTATTCTTGTCAGGATGATACTGGATCACCACCCCCCCACTTGTCTGAGTAATAAAAACTTGGTTGAAAACTTATAATTGGTTGTCTAGTGTTGGTTGTTAATTCCTGCCAAATTGATTTCTTGTGTTGATTGTTTGCTAAATAAGGACCTGGAGAAAGAAAAGAAATCAAAATAAAAAGATCAACACGTAAAATCATGAGTAACATCAACACATAAAACCATGTGTGACAAATGTCACAAAATTCTCCAAAAGAGAAATGGTATTATATTTCCAACCAAATTCAGTGGAGTGACGTAAGGATCACCCCACTTTTCTATTACATCTCTTCCCTCACCAAAAATATTTCTTAAAATCTGAGATTAAAATTCTATATCATTCTTTATTGTTTTCAAATCACAAAATGTGCTATGTTGCACATATCAAATAAATTCTACCACCATACCAAAAATCCATGTTTTATACATATGAATCAAAGTATGGAAATAAATTCAAGAAATTTGAATTTAATTGTCATTGAGACATTTCATCGAACACATGGTGGGCACTGCCCGTGTTCTTCCCCAAATCCTTGAAACCAAAATCAAATTGGGGGATTGAGAGGTCTTTTCTTCGATTCCTCACTGCCACTCTCTCTCACTCACCTCACTGAGCCACCAGAGCAAGGAGAGAACGCGCAATTTGGGCCAGAGGCCCGTGGCCGTCGAAGAACACACGCCACCGCGCTGCACCACGCTGGCCGTCGGTTGCTTGTCGAAGGGGAGACGCCAAGCTGGCCCTGCTCTGCATCTCCCATCACCTCACCTCTCACCGCACTCGTCAGGACCGGAGGAGACCGATGCCTGACGCCCAGCCTCGCCGTACCCCCTGCAGCCGTGCGCAGCCGCCGTGTCCAGGCCGTGCGTGGACGCCGACGCCGATCTTCACCACCACGGCACCCCAGCTCGCACAACTCGCCACAGACCCTCTCCTGTCACCCCTCAACCTCCCGGACACGCCCACACCACCTCTGGTGCCCTGCAGCGACGCCAGCGACCCGTCGCACTCCGCTGCCACGCCGTGGACGTCGTCAGTCCCCGAGCGGGCACTCGAGCCACCCGTGAACCCCCACTCCCTCTAAGCCCTAACAGAGCTCCCCAACGTCGTAACCGCACCACACCGCCACCAATGCCGTGCTCTCCCACTCCCCAAACCCCTCACTGTACCCAGTCCACGACGAGCCCGAGCTCGCCGATAAAAGGCCACCCCCGCAACCGTGCCTCCACACCCCCTCACAGACCTCTCCCGCACTCCCCACACACCCCGTGCACCGCCAGGAGGGCGGATCCACTGCCTCGAAGCCTCTGCTGCCCCGGAGTTTCCTCGAGGTTCCGCCGGAGACGAAGGTGGAATGTCGATCGCGGCCGGGCCATGCTACTCTCTCTTTCTCTCCTCTCTGGCCCTCGCTCGCATCACCATTACACCCTCACCCACCCGCCGTCGTTCCCCCTTGTTTCGTGCACAGACGCGTCGATGAGCCCTCGCCGGAGTTGGAGCACGGCCGCGGAGGAGCAGCTGCTCGCCGCCGACGCTTCAGGCCACCCCAGGAAGTCGGACTTCTCCATCGACCTTCCCCAAGCCTCCGCGACCCTTCTGCGCCATCCACGCATCCTCCCGTGCCCCTAGGTGAGTCTCCGAGCACCTCGCCGTCGCCGGAACTCCGGCGCCGCCCTGTGTTTGGTCGCAGATGAACGCGTGCGCTGAGAACCGCTGGATCTTCGATCTACGGTTACTTACCGTTTCATTGAGTTGTGTCACTAGCAAGTGGGCCCCTCATGTCAGCGTTTTGAACATTATCCAGAGCGCGTAACGTTCCACTGAGTCACTGACTAGTAGGCCCCACATGTTAGGATTATCAACATTATCCAGAGGAGAGGAATTTCCTAATTCTTTTTCTCTGGAATTTCAGTACTGGACCTAGTTTATAAATTCAATATCTCGAGTTTAAGAATCCAAATAAATCAAACTCAAATGTTCTGGAAAGCTTATGAAATTCTTTAACTCACCAAAGTGGTCTCATCTCATTTAAATAAATAATAAAAGTGTATTAATAAAAATGCTCCATAAGGTTTAAAACACCAAACCATTTGTTTCTGGAGTTATATTAGTCCAAATAACTTGAAACCAATTTTGGTAGCTTTGTATTAGGATCCTTTAGCTCCCCAAATTTTGGTAGAATTAATTGAGCAGTGTAAAATCCTTAGCCTTTGGTTGAACTTCAGTAAACCCTTCTGCACTAAACCAATTAGTGTGAATTAATGTAGATCCAATTGAGCTAAACCAATTTGTTAGGTCATATTCGCCAAGGTTAGTTACCCCTAAAAGGATTTAATTTATTGATCAATAAAACTAAGCAGTAGCTAAAACTTGATTTAAGACCTTCTGAACTAAAACATTGTGTAGGGAGTTTGATAACTCTAAAAGACCTCAATCCAATTGGGTTGTCTTCTACACATCAGTAGCTATCCATAGAATTTTAGTTTGAAATTTTGTGACCAACTAGATTAATTGGTGAATTAAATGGTGTACAACTAGTTTCTGCCTTGGTTTGAAAATAATTAAATAAAGGTTAATTCGATTAAATTGAAACCACGTTGTGTTGCTTGATGTATGCAGTGGCTATTTATAGCATTTGTGATTGTAAGGTTGTGTTGATGCTTGAGTTAGTGTAGTGATTGTTTGTTTTGCTTGTTTAACGTTTAGACGATACCGTTGACGGATTCATCGAGGAAGGAGGTTTTGTTGAACCAAAGATCAGGACCAGTACCACTTTGTTGAGCAAGGCAAGCTACTTCACTGAGCTTGCATCTATATACATCTATTTTGATTCACATGTTTTACGTATAAGAAGCATAAGTGATTTACGTGGTGTTTGCCACTAAAGTTATGATTTTGAAAACCCTTTTACAAAATACAGGTACATTATTGAGACACCCGATATAGAGGTGTTAGTAGTGTGCAGTAATTTCTAAATGTATTTGTTTTTACTCAAAAGCCTTTTATAAAAATCTTTTGGTGAGATTACGATCCACCCAAGTTTTGGTCAAAAGTATTTTGCTATGGAAATGGAAATGATTGTGAAAACCTTTTCAAAAGTTTATGAAAAACTATTTTGCCACTCTATGTAGAAATATCAGTTTGTTTATATAAAACTATAGGATGGGAAAAACATTGTTTATTCAAAACTCCTTTGAAAATCCTTGGATGAATTATGGTATGCCGAGATGTCGGTGATGAAATGGAGAAATGGAGTATGGTGATGTTTATGAAATGCACATTGTGTCCTTGTACTTACATCCCCAACCGAAAATCTGTGCGACCACATTTACCCACATATGGGAAAGGGCGTAGTCATATAATTTGCTCGTGTTAGTACTGGATGCCTCAATAACGAGGATAACCTCGTTCCATGAGGGGATGGTCTGAGGACCTACCCCCTGACCTGGGTCCTCTTAAGTGAAGTCTACCGGAAGCCGGTATGAGTGTATTGGAGAAAGAGGATTGAAGGGCTCCCTTGGGTCCGCCGGGCAGAACTACGAGTCCTCACACTTAGTTTCTGAGGATTTAAGTGTCGATGGAAAGTGTCGTAGAGGCAGGGTCCTATACTAGCATGAGCAAAGGACAGGCTATGGCCGGGAACTCAACTTCGCATACCCCTGGTATGGCGGGACGTGGCTGACACGATGAGTGACCGGATGGGTGTGGGAAAAGCGTGCTACCTCTGCAGAGGTAAAACTATTCGAATAGCCGAGTCCTCGGATATGGACAGTTGGGAAGAACTACTAAGACCATGTGCAAGCTTTGCAAGTTTTGAAAAGTGTTTAGGTTTAAAATGAAATTGAAGTGGAGATGATGTTTCATACCTGTTCCAATGAGTTGGTATGAGGTTGCTGGAAAATGAGTGACCCTGAAGGGGCTATGTTCGGAAAAGGAGAGTTTTGGAGAAAGACAAGATGGTGATTTTCGAGGAAAAAGTTTTAAAAGAGATTTCTTACCTTTTCAACAAAGGTATATTTTCGAGAAAAAGGTTTAAAAGACTTCTTACCCTTTTTCAACAAATGTGAGAAAACTATTTCCAAAAGGTTTGTTTCCAACCAAGATATTGAGAAACTACTTTTCAAAATATTTTGCCTTCAACAAGGATTAAATCTACTCTTCCTTTTTCAATAAAGATATAGATGTTTTTTTTAAAACTAAAGGTTTTAAAGATTATCAAAACTAGTGCATGCTCAAGTTGGGGTAGTTTGCGAGTACAATCAAATGTACTCATATTGGTTTCGTCCCTGGCTATTGTCTTAGCCAGATTTTAAAGAGGAGCAGTTCGAAGAAGAGGAGTTCACTGGCGTCTTTGCGAACTAGGGCGCTTCCCAGTCAGCTGCCTGTAGGGTTAAGGCGAATGACTTGGGCTCCACGTTGTTTGGTGATTTCCGCTGCAAGTACCTGTTGAAGCTTATGACTTCAATCACGTAAGTATATTTATTCGGTATTTATGGATGTCCTGTGATGCCAATTCGAGTTATGTGCAACAACAGACTGATCATGGGATTGTTGCAGGAAACATAACGAGTATCTCGGATAGCTAATCCGGGGTCCTCACAGACTTGGTATCAGAGCCATCCTGACTGTAACAGACCTTAGTTAGCATGGACGTTAGTTAGGAAGAGAATATTTTGTTAAAAATATGTTAATACCAAAAATATATCTTTATCTAGGGAAGTCCAAAAATGACTTCCACTCTTCTCATCTTTAAAAATAATTTCTGAGTCTTACCTTTCTATTTTAAAATTTACCAAGGATTTCTCTACTCCCTCTTACCTGTTCAAAATACTTGACGATGAACCCTATGGAGACCTAATTAGCTAGCACCTACAAGAAGAAGCATCCATCTTGAATATTCAACATTCAACATCAGGTGATCGATCTGCAAATACCAGGATCGTCGATATCAACAAAGCAAGAGACCTCCGAAGACCTCAACTCAACGTCAACAATTCCCTTCAATTATTACCTCGACAATCTCAAATTTTCCAGCTGAAGACTAAGGCGACAAAATGAAGACTTCATCAACCATGTTTACCCACGACCCATAGGAAAAAAACATATGATAGGAACTTTAGTTATATTACCCGACTACCACGAGTATTAGGCGTCCATTGGTACTAAATGTACCTTGTGTGTTTGTTGTTTGTTTGTGATGTTCCCCTACAGTGAGCCCGATGGATTTGACCCATCCCCGCCTAACCGGCATGGCCAGGCGTCGGTCCACAGTAAGGTGCAGTAGGACTTGTCCCCACTACATGAGAGACGCTCGCCGGGTTCTTCCACAGAAAGGAGCCGACACAACCTAGCTTATATAAGACCCCGTTCCATCTGCCATTTATCCCCACCCTCACTCACCGTCCTTAGCAACCCAACTCTCTTGAGGCAGGACTCCCGCGTTCTTACCTTTACCCAGAGCCAAAATAACCCAATGGCAAACCCCAGGGTCATTCTGGAAACCACTGCCGAGGAGCATGGCGGATTTCCGCTGATGCTTTGGAAGGCCGTCTGCCATATTATTGGTCGGCCTGCCCGCCCTCGATATGTGGTGTTCGAGAACTCCCTCTCGCTTGCCGGGAATGAATTTCAAGTCGACGTGCAAATCGGCTCGTGTCCGTTGGGCACAAGTCAGGCCTACTTGATCCATGGTAGGAGCATGCCTACCCTAGATCAAGCCCTCCAGGTAGCAGCCTGGGAAGGTCTTGTCCGTCTCCGGTACTCAGAACCGGCGATGGCGCAGAGTCGAGCTTTCCACCTTCTTCCAGTTACTCCCCCGCATGGAGAGGAGCCTGCTCAAATTCCCGTCGGAAGGGAAGTCGACCCTGCCGTAATCACCCTGGTCACCTATGGAGCCTCAATGACGAGATTCCTCCATTCCCTGATGGCGGAACTCATGAACACAAGGCGCCACCTTGGTCGTGCCCACCTGGAACTAAGTCGAGCAAGGAACCCACCCACTTTCAATCGTGTGCAAGCTCAGGAGACAGGACAACCGTTCCCAGATGAATTGCTGGACCGCAGCCTTGATGCATCTGTGCGCAAGTTCTAGCCCGAGTTCAGCAGCAACCCCAAGAGCGAGGTGTAATCCTCGAAGGCGTGCCTGTAGTTCCCCACCCCTTGGAAGACGGAGATGTGGACACCACCCTTCGTCTCGCTCACGCTCCACCGACAACCAGAGGCCGTCAAGCGGAGTAGAACCCATGCTTAGTTAGCCTGATCTGTGCTTGTAGGTTAGTAGGAGAGAGGCGGCAAAGTTGTTTGCTTGTTTGTTGTTGGTGTTGTGTAAGTTGCTGTAAGCTGTTTGGTTGATCAGCCCATGATAAAACTTGGTGCTTGATCTCTTGTTAATTATGTTGACTTGGAAACAAGTCATAGGGTGTGTTGATTGTTCATTGTTATTTGTGTTGCCTGTTGGAGTGAATTAAAAATCTTGAACCCAAAAATAAAATGGGAAACAGCTACACAATTTGACTTGTGACCTTCTCAACCCTAGAAATTACTATTTTCCTTCCCACCAAAAATTCAGAGAAGTGATAATATAATCACTCTCAACTTATTCATATTACTTTCCTCTCTCAAATATTTTCTTCAAGAACCTATATTTCAAATCCCATTTCTTTCTTTATTTCTTTAGATTATCACCTATGTCACCTGAGATTTAACCCCAAAATCAAATACCATTATTTTCTAATGAGCAAAATATTTTGGGTGTGTTGCACCAGTTAATCATTAAGTGGAAGTATTTGAGGAAACACTGTAACAACGGTGCCCCGCTCACTTGATGTTAACTCGTGTGTAGGTTTGAAAAACTACCTACCCCGTGTTATTTATGGATTTCCCAATTGGGATAAACCATGTGCCACCCGCAAGGTTATACTCTACCGAAACATTTTCTCAGTAGCAAGCTCTCCTATCTGAATACCCGTACCTCTGCACCTCAATGAATGCTGCAAGACCAGAGTTGTGGCAACCAAGAAAATTTCGAAAATGCAAATCTTGTCCCAGTTCATCAGCGAAGACAAGATCGATACAACCACGGAGTTCAGTACAGAAGCGAGAGTTTCAGAAAAACCGAGGATACAAGTTCTACTCCTACAAAGAACACTGCCAGCACTCAGCCCGGATGCAACAGCACCCAGAGATTCCTACTCCCTCTCGAGCTCCATGACGCCACCGGAGGATGAGCCTGGTTCACCCGAAGCCGCGTCACGAGCCGCGCGACGGCGACAGACGGCTCGAGCAGCCTGCTCACCTCCAGCGGGAAGATCAGCCACCTCATCCACCGGCACTGCAGCTGGTTCCTCCACCACAGCCTGCTCCACCGCCGCCGCGTGCTCCTCCACTACAGCTGGCCCCTCCGCCGCAACTGGCTCCTCCGGCGCAGCTGGCACCACTGCCGCAGCATCACCACCCGCGTCAGACCACCAACTGCAGAAGCCAAGGATCAAGACGACCGCCGCCGCAAGCAGCAGTGCGGTCACCACCGACGACGAGATCCCAAAGAGCACGACGATGATGACCTGCTCGATGAAGCCCGCTCTCTCCAACATCTCGTAGTAGGCTTTGAAGAAGGCGTGAATAAAACTCATGGTGGAGATGAGGAGGAGAAAAGCCTCGGAGATTTCCGATTTATAGCCGGAGCTCGGATGCCGCTCCTCGACACCGCTTTGCGCGGGAAAGGGGAAGGAATCCCGAGCAGTACTCGCCCCATGGCGCGAAATCGTCGAATCTCTGATCTCCAAAGCCGTAATGGCCGCTGCATCGACGGACCGCACGCGCAGCAGTGCCGCAGGGGAGTGCTTCGCGCACTAAGAGGTGGGCGGGTGTGAAGCCAGGTGAGCAAGGAGGAAGAAGAGAAGAAAGGGAAGGAGAGACTGCCAGGTGGACCTCGGACCCACACGTCAGTGAGTAAACGGTTGAACCCCGTGTTCTTATATCCTTTATTCTAAATCGTATCCCTCGCTTTCCCAGTATCCTTTGCAAAAGAATTCCCTCTGGATAATCCAATCCCCACTGTGTCCTTGAGCCAATTATTGGTGGCACAAATATTTTGGTATAAAAGAACCCCTGGATCTCCCCAAAACCCGTGCCCTCGTACTCCCCTGTACCCCCGGGCAAATCTCGAGGACGAGATTTATTTTTAAGGGGGGAAGGATCTGTAACATCCCAAATTTTGGAACCAGAAAAACTTAGTTTTACCAGACCCCAAAATTCAGAACCAACAAAAACTTTTTGAAATGTTTTGCTGATGATTGTGTTTTCCTTCCCATTGCTATGTTTGAACTAGTGTGACTTGTTGTTTGAGTTGTTTGACTAGTAAATCTAAGACCCAACCAATATAAATATATATTAAACTTGGTGATCATGTCATGACAAGAACAAACTATTCCATACAACTTCTCTACTCTTATTTGGACCAACTTATTTTCAAAGGATGCTTTGTTAGCAACAACCAAAATACTTACTCTTGAAAATAAAAGTATTTCCAAAATTATGTGTTTCCAAAAATATGGAGATCTATATACTATCTCCAACCTCGCTATTCCCCTTGTATGGTAGCCCCTATTTTAAGCTATACTTTTATTCTTGAAAACAATAAAGGTGGGAAGTGTGTTGCCCATATATTTTAGCAACCCTTTTTGGAAAAATATCAAATTATGAAGTGAGCTTTTCCCACCTTATTCTTGTCAGGATGATACTGGATCACCACCCCCCACTTGTCTGAGTAATAAAAACTTGGTTGAAAACTTATAATTGGTTGTCTAGTGTTGGTTGTTAATTCCTGCCAAATTGATTTCTTGTGTTGATTGTTTGCTAAATAAGGACCTGAAGAAAGAAAAGAAATCAAAATAAAAAGATCAACACGTAAAATCATGAGTAACATCAACACATAAAACCATGTGTGACAAATGTCACAAAATTCTCCAAAAGAGAATTGGTATTATATTTCCAACCAAATTCAGTGGAGTGACGTAAGGATCACCCCACTTTTCTATTACATCTCTTCCCTCTCCAAAAATATTTCTTAAAATCTAGATTAAAATTCTATATCATTCTTTATTGTTTTCAAATCACAAAATGTGCTATGTTGCACATATCAAATAAATTCTACCACCATACCAAAAATCCATGTTTTATACATATGAATCAAAGTATGGAAATAAATTCAAGAAATTTGAATTTAATTGTCATTGAGACATTTCATCGAACACATGGTGGGCACTGCCCGTGTTCTTCCCCAAATCCTTGAAACCAAAATCAAATTGGGGGATTGAGAGGTCTTTTCTTCGATTCCTCACTGCCACTCTCTCTCACTCACCTCACTGAGCCACCAGAGCAAGGAGAGAACGCGCAATTTGGGCCAGAGGCCCGTGGCCGTCGAAGAACACACGCCAACGCGCTGCACCACGCTGGCCGTCGGTTGCTTGTCGAAGGGGAGACGCCAAGCTGGCCCTGCTCTGCATCTCCCATCACCTCACCTCTCACCGCACTCGTCAGGACCGGAGGAGACCGATGCCTGACGCCCAGCCTCGCCGTACCCCCTGCAGCCGTGCGCAGCCGCCGTGTCCAGGCCGTGCATGGACACCGACGCCGATCTTCACCACCACGGCACCCCAGCTCGCACAACTCGCCACAGACCCTCTCCTGTCACCCCTCAACCTCCCGGACACGCCCACACCACCTCTGGTGCCCTGCAGCGACGCCAGCGACCCGTCGCACTCCGCTGCCACGCCGTGGACGTCGTCAGTCCCCGAGCGGGCACTCGAGCCACCCGTGAACCCCCACTCCCTCTAAGCCCTAACAGAGCTCCCCAACGTCGTAACCGCACCACACCGCCACCAATGCCGTGCTCTCCCACTCCCCAAACCCCTCACTGTACCCAGTCCACGACGAGCCCGAGCTCGCCGATAAAAGGCCACCCCCGCACCCGTGCCTCCACACCCCCTCACAGACCTCTCCCGCACTCCCCACACACCCCGTGCACCGCCAGGAGGGCGGAGCCACTGCCTCGAAGCCTCTGCTGCCCCGGAGTTTCCTCGAGGTTCCGCCGGAGACGAAGGTGGAATGTCGATCGCGGCCGGGCCATGCTACTCTCTCTTTCTCTCCTCTCTGGCCCTCGCTCGCATCACCATTACACCCTCACCCACCCGCCGTCGTTCCCCCTTGTTTCATGCACAGACGCGTCGATGAGCCCTCGCCGGAGTTGGAGCACGGCCGCGGAGGAGCAGCTGCTCGCCGCCGACGCTTTAGGCCACCCCAGGAAGTCGGACTTCTCCATCGACCTTCCCCAAGCCTCCGCGACCCTTCTGCGCCATCCACGCATCCTCCCGTGCCCCTAGGTGAGTCTCCGAGCACCTCGCCATCGCCGGAACTCCGGCGCCGCCCTGTGTTTGGTCGCAGATGAACGCGTGCGCTGAGAACCGCTGGATCTTCGATCTACGGTTACTTACCGTTTCATTGAGTTGTTTCACTAGCAAGTGGGCCCCTCATCTCAGCGTTTTGAACATTATCCAGAGCGCGTAACGTTCCACTGAGTCACTGACTAGTAGGCCCCACATGTCAGGATTATCAACATTATCCAGAGGAGAGGAATTTCCTAATTCTTTTTCTCTGGAATTTCAGTACTGGACCTAGTTTATAAATTCAATATCTCGAGTTGTAAGAATCCAAATAAATCAAACTCAAATGTTCTGGAAAGCTTATGAAATTCTTTAACTCACCAAAGTTGTCTCATCTCATTTAAATAAATAATAAAAGTGTATTAATAAAAAATGCTCCATAAGGTTTAAAACACCAAACCATTTGTTTCTGGAGTTATATTAGTCCAAATAACTTGAAACCAATTTTGGTAGCTTTGTATTAGGATCCTTTAGCTCCCCAAATGTTGGTAGAATTAATTGAGCAGTGTAAAATCCTTAGCCTTTGGTTGAACTTCAGGAAACCCTTCTGCACTAAACCAATTAGTGTGAATTAATGGTAGATCCAATTGAGCTGAAACCAATTCTGTTAGGTCACATTTCGCCAAGGTTAGTTACCCCTAAAAGGATTTAATTTATTGATCAATAAAACCTAAGCAGTAGCTAAAACTTGATTTAAGACCTTCTGAACTAAAACATTGGTGTAGGGAGTTTGATAACTCTAAAAGACCTCAATCCAATTGGGTTGTCTTCTACACATCAGTAGCTATCCATAGAATTTTAGTTTGAAATTTTGTGACCAACCTAGATTAATTGGTGAATTAAATGGTGTACAACTAGTTTCTGCCTTGGTTTGAAAATAATTAAATAAAGGTTAATTCGATTAAATTGAAACCACGTTGTGTTGCTTGATGTATGCAGTGGCTATTTATAGCATTTGTGATTGTAAGGTTGTGTTGATGCTTGAGTTAGTGTAGTGATTGTTTGTTTTGCTTGTTTAACGTTTAGACGATACCGTTGACGGATTCATCGAGGAAGGAGGTGTTGTTGAACCAAAAGATCAGGACCAGTACCACTTTGTTGAGCAAGGCAAGCTACTTCACTGAGCTTGCATCTATATACATCTATTTTGATTCACAGGTTTTACGTATAAGAAGCATAAGTGATTTACGTGGTGTTTGCCACTAAAGTTATGATTTGTAAAACCCTTTTACAAAATACAGGTACATTATTGAGACACCCGATATAGAGGTGTTAGTAGTGTGCAGTAATTTCTAAATGTATTGGTTTTTACTCGAAAGCCTTTTATAAAAATCTTTTGGTGAGATTACGATCCACCCAGGTTTTGGTCAAAAGTATTTTGCTATGGAAATAGGAAATGATTGTGAAAACCTTTTCAAAAGTTTATGAAAAACTATTTTGCCACTCTATGTAGAAATATCAGTTTGTTTATATAAAACTATAGGATGGGAAAAACATTGTTTATTCAAAACTCCTTTGAAAATCCTTGGATGAATTATGGTATGCCGAGATGTCGGTGATGAAATGGAGAAATGGTGTATGGTGATGTTTATGAACATGCACATTGTGTCCTTGTACTTACATCCCCAACCAAAAATCTGTGCGACCACATTTACCCACATATGGGAAAGGGCGTAGTCATATAATTTGCTCGTGTTAGTACTGGATGCCTCAATAACGAGGATAACCTCGTTCCATGAGGGGATGGTCTGAGGACCTACCCCTGACCTGGGTCCTCTTAAGTGAAGTCTACCGGAAGCCGGTATGAGTGTATTGGAGAAAGAGGATTGAAGGGCTCCCTTGGGTCCGCCGGGCAGAACTACGAGTCCTCACACTTAGTTTCTGAGGATTTAAGTGTCGATGGAAAGTGTCGTAGAGGCAGGGTCCTATACTAGCATGAGCAAAGGACAGGCTATGGCCGGGAACTCAACTTCGCATACCCCTGGTATGGCGGGACGTGGCTGACACGATGAGTGACCGGATGGGTGTGGGAAAAGCGTGCTACCTCTGCAGAGTGTAAAACTATTCGAATAGCCGAGTCCTCGAATATGGACAGTTGGGAAGAACTACTAAGACCATGTGCAAGCTTTGCAAGTTTTGAAAAGTGTTTAGGTTTAAAATGAAATTGAAGTGGAGAGGATGTTTCATACCTGTTCCAATGAGTTGGTATGAGGTTTGCTGGAAAATGAGTGACCCTGAAGGAGCTATGTTCGGAAAAGGAAGAGTTTTGGGAGAATTAGACAAGATGGTGATTTTCGAGGAAAAAGTTTTAAAAGAGATTTCTTACCTTTTCAAACAAAGGTATATTTTCGAGAAAAAGGTTTAAAAAGACTTCTTACCCTTTTTCAACAAAGTTAGTGAGAAAACTACTTTCCAAAAAGGTTGTTTCCAACCAAGATAGGGAGAAACTACTTTCCAAAATGTTTTGTCTTCAACAAGATTAAAAATCTACTCTTCCCTTTTTCAATAAAGGCATATAGATGTTTTTGTTTAAAAATAAAGGTTTTATGAAAGATTATCAAAACTTAGTGCATGCTCAAGTTGGGGTAGTTTGCGAGTACAATCAAATGTACTCATATTGGTTTCGTCCCTGGCTATTGTCTTAGCCAGATTTTTAAAGAGGAGCAGTTCGAAGAAGAGGAGTTCACTGGCGTCTTTGTGAACTAGGGCGCTTCCCAGTCAGCTGCCTGTAGGGTTAAGGCGAATGACTTGGGCTCCACGTTATTTGGTGATTTCCGCTGCAAGTACCTGTTGAAGCTTTATTCGGTATTTGTGGATGTCCTGTGATGCCAAATCGAGTTATGTGCAACAACAGACTGATCATGGGATTGTTGCAGGAAACATAACGAGTATCTCGGATAGCTAATCCGGGGTCCTCACACATGGAGTACAAGCTTTCTGCCATGGACCAAGTCCATGGACAGCCTCTTCGCCGTGCACTGTCCTCCTCCTCTGTCGCCATGTGGTTACCCTTCCCGCCAAAGGATTTGAGGGAAGAGGTCCGGGGCTCGTATATAAGGAGGCAGTGTACGATCGAGCAAGGGGATAATGACTCATTTTCTACTCATTCCACTAGCTAGCAAAGGGAGAGAGAGCAAATCTTCTTCCACCTTAGCTCCACCATAGCAAAGCTTCACCCTCGGCAAGCACCCTTGTACTGTAAACCTCTCCAAGCAGTGCAATACAGACAAGCAGGACGTAGGGCTTTTACACCTCACGGTGGGCCTGAACCTGGGTAAATGCTCATGTGTTATCTCTGTCGTGATGTCCCTCAACGAGCTCGCCGAGCATCGTCGCCGAGGTAGCTGAGGGTTGCTTGACTACGTGTTCAGCCCTTACTCGTTCCTGGCATCATCGAGACACACCCCTAGTTCCTGGGACTAGTCTCCGACAGTTTATTTATTTACTGGAAAAATGAAATCTGAACCAATTATCCCCTGCCATCTGGGACCCACGTTCTAGAACCTGCCCAAAGGGACCCACGTTCTGGAACCTATCAACTGGGACCCGTCTGACTAGTGGACCCAACTTTTGGGCAAAAAAAGGTCACGGCCCATGAAATAAAAAGGCTAAAATGTTGGGTTTGGCCCATATAGCTGACGAAATTCATTAAAATAATAATAATAAATAGCCTTATTGGGCTTGGCCCATGTAAAGTACTGAACTGGACCGGGCTTATTCTGGTGTATGACCTTCACATTTGGTCACAATTTTGCCACGTAGGATTGGCCACGTAGGATCTGACGTGTCCACGACTAAGAGCGCATGACGAAAAAAATTCATCATAAATTTATGACCCTCTAATTTGGTCATAAACTTTATGACCGTTTCACTAAAGAAAGTTGATGGGGGGATGCCCAACCGGGTAGGCCCAGGACCCCGAGTCGGCTCACAAGGCCGGGTGGCCCAAAGCCCACCCGGAGAGCATCTTCCAGTATACCGGGTTCCCGAGGATCCCTGTACGTCGGCTCGGGAAGGCGGCAGCGGATATCTCCGAATCGGTTTACGATCTGCGTATCCCGAAGAGTGCGCCTCAAGCAGCCACACTTGTAGGCAGGATAGCTAGCGCCGCCAGCGGCACCCATCATTTCCCTGTAAACCCTAGCCGGCTCCCTATTATAAAGCCGGCAAGGTGCAACCCTAGAGGTAGACTCGTCACATTCCATAGCCTTCGGAGCACCCGCAAGCTCTGTTGCGCACACCATTGTACACCCCATTCAGATCCAATACATACAAGCAGGAGTAGGTCTTTACCTCATACGGAGGGGCCGAACCTGGGTAACTCTGCGTGTGCTACCTCTTCGTGAATCCTACGTCGCCTGGCTCACACCCGAGTTAAGCCACCCCCTATGGCATCTGTCGTGACTAACCCACGACAGTTGGCGCCCACCGTGGGGCCAGCGATCGCTGGAGTTTACTTCGCGATGAGTCCTGAACCCGGCACTGGCGTCATCTTCAGCCGCCAGGCCACGCCGAACCGCGGCGACATCGTCACCGGCACCTACTTCGAGCACGGAGGGATCAGCTACGTCGCTGACCTGCACACTTGGGGCAAGCCCAATTACGGGCCCATCACCCGCTCGATGGTGATCCCATTCGGGACGGCTGTCACTGCCTACGTCGGCTTTTGCGGTGTGGACGGAGGCGTCATCGTCGACGACAATGACAGCGCCTCCTCTCGCCTCGATACGATTGACTACGTCATCATCAACACCACGGATGCGGATCTCACCGCACCGCTTCACCCGCTGGGACCGTCCAGATCTCGGACGACGACGACACCGGGTCGATCTTGCCCGTCCTCGACTACGAGTCGGAGGGCTCGACCGATCTGGCCTCGGATGGCTCGGCCACACCCGGCTTCATCGGCGTGACGGGTGAGGCGGCACTGCTGCTGCATCTGCTGCAGCAACGGAGGCTGACCTGCAGAAGCAGGCACAAGAAAAGCAGACGCGCGAGCATTACAAGCTCAGCGCGAACAGGCGCTACGCGAGCAGGAGGCTTGCAACAAACAGAGCGCTCAAGACTCCCTTGATGCGCTCAGGGGACAAGCGGGTCGGGTCCCTGACCCACTCGCTACTCCAATCACGCCGGCGAATGCCGCCACCCAGGCCACGCAGCTCGAGCGCTGCGCCTGGACATGGCTCGCCAGCAGGAGAAGATCCGCCAGAAGGAGCTGGAGGTGGATGCCCAGACCACCGCCCTGTCTGCGGTAACCAGGGAACACAAGAGCCGCCAATCGCGGCTCAACTCAGACGCGCGTCGCCAGATGCCTTCTCGCGTGCTCGACGACGCTTTCGTACGCGAGACCGATTTGGAGAAGCAGCGCGACGAGTGTCGCATGTCTCAGCCTGGCGGCTCGAATCAGCCGCCACCTCAGCCTCGACCAGCGATGCCGCCTCCGGCGCCACGACCCCAGTCGAACCCGGCTCGACCTCAACCTCAGCCGCGGAACGACGATGACGCCGACCTTGCCGTCTTCGGCACACCGGTCGACTGCATGACAGTTGCCGCCTCCCTCTTCAAGAGGATACGCGTCAAGGGCAACCCCTACTGGTCCAAGGGGTGCAAGCTGGTGGACAAGGCGTGTAGCGCACCTGCACTTAAAATATGGCAAGGTACCTGTGTATAGTGCAAACCCCTGGATCGATTCATTTGCACACACAATCTAAGATGAAATATCACAACATTGTATCAATTATTACACGATGATCCAGTACTTAGGAAAAATAATGTTCATTACAACTTGCATAGCATAAATCTAGCTTGATAGAGTAAAGCAGCGGAAAATTTATTCTTCATGGAGTCCTCATCCTTTGCATGTGCCACAGGCGAAAACATGTTGGTTGCAGACTCGAAACCCTTAACGAAACTCACTCGTCGTCAGAACAATCTGCAACAAATAAAATTTTGCAACAGAGTGGGTCAGATACCATTAAAAAATGGATCTGGCAAGTGACACTATGTGGACACTTAATGGAATAACTCTAATAACCTATATGCATATTTGGCTGGTGGAGTTCAAAGGCTATTTTGGATAAAGCCAATTTTTCCTATCTCTTTATAAAACACTTTTCTTTTGTCAAAACAGGTATGGCATGAAAACCATCCTCTTGTCTACCTTTGTTCAAAATTTTAACTTAAGAAAATGATATGTTGGGAGCCTCCGTTGTCGTCCTTGATCAGCTGCTCAGAATTGTCCGTAACCGGGGACACGGCTAAGTACTTAGATTTTAACTCTCGAGAGGTTGTGCACTTTCACCACGGGACCCAACAAACCCAAACTATCCTCAAGCACTCAATTTGTGTTAAGGAAAAGGAGAGAGTTGAGACGAGACCTTTGGGAAACAGTCCCCTGTTCCTCTGGCAGACCCATACAAACATTCATCCGCTAAGACCTGCCGGAATCAGGTTCCTAAAACTTACTTAGTCAAGGCAGAGCCATAATACCAAGTGGCTGCACTGGAAGCATCTTCACTTAGAGAAAACATCGGTCCCTTTATTCCTGGGTGGCAATCCACAAGTGAATAAACACTCAACTCTGACAGCCATGCAAGCCCAAATCCACCCAGGTGTTTAATTAACTTAGTAGAAATTAACTTTACAATAAAACACTTTTGCATAGCACCAATAATTCTACTAAGTTATCAATAGGATTCTAGACAAGGTATGGTGGGTTTAGCATATAGCAATAATACTATCCAACACATGCATATAAGGAAATACACTAAGTAATGCATATAAAAATATTTAGGAAATTTCATGGGGGTGTGCCACTTGCCTTGGCAATAGGGAGTGTAGTAGTAGCAGTTGCAACCACCTTCGTATCTCTCCGAAATTTCTAACACATCAAACAAACCACAAATAAACATACACTCATAAAGGCAACACTTAGAAAAATATGACATGCATGGAATGCAAAATGATACACAGAATTATGATGAGAAAGACATACAAAACAAATTAAGGAAAAGGACATAAAATAACTTAATCCCATTGGCTAAGGCAAGGTCAAGGTTGAGCAAAATTAACTTGATAAAACGACAACTTGAAAAGTTGTAAGGCTACTTCAAGTCTTCACATGTTTGATCTTCAAAACATCTTCAACTCCTTTGTAGTTTCATTGATCTTCAATGGTCTTCAATTAGCACTCTAGAAACTTAGTCTTAAACACCAAGGACTTGGTCTATGTCCAAAGTGAAAGACAAAATTATGAAGGAGGAAAAAGATAGAAAGACTAAGTTATCAATAGGATTCTAGACACAACTAGTGTAAAGGTATGGTGGTTTAGCATATAGCAATAATACTATCCAACACATGCATATAAGGAAATACACTAAGTAATGCATATAAAAATATTTAGGAAATTTCATGGGGGTGTGCCACTTGCCTTGGCAATAAGGAGTGTAGTAGTAGCAGTTGCAACCACCTTCGTATCTCTCCGAAATTTCTAACACATCAAACAAACCACAAATAAACATACACTCATAAATGCAACACTTAGAAAAATATGACATGCATGGAATGCAAAATGATACACAGAATTATGATGAGAAAGACATACAAAACAAATTAAGGAAAAGGACATAAAATAACTTAATCCCATTGGCTAAGGCAAGGTCAAGGTTGAGCAAAATTAACTTGATAAAACGACAACTTGAAAAGTTGTAAGGCTACTTCAAGTCTTCACATGTTTGATCTTCAAAACATCTTCAACTCCTTTGTAGTTTCATTGATCTTCAATGGTCTTCAATTAGCACTCTAGAAACTTAGTCTTAAACACCAAGGACTTGGTCTATGTCCAAAGTGAAAGACAAAATTATGAAGGAGGAAAAAGATAGAAAGAAAGATGTAGTAGTTGGTCTTCCAAAGAATCATCTTCAGGCTTCCTTGTCGCTTGCTCCTTGGTGTGTTGACTTCATTGAAATTTGTAGACTTGATGGTTCTGCAGACTTGATGGTTTTGGAAGCATCCAGGTTGGTCTTGAATATAACTTAGCCACCATGAAGTCCAAGAGAAGAAGGAAGAAAAAGAGAGAAAGGAAAGAAAGACTTAGAGAAAGTAGGTGGTTGGTCTTCATGAACTTCTTCTTGATTTTCTTCTAAGTACTTTTACTTCTTGAAGATGCTTCTGGAGTCTTGTTTTCTTGGCCAAGTCCTTCATTGGTTTCCACTAATTCTAACTTAGTGGTTTTCGAATAGGAGGGTCAAAAGGGCTAACATGCATCCTCAAATTTTCTAAGGAGGAATGTCATGTAAGAAGTGCAAAATATTTCTAAGGACTTGATATGCATGCACATGTTCCAAAAATAACTAAGGACCAAAGAGGTCAAACAATAAGTCAAAACAATTTCTAAGTAAGAGTTCATAAAATAAGGTGTTGGTATTTTTCTAAGGAAAAATACTTTAAAGCAATAGTTGATAAAATTTCTAAGGACAAACACTTGTCATAACTAACACTTAGGAAAATATTCTAAAACAACTAAGTTTTCAAGATGCTAAATTTTTCTAAGGAGAAGATTTAGCACTTTTAAGATGTTGAAATTTTTCTAAGGAAATAGTGTTGTCAAAATAATTATCAAATATTTTCTAAGGAAGAAAATACTTTGTTTGGAGAGGCAAAATATTTCTAAGTACTTTTTGTAACTAAAGTGATCAAAATATGACTAAGTCATTTTATTAGCCGAATATATGAAGAAAAATAACTTTAATCAATTTTAATTATTAAAATAACACCTAGAAAGCAATTAATCAATATTAATTACAAAAATCATAGAAAATACTTTTACAAAATTGGTAGAATATTCCTACGGCCAAGTATTAATTAAACAAAGTTAAACAAATTGGATTTGCCCAAAAATAGTTTTTAAAACTCAAGTTAAGTCATATTTACTTAAACAAACAAATTTAAAAATTTGAACTTACTTGAATTTGTCAAAACATAAATTTAACTATGCCAAAAGTTTCTACGTGTCATAAGCTTTCCAAAAATATTTTATTTGTAAAATTTGGCCAAACCAATAAAAAGTAGTGATAGATCTAAGATCTAGGGTTTTTCTGCAAAACTGCCGGTCTTCGGTTGACTGTTGACTTTGACCGCTGACGTGGCGATGACGAAGCGCTGACTGGGCGCTGACTTTTCGGTTGACTACGAATTTTGACCAAAAATAAAGTTGCTCGGATGGAAAAACAATCTTAACGAAAGTTGTAGAGAATTACGTGCTCTTTCTAACTATCATAATTATAACATAAGTGGATTAATAGATTGGTCACAAAACGCAAATTACCTTTCTGATCCGAAATTTCAAACTCGAATATCTCCTAGCTCGCTTGACCAAAAGAGGTGAGGCTTGGGGCAAAAGAAAGGTCTTGATCAGGGTAACAACTTTCGTAACTACGGCCCGAAGATTTGAGATTGTTTTCTCCTCCGAAAATCGTCAAAAGCAATCTGTATTGTAGAGAGAATTCCGTACGTCAAAACCAAAAGAGTGCAATAGCAAAGTTGTAGGTAAGGGTTAGATCTGACTTCTCACCAAAGGAATTTCGATTTGAAGAACTGAGCGCGAAGAGATCTAAGAAATACGACTTCAGATCTGAAGTATTGCGAGTCGAAATTCTCTCCACGGTTGATGAAAAGAGTTGAGGCTTCCCGGGATGGAAAGGTGTTGAGGAGATCTTCAACAATGCTTCAGGTTCCGTCGCGATTCGAGATCGTTTTGGTGGGTAAATAAACGAAATACGATTTCACTGGTTAGGATTTCGGTGGAACGAAAAGGGGAACAGAGATGCCGGCGTCTACAGGGGTTTATATAGGCCAAGGGTCGGTGGAAAAGATTGGGCTCGAAGTTATGAACGCGTAGGATCAAGCGGATCCGGATTTGGAGTCATATTTGTCAAGATATTTGTGTTTAAGTGAAAAGGGTTTGGAAAACCTAAATTTTCCTGGAATTTCCATCGGATTCCACCTGAGTGGGTTCAACTCGGTTTGTTGGGCCAAGATTCGGTCCAAGAGAAAAAGAAAAAGAAAAGGACAGGAAAAAAAAGAACATGGGCTGGCTGCGTGCGCGCGCGTCCGAGTTGGGCTGGGTTTTGGCCCAACTGCCTCAGTCAACTATTTTTTTGCTAAACATTTTTCTTTATTCTTTTTACTGTTTTCTTCATAACTTTTGATTTAAAAGTCCAAATCAACTCAAACCAGTTTCTAAATTTTTGTAAAATCAAGATCTATCTTCTAGAACTTTCAAATACACTTTTCCAAAACTTTTCAAAATTCAAATTTAAAAATATTGCATATTTGCATGTTTGACACTTTTATGTCAATTTAAAAATAGGTTTTTAAATAAAATTATTTGTGGTTTATTAAAGTCAAATAAAATACCACAATGTAATATTCGAAACTTATTTTAGACATATATTTTCAATAAAATAAAATAAAATAATCAAATCAAACACACACAAAAAATATAATAAAAAGGTTTGGCAATATTCTAGAAATCAAAAATATTATATAGGGCATAATAAGGCCCATTCATACAAACAATTTACAACCAAACATTTATCCTAGAGAAGTAAACCACAATATTTGAAAATAATATATTGGACATAAATAGTCCTTTTAAATATATTTTTCATAAATAGGTTTTCAAGTGGGAGTAATATTCCAACTTTTGGAAAAATCCAAATGCAACAAAGCTTATGATGATGAATGCATGCATGATTTTTCTTTTCAAAGCAAAATACATAATAGTTTTCGAAAGTTTTAATTTTTTCTGATTTTCAACTCTTTGAAAAACTTGGGATGTTACAAGGCGTTAGAACTGGAGGAGAACATGTCGCAATCCAGCGGCAAGCTCTACTCCAAGTCGCCACCTAGCGAGAAGACGGCTTCGGTGCAACGCCCAAGCCAGGGGAATAGAGACCACCCCAGGCACGACGCTGCTCCGCCGCAGCCGCGCAGCTGGCACGAGGAGCCGGCGGTGTCGAGCAACGCGAGATCTGGAGGCAACCCGCCTCGGCTCGCCCGCAACGACGCCCGGCACACCATCGACAACACCAGGCGCAAGCACGCTCCAACCATTCCGCTCCGGACCTGTGCCTCCACCTCAACGACAAGCGCGCCGAGACGGCGTGCAACAGTGACGACGACGACGTCGGCCCCAAGTGCTTTGGACCCGCCATTCGTGGCGAGCGTTTCCCTAGCAACTTTAAGGGGCCGAGAGAGGCGCCCAAGTACAACGCCACCATGAACCCGGAGACCTGGGTCCAGGACTACTTGGCCGCCATGAGCATCCAGAGCACGTCCTCGCTCTGCTGCGCGCGTTACTTCCCTCTCATGCTTGAGGGGACGGCTCGCACCTGGCTTAACAACCTCCCCAAGAATAGCGTTAATTCCTGGGGCGAGTTGAAAAAGCTCTTCATCACCAACTTTGAAGGGACCTGCAAGCGCCCGACCACGCTCGAAGATCTCAAGCGCTGCGTCCAGAAGGAGGGCGAGTCCACTAGGAAGTGGTATCGCCGGGTTGCCGACCTCATCCACACGGCAGAACACCTCAGCGTCGACACGGTGCATTCTCACCTCGAGGACAACACCACGTTCGAGTCGCTTCGACAGAAGCTGAGGCGTTCCCACAAAGGCGACATGACGATGGGACAGCTGCTCGCCATCGTCTACAAGTATGCAGAGTCAGACGCCACCAAGGACGACTCCGACGAGGAGGACGACGAGAAGAGAGGTGGCAAGAACAAGGGCAAGGCCAAGCACTCCAGCGCTCATAAGCGCAAAGGTGACGGCGGCTCCGAGTTTGTAGCCGCCATGACTGCGGGAGGTCGCGGCTTCAAAAGCCAACGCGGCAACTTCCCGCGAAAGAAGCTCACCGCCACGGAGATCCTGGCCATGCCGTGTAGGTATCACAGTGTAACAGCCCCACTTTTGGTATTGTAAAATTTGAACCAAATTTTCACTTTTCCTTCCAGTCCTGCATCATGGCATCCATGCATTAAGGTGTTCCACTTGAAACAATTAAACTTGACAAACAGAAGTTAGCAAGTTAATATATTTGTCAAGGAAGTTCCAAGAGTTCAGAAATAATAATTTTCACTTGCTCTCAAATTAATAAGGAAACATCAATTTGGAATTAACCAAAAATACCATAATCCAACCTTATGAACAAATGTATCTCAAAACATTTTATTTTGTAACACCAATTTTTGTGGTGCTTCTACATGTTATTGGGAGGCTACAAGAATTTTCTCAGATTTTTGTAAAATGTTTGTGCCTCAATAAAATCACTGGAATGCTACTGGAATTAAAAGAAACAGAAAAAGGGAGAAATCAGAGAACTGCAGGGGGCTTCCAGCAAAAATGCCGCCGTCTTCTGTAGCGACCGCGCGACGAGCTGCTCGAGCCGCGCCAGCTCGCCGCCGTGACCTCCCCTGCTCGCCGCTGTCCACCGCGAGGAGGATAAGACCACCACCGAGGCGTGCACTCTCTCTCCCCCGATATTTTCTCGCTCGCTCTCTCTCTCTTGTTCTTCCCTCGGCCGAACCCTAGCCGCCATGGCCGAGCTCGCCGCCGTCGATTGAGCGCGTCTAGGACAGATCGAAGAGCGTCATCGTCTCCGCCTCGTCCTCCTCTTCTTCCACGAGCAAGGAATCGACGTGGGGAGCTGTGGATCGACGACATTAATCCATCTTCTTCCTCTCCGGCCGCCGCGCTTCGAGGAAGCTCACCGTCGCCTCCGACCTCCTCCTTCCTCGCCGAGCTCACGTACACGTCAAGGGTGAGCAGAGCAACCTTCTGGACATCTCCGTCCCCTCCATCTCCCTCTGGTTCGTCGTGTCGCCATTAAGCCGTAGCACGCCACCGCCGTAGCTCGCCGTGGACGCCGTCTCCGGTGACCATTTGGGTCGTAGCGCCACCACTAGCCTCCGCTTGCTTGTGTGCGTCGGTTGCGCCCATTAGTTCTTCCCCGCGTGAGCTCCTCCGCCGTAGCAGAGCGCCGCCGTGCCCGCGGTCACCGCGCGTCCACGCCGCCGTCCTGGCATCGTCGCGGTCAACCAGGCCGTGGGCCTTTTCTCGCTCACGTGGACGCCAGCGTGGCCTGGAGCCCACACGTCAGTGGCACGGGGTAGCCCAGCCCTGGGTATAAAAGGTTCGGTTAGGATTTTCTGGAAATAAAAAGAAAAGCCAGATTCAAATAGAAATTTGTAAAATCCATATCTCCTAAACCACTTGTCCAGAAACTGCAAATAAGATATCAAAATGTTCAGAAAAATAAATGGAGTCTATTGGTATAACTCACACCTCCAACTAAATTAATTTAGTTGCTGTTTTATTAATTTAACTAAAATGGCAGAAAAGAAATACTTTTTGTAAATTCAATAACTTGATGAATAATGCTCCAAAAATTGAGTTTGATATACCAAAATGTTCAGCAACTAATGTACCTCATGTTTCACCTTGTTTTCCAACATGGATACTTAGTTTCATGTTGCTAAAAATAATCTAATAAAATGACAGCACTAATCCAAATATTGAAAATGCAATAACTTTTTATTGGTTAATCAGAAAAATGTGTTTAATATATCAAAATGCTCACAAAATTATGAACTAACCAGTAACATCAATTGCATGCATGTTTGAGCAATATTTCAGTACTGTACATTTTCAAAAATGGCTAATTTCATTAAGTTTAAATATGGGGATTATTCCAAATAATGCAATAAATATAATTGGGACCCCATTTAACTTGTTGGTTATGTTTAATACTTTTATGGTGCATTTAAAATGTCATATCATCATGCGCTTGTGCATTGCACATGTTTTATATGGTGTGGTATTTGATTGTGCTTTCCGGTGTTTCTATACATCGATAGATCAAGGAGTCGGGGTTTCTCCACAATACCCTGACGACCCGTATTACCAGCCTGCTGAACAAGGCAAGCGTAATCCCCCCTCTGAGCATGTCTCCTCCTATGTTTTCCGCAAATATTTTCTCCACTATAATATTGCATGCGGTTCCAGATGTCATTTTGGTTGGATTAGAGTATCCTATTAGTTGCATTATGTTTCCGATGCCATTACCTGTGTCCCTCCTAATATCCATAGGGTTGCTTTGTTGGCCTGAGTTACTTAACTATGTTATGTATATGCTTAGCCATGCTTATTTAAATGCTTAGTTGTCCGGTGGATATTTCATTGTTGGAACTGTTGATGGAATGTCCGTATGATGGTGGAGAAATGTGGATACCGATGAATAAACATGCTTAAAGGCGGGGATGAGAGGCCACGGTGGATGTGGTGTGTTGTCTCGTTCTCGCCGCCTAAATGCGAGTTCTCCCCTTCGAGCCAAGACTGAGCGTGCTTCCATCGGTGGGCCTATGGATCCCTATCGACCAACTAACTTGGGCGGGGCTAGCCAGGGCCCTCTAGTTTGAGCTTCCATTTGCGCATGCGTGAAGATGGTGGTGTGGACTGGGATGAGGATGGTGGTGTTTAGGAAAATGAGTGGCCACGGGGCAGGGTGTTGGAGGCACTGAACCTGTCCCGTCCTCACTGATGATCCTGGGTTAGTCTCAAGCAAGGTAAAGGTTGTAACCGCTCCCACTCAGCCGGCTTTCCCCGGAAGAGAGCTAATGTCAGGCAATGAGCCGGACGGTACCGGTGGTTAAAAACAGTACACCCCTGCAGGGTAAATCTTTTCGAAAAGCCGTGTCCATGGTTATGGACGACTTGGTGCCGAATTCAGAGACCATAGAAAACTTGAACGGAATGATTAAAATCTGAGTACAAAAGGTACTACCAAGAATGCAAGGTTGACTTCCTCGAGGGTGATTCGGGGAAGTGCCTTTGTAGACGGTGCAGTGTTGGATGGTGGTTGTTGTTGAAGATGATCAGAAGAAAAGAGTTTACTTCTTACCCCTTTGAAAATATTCTGATTAGTCGATGCCATGGAGTTATGTCTTTTCTAAAGAAAACTAGCTTTATGCAAAACAGCCATAAAACCATTGTAAGCCAATCATCGAGCTAGTAGCTCTAGTAATCTTGAAGAGTTCGTCGAACTCAACGTTGCTTTGTTGATTCTTTCAGAGGAGGACTTCATCGACCTTGAAGGTGGGTTCTATGTGGACGTCGACGAGTAGTCTGGGGTTCCCAGGTGGCAGCTTGGGACATCTCCGAGACAGCTGGCGCTGGGAATGTTTATCTGTAGGCCTCTTAGGCCATAATTTGGATCTTGTTGTTTAGAACAACTTATTTCGCTTCCGCATGATGTACTGTTGGGTCTGTGACCTCTGGTTGTAATATTTGCTATCTCTCTCTATTATAAGAGTTGAACTATAATGCTTTGAGTCGTAGAGTCTGTAATGTGCCAGTTGTTCCACAAGTCTTGATCTCTCTATTATGCATTGATAGTTGTGCCTGTGTTATGGCATCACTCGGGGTGTTGCGTTGCCGATGATCCATGCCGAGCACGCCTGCCAAAGGTTTTGGCCTGGGAGTGGTAACCCAGTAACCTCCGGTTGTATCGCATGACCGGTGACACACAGCATCACTGTATAGTTCCGCGGTCGGGGCGCCACAAGTTGGTATCAGAGCAGGACTGCCTGTAGGAAACCCTTCTACTGGTCGATGTTGAGTCTAGTGTTGTGAAAATTATTTATAACCTAAAAATGAGTTGTGAAAACCATCTTAGGATTCTTTTACTCCTTACCTGGGTACACTCTAATCTTGGAGCCATCTTACCTCTATTTGATTTACCGAGGTGTCTTGGCCGTTGTTTCAAATTAGGGTCACGGGGTGGGTTTCCTATCCGTTCTGTGTTACTTCGTCAGTTGATTTACTTTTAGTAAATCAAACATTTGAACTTCTCCTGTTACAGATGGTTCGTTCCGGCTTGGTGGTTCGTTTGACTCACTGCGAGGGCACCCGCGGGTTTCCCGCCCTACTCGCCGCCGCTGTGCACGGCCAGCATTGCCTGTGGTATCCCGAGTACGTGGTGTACCAGGAGTACCTTCCCTACCACCAGGGTCAGTTCTTCTGCGAGTGCTGCCTCCTGGATGATGAGGGGACTGCAGTGCAGTACCTCGCAGGAGGAGTGGGCCTCACAGTGACACAAGCTGTGCATGAGGCTGCACACACCGCCCTTTCCACTTACCGTGGTTACTGCCCTTACCTTGCTAGTGATGAGTCGGATTTCCGTCACTTTCCTGCATCAGCACAGGGTGCAAGGGTATCTATCACGCTGTGTACTCTGAGGGTGAGGGTGAGGATGATGGTGCGCACCGCGCACTGATTGAGCTAGTCCGGGCCCTGGACCTCCGCGCCTGTCGCTGGTACACGTACGCGATTGCTTCACACGAGAGTCACCAGGCCACTATGAGGGATCTGGAGCCGTATTTCCTCAGCGGGGCGCTTCCTCGTGCAGCCCTTCGGCCCCGTCCGTTGGTGCTACCTGACGATATGCGCAGCAACCGAGTTGGGGGTACCGTGCCGCCTCCTGGACCCCTCCGTCAGCCTCGGGGTAGCCTCAACCTGCCGCCGTATGGCAATCAGCCTGAGAGTTCTCGCGAGTTCGACACCCCACCCGTTCGCTTCCCGGCGAACTTCTGGGGGTACTACTAGTTCCTTCTCGCTGAGTATCGAGGAGAGTACCTTGCCTTCCTGCGTGATGTGCAAGATACTCAGTATCATTATCTAGTTGTTGCCTTATTTCTAAGGAAATCTTTGTCATGTATCAGACTTGGTGACTTGTATCATCCGTGCTTCCATTCAGTGTAATAGATACTAAAGCTTGTATGCTGGTACTCTAAATTATCACGTATGGTTTGTATTACAACTGGTGTATGATGTATGTGTATTTGTGTCCAAATATGCTATCGCTAGTTGTTGGATGATACGTGAGTGTCATTGGATGTATGGTTGGTATTCCAAATACGTTACTGCTCCTATCTCAACCTTTTTTCGGAGGTAGATACTAATTGTGTCCTTGTCAAATCTCCAGAATGGCTCGAGGAGGCCGCGGTAACAACAACAATGATGAGGAACCGCCGCCACTACCCACAATGGCTCAGGTCTTATGGCCATTGAGGAGAACCGCGGGCGCAATGAGCGACTGCTCGAGCAGATAGTGCAGCAGAATGCACGGAGGAACAATGACTACAGCACTCTCACTGAGTTCCTGCGCTCGCAGCCACCTACCTTCGCTGATACTAAGGAGCCACTGGAAGCTGATGACTGGCTTCGCGCTCTGGAGCGCAAGTTCTCCGCGCTGCATGTCCCAGTGGCTGAACAGGTCAACTTCGCCACCTACCTCCTGACTGGAGCGGCTGGCTGCTGGTGGGAGAGTCATGTGGCGCTATTCGCGGCAGGCCATGCCTTCACTTGGGTGGACTTCCACACAGCCTTTCGTGCGGCTTACATACCTCAGCCGATAATGGACTTAAAGAGGAGGGAGTTCCTGGATCTGCACCAGGGTCGTATGGACCTCCGAGCTTATGGTTGTCAATTCAACCATCTCTCTCGTTACGCCCCTCAGGACGTGACCAATGATGCCGACAAGCAGGAGTTGTTCCGCAAGAGGCTTGCGCCGAGGCTCCGCTATGAGTTGCTGCCCTTCAAGTTCCAGAACTACCAGGAGTTGTTCAACCAGGCTCTTACTCTTGAGCAGGGAAGGAAGGAGTTCGAGGCTTCCAAGAGGCCCGCACAGGGGGACCACCCGAGTTCCTCGGCTCCTGGGAACAAGAAGCGCAAGGTTTTCGTTCCCTATAGCGCTGTGCCGCGTGCTCCATTCATGCCGAGGGCCGCGGGATACAGGCCACCATCGCCGCGCCCCACTACTTCGACACTTGGGGCGAGCGGAAGTGGGTATCGCCCACCTGGACTTACCTGCTACACCTGTGGCCAGGCGGGCCACTACTCCAGGGAGTGCCCCCAAAAGACACCTATTTCGGGAACACCTGTACGAGCCTCCGCCACTCCAGCTGGCAAGGCTGGCCCTAACATGCGTGGTCGCCTGAACCACGTCTCTGTAGAAGAAGCTGAGGAGGACCCCGGCATCCTCATGGGTGAGCTACGAATCAACGACAATCCCGCTACAACTTTGTTCGACTCTGGAGCATCGCATTCATTCATTTCTATAGCATTTGCAAAGAACCACAACATACCATTCGAGAAGATGAGACGTCCTTTGGTGATCTCCACGCCTGGTTCCAATTGGCAAACCGATGGGATTACTACGGAGGTCCAGATTACTATAGGTCACTTGTCCTTCCCTTTTGCGCTGGTAGCTCTGAGGTCAAACGGCATTGATTCATACTGGGCATGAACTGGCTAGCAAAATACCGGGCTAATCTCGATTGTGCGGCGAAGACCATTACTGTGACCACTTCTTCCGGCGACATTGTAGAGTATTGGTCTGCACTATCAAGACCTCCATCTTCAGTCATTCCCCTCTCACCAGAGATCCGCCTCTACTTTATGGAAAGCGAATCCCCTCCTGAAATACATGAAATACACATGGTGTGTGACTTCCCGGATGTGTTCCCGGAAGAATTGCCAGGCATGCCTCCTGATCGAAGTGTGGAGTTTGTCATAGATTTGATGCCAGGTACCGCTCCGATTTCCAAGAAACCCTACCGTATGCCGGTGGAAGAGTTGGCTCTGTTGAAAGAGCAAATTGATGAGCTGTTAGCGAAGGATTTCATTCAGCCCAGCAGTTCACCTTGGGGTTGTGCGGTACTCTTTGTCAAAAAGAGGGATTCAACCGTTCCTCGTTTGGTCTCTGATTATAGGCCGTTGAATGCGGTGACAATCAAGAACAAATATCCTATTCCTCGGATCAATGATCTGTTAGATCAGTTAGCTGGTGCAACAATATTCTCCAAGATGGATCTGAGGTCAGGGTACCATCAGATAAAGATCAGAAAGGAGGATATTCCAAAGACGGCATTCGTTACTCGCTATGGCCTATATGAGTATACTGTCATGTCCTTCGGTCTCACCAATGCTCCAGCTACCTGCATGAGGCTCATGAACTCTGTCTTCATGGATTATCTCGACAAGTTCGTCATCATCTACATCGATGACATCCTCGTCTATTCTAAAACCGACGAAGAGCATGATGAACACCTTCGGTTGGTTCTGACACGACTTCGTGAACACCGTCTTTATGCCAAGTTCTCCAAGTGTGAGTTCTGGTTGGATAAACTTGTCTTCCTTGGTCATGTGATATCCGCTAATGGTGTGGCAGTCATTCCCGACAAGATTCAATCTATTCTGGACTGGAAAACTCCAATGTCAGTCAAGGACATTCGTAGCTTTCTCGGATTGGCGGGTTACTATCGCCGATTCATCGAAGGTTTCTCCAAGATAGCCAAGGCCCTGACTGACCTTCTCAAGAAGGGTAAAAAGTTCGCATGGACGGACAAAGCTAAAGAGAGCTTCAAAACACTGAAAGCCAAACTCACGTCTGCTCATGTGCTCGTCCTGCCGGACACCAGCAAGGATTTCGTCGCCTTCTGTGACGCCTCCCTGCAAGGCTTAGGCTGTGTACTCATGCAAGAGGGCCATGTGGTGGCGTATGCTTCCCGCCAACTTAAGCCACATGAGCCCAATTACCCTACTCATGATCTGGAACTTGCCGCTGTTGTTTATGCTCTGAAGCAGTGGAGACCATACCTGTTTGGTAACCGTTGCGAGATTTTCTCGGATCATAAGAGTCGAAGTACCTCTTCACACAGCCAGATTTAAATCTCAGGCAGAGGCGTTGGTTAGAGTTAATCAAGGACTATGATGTGAGTTTGAACTATCAACCCGGCAAAGCCAACGTCGTGGCTGACGCGCTAAGTCGGAAGTCCTATTGCAACAATTTGATGATTGAAAAGGCTCAACCCGCTCTTTGTAAAGAGTTCGCCCGTTTGAACCTGGAAATTGTTCCTTCTGGTTACCTAGCAAATCTGGAGATCAAGTCTACTCTTGAAGAACAGATTAAGGACGCTCAAAAGCAGGATGAGGGTATCCTTCATATCAAGAAGAACATTGCTAGCGGGAAGGCCAAATGTTTCTCAGAAGATGAATCCGGAGCCGTTTACTTTGGTGACCGTCTGGTAGTGCCAAAGAACCGGAATTTGAGGGGCTGATCCTCCAAGAAGCTCATGAATCACCTCTCTCCATTCATCTCGGTAGTACCAAAATGTACCAAGACCTCCGACAACGATTCTGGTGGACTCGGATGAAACGGGAAGTCGCCAACAATGTTGCGGAATGCGACACCTGTCGTAGGGTAAAGGCTGAACATCAAAGGCCTGCCGGCACTCTTCGCCCTATTGCAGTCCCTGAGTGGAAATGGGATGAAATTGGTATGGATTTCATTACTGACTGCCGAAATCTCCTAAGGGAAATGATGCCATCTGGGTAGTCATTGATCGATTTTCAAAAGTGGCTCACTTCCTCCCTGTTCGTGTTGACATCACAGCTGCTAAGTTGGCGGATCTGTATGCTTCTAGGATCGTCGTACTTCACGGCGTTCCCAAGAAGATAATCTCTGATCGTGGAAGTATGTTCACCTCTAGGTTCTGGACTAGTTTCCAACAAGCCATGGGAACCCGTCTCAACTTTAGCACCGCTTTCCACCCTCAAACTGACGGTCAGACCGAAAGGGTGAACCAAGTTCTGGAGGACATGCTCAGGGCATGTGTAATCTCCTTTGGCAAAGATTGGGAGAAGTATCTCCCCTTCGCAGAGTTCTCCTACAACAATAGCTATCAAGCTAGTCTGGGTATGGCCCCATTCGAGGTTCTGTATGGAAGAAAATGCCGAACTCCGCTAAATTGGTCCGAGACCGGAGAGAGGGCACTCTTTGGTCCAGATGTTATCAATGAAGCTGAAGAGAAGGTGAGAATCATACGAGAGAATCTAAAGATTGCCCAGTCTAGGCAGAAGAGTTACTATGACAAGCATCACCAGGAGATCCATTATGAAATTGGTGATAAAGCGTATCTCCGCGTCTCTCCACTTCGTGGCATTCGCTGCTTCGGGATCAAGGGAAAATTGGCCCCTCGCTACGTTGGCCCTTTCACCATTCTGGCTAAGCGAGGAGATCTTTCTTATCAGTTGGAGTTACCGGTCATCTTCCCAAATGTGCATGATGTGTTTCATGTATCCCAACTTCGCCGTTGTTTCCAAGATCCTATTCATGGAGTCAATCATGAGGAGCTGGATATCCAGGAAGATCTCACTTATCGCGAGCATCCTATTCGTATCCTGGATGAAGCAGAAAGGAAGACTCGTAACAAGTCCACGAAGTTCCTCAAAATACAATGGTCTAACCATTCCGAAGAGGAAGCAACCTGGCAAAGGGAGTCTAATCTTCGTGAGGAGTATCCCGACTTCTTTCCGCATGCTTAGAATCTCGGGACGAGATTCCTGTAAGGGGGGTAGACTTGTAACAGCCCCACTTTTGGTATTGTAAAATTTGAACCAAATTTTCACTTTTCTTTCCAGTCCTGCATCATGGCATCCATGCATTAAGGTGTTCCACTTGAAACAATTAAACTTGACAAACAGAAGTTAGCAAGTTAATATATTTGTCAAGGAAGTTCTAAGAGTTCACAAATAATAATTTTCACTTGCTCTCAAATTAATAAGGAAACATCAATTTGGAATTAACCAAAAATACCATAATCCAACCTTATGAACAAATGTTGCTCAAAACATTTTATTTTGCAACACCAATTTTTGTGGTGCTTCTACATGTTATTGGGAGGCTACAAGAATTTTCTCAGATTTTTGTAAAATGTTTAAGTGCCTCAACAAAATCACTGGAATGCTACTGGAATTAAAAGAAACAGAAAAAGGGAGAAATCAGAGAACTGCAGGGGGCTTCCTGCAAAAATGCCGTCGTCTTCAGTAGCGACCGCGCGACGAGCTGCTCGAGCCGCGCCCGCTCGCCGCTGTGACCTCCCCTGCTCGCCGCTGTCCACCGCGAGGAGGATAAGACCACCACCGAGGCGTGCACTCTCTCTCCCCCCCGATATTTCCTCGCTCGCTCGCTCTCTCTCTCTCTTGTTCTTCCCTCGGCCGAACCCTTGCTGCCATGTCCGAGCTCGCCGCCGTCGATTGAGCGCGTCTAGGACAGATCGAAGAGCACCATCGTCTCCGCCTCGTCCTCCTCTTCTTCCACGAGCAAGGAATCGACGTGGGGAGCTGCGGATCGACGACATTAATCCGTCCTCTTCCTCTCCGGCCGCCGCGCTTCAAGGAAGCTCGCCGTCGCCTCCGACCTCCTCCTTCCTCGCCGAGCTCACGTACGCGTCAAGGGTGAGCAGAGCAACCTTCTAGACATCTCCGTCCCCTCCATCTCCCTCTGGTTCGTCGTGTCGCCATTAAGCCGTAGCACGCCGCCGCCGTAGCTCGTCGTGGACGCCGTCTCCGGTGACCATTTGGGTCGTAGCGCCGCCACTAGCCTCCGCTTGCCTGTGTGCGTCAGTTGCGCCCATTAGTTCTTCCCCGCGCGAGCTCCTCCGCCGTAGCAGAGCGCCGCCGTGCCCGCGGTCACCGCGCGTCCACGCCGCCGTCCTGGCATCGTCGCGGTCAACCAGGCCGTGGGCCTTTTCTCGCTCACGTGGACGCCAGCGTGGCCTGGGGCCCACACGTCAGTGGCACGGGGTAGCCCAGCCCTGGGTATAAAAGGTTCGGTTAGGATTTTCTGGAAATAAAAAGAAAAGCCAGATTCAAATAGAAATTTGTAAAATCCATATCTCCTAAACCACTTGTCCAAAAATTGCAAATAAGATATCAAAATGTTCAGAAAAATAAATGGAGTCTATTGGTATAACTCACACCTCCAACTATATTAATTTAGTTGCTGTTTTATTAATTTAACTAAAATGGCAGAAAAGAAATACTTTTTGTAAATTCAATAACTTGATGAATAATGCTCCAAAAATTGAGTTTGATATACCAAAATGTTCAGCAACTAATGTACCTCATGTTTCACCTTGTTTCCCAACATGGATACTTAGTTTCATGTTGCTAAAAATAATCTAATAAAATGACAGCACTAAACCAAATATTGAAAATGCAATAACTTTTTATTGGTTAATCAGAAAAATGTGTTTAATATATCAAAATGCTCACAAAATTATGAACTAACCAGTAACATCAATTGCATGCATGTTTGAGCAATATTTCAGTACTGTACATTTTCAAAAATGGCTAATTCCATTAAGTTTAAATATGGGGATTATTCCAAATAATGCAATAAATATAATTGGGACCCCATTTAACTTGTTGGTTATGTTTAATACTTTTATGGTGCATTTAAAATGTCATATCATCATGCGCTTGTGCATTGCACATGTTTTATATGGTGTGGTACTTGATTGTGCTTTCCGGTGTTTCTATACATCGATAGATCAAGGAGTCGGGGTTTCTCCACAATACCCTGACGACCCGTATTACCAGCCTGCTGAACAAGGCAAGTGTAATCCCCCTCTGAGCATGTCTCCTCCTATGTTTTCCGCAAATATTTTCTCCACTATAATATTGCATGCGGTTCCAGATGTCATTTTGGTTGGATTAGAGTATCCTATTAGTTGCATTATCTTTCCGATGCCATTACCTGTTTCCCTCCTAATATCCATAGGATTACTTTGCTGGCCTGAGTTACTTAACTATGTTATGTATATGCTTAGCCATGCTTAGTTAAATGCTTAGTTGTCCGGTGGATATTTCATTGTTGGAACTGTTGATGGAATGTCCGGATGAGGGTGGAGAAATGTGGATACCGATGAATAAACATGCTTAAAGGCGGGGATGAGAGGCCATGGTGGATGTGGTGTGTTGTCTCGTTCTCGCCGCCTAAATGCGAGTTCTCCCCTTCGAGCCAAGACTGAGCGTGCTTCCATCGGTGGGCCTATGGGATCCCTATCGACCAACTAACTTGGGCGGGGCTAGCCAGGGTCCTCTAGTTTGAGCTTCCATTTGCGCGTGCGTGAAGATGGTGGTCTGGACTGGGATGAGGATGGTGGTGTTTAGGAAAATGAGTGGCCACGGGGCAGGGTGTTGGAGGCACTGAACCTGTCCCGTCCTCACTGATGATCCTGGGTTAGTCTCAAGCAAGGTAAAGGTTGTAACCGCTCCCACTCAGCCGGCTTTCCCTGGAAGAGAGCTAATGTCAGGCAATGAGCCGGACAGTACCGGTGGTTAAAAACAGTACACCCCTGCAGGGTAAATCTTTTCGAAAAGCCGTGTCCACGGTTATGGACGACTTGGTGCCGAATTCAGAGACCATAGAAAACTTGAACGGAATGATTAAAATCTGAGTACTAAAGGTACTACCAAGAATGCAAGGTTGACTTCCTCGAGGGTGATTCGGGGAGGTGCCTTTGTAGACGGGTGCAGTGTTGGATGGTGGTTGTTGTTGAAGATGATCAGAAGAAAAGAGTTTACTTCTTACCCCCTTTGAAAATATTCTGATTAGTCGATGCCATGGAGTTATGTCTTTTCCAAAGAAAACTAGCTTTATGCAAAACAGCCATAAAACCTTTGTAAGCCAATCATCGAGCTAGTAGCTCTAGTAATCTTGCAGAGTTCGTCGAACTCAATGTTGCTTTGTTGATTCTTTCAGAGGACTTAATCGACCTTGAAGGTGGGTTCTATGTGGACGTCAACGAGTAGTCTGGGGTTCCCAGGTGGCAGCTTGGGACATCTCCGGGACAGCTGGCGCTGGGAATGTTTATCTGTAGGCCTCTTAGGCCACAATTTGGATCTTGTTGTTTAGAACAACTTATTTCGCTTCCGCATGATGTACTGTTGGGTCTGTGACCTCTGGTTGTAATATTTGCTATCTCTCTCTATTATAAGAGTTGAACTATAATGCTTTGAGTCGTAGAGTCTGTAATGTGCCAGTTGTTCCACAAGTCTTGATCTCTCTATTATGCATTGATAGTTGTGCCTGTGTTATGGCATCACTCGGGGTGTTGCGTTGCCGATGATCCATGCCGAGCACGCCTGCCAAAGGTTTTGGCTTGGGAGTGGTAACCCAGTAACCTCCGGTTGTATCGCATGACCGGTGACACACAACATCACTGTATAGTTCCGCGGTCGGGCGCCACACACAGCCTACCCGGCAAACCAGCCGCCCACATGACTGATGAGTGCAGCTGGACTGCGGAAATCGTCAAGGCCAAGACTGGTGCCAAGAAGAGGGCACCCGACAGGGATGACGACGGTGAGTAGCAGCAGGGCATGCCCCCCACTGCCGGCTTCATGGGCCACACCTTTGTCGGCCTCGACACCAAGCGGGCACAGAAGGTGATCAAGCGCGCCGTCCACGCGATTCTGCCAGACGTGCCCAAGTGGCTCGACTGGTCTGAGCAGCCGATCACTTGGAGCCATCAGGACCACCCGCCCCGCGTCGATTACCCGGGCAAATTCGCTCTGGTCGTCGCACCTCAGGTCAAGGGCTACATCTTGACCAAAACCCTGATGGACGGAGGATCCAGCATCAACATCCTCTACTATGAGACGTTCCAGCGCATGGGATTGCGTGACAAACAGATGGTTCCAACCATCACGACCTTCCACGGCATCATGCCGGGAAAGAAGGCCTACCCGTTAGGCAAGATTACGCTCGACGTCATCTTCGGCACCGCCAAGAACTTCCAGCTCGAGAAGATTTCGTTCGAGGTGGTGTACTTCCGCAGTTCATACCACACGATCCTTGGGCGACCCGCCTTCGCCAAATTCATGCCAAGGCCCTGCTACGCCTATCTGAAGATGAAGATGCCGGGTCATAACGGCACCATCACCGTGCACAGCGGCGTCGACCGCGCTATCGAGTGCGAGAAGGGCAACGCCGTCTTCGCCAAGTCCGTCATCGCCACAGAGCAGCTGGAACAGCTCAAGCTGCAAGTCGACCCCAACGACATGACCATCGTCAAGAAGCCGACACTGGACGCACGCGACAAGTTCCAGTCGGCACAGGAGACCAAGCACATCCCGTTGGTCGAGGGCGACTCCTCCAAGATGGCGGTGATCGGCTCGCACATGGACAGCGCATAGGAAAACGTGCTCTGCGACTTCCTCCGTGAGAATTGGGACATCTTTGCATGGAAGCCATCTAACATGCCAGGCGTCCCGAGGGAGCTCGCAGAGCACAAGCTCAACGTTTACCCTAAACTGAAGCCGGTGAAGCAATTCCTGCGTCGCTTCACCGGTGAGCAACACAAGGCTATCGGCGAAGAGATAGCCCGGCTCCTAGCTGCCGGGTTGATCGCCGAGGTCATGCACCCGGAGTGGCTTGCCAACCCGGTGCTCGTTCTGAAGAAGAACGGAACATGGCGGATGTGCATCGACTACACAGGCTTGAATAAGGCCTGTCCTAAAGATCCATTCGCATTGCCTCGTATCGATCAGCTGATCGACTCGACGGCAGGCTGCGAGGCGCTATGCTTCCTCGACGCCTACTCCGGGTACCACCAGATCAAGATGGCGCCCGAAGACCAAGAGAAGACGTCTTTCATCACGCCCTACGGTGCGTTTTGTTACGTCTCCATGCCCTTCGGCTTGAAGAACACCAGAGCGACTTACCAGCGTTGCATCCAAAACTGCCTCCACGAGCAGATTGGCCGCAACGTCCACGCCTACGTGGATGGCATCGTCGTGAAGTCCAAGCTGAAGACGGACCTGATTAGCGACTTAATGGAGACATTCAACAATCTCCGCAAGTACAGGATAAAGCTCAACCCGGAAAAATGCGTCTTCGGCGTACCCGCGGGCAAGCTCCCGGGCTTCATCGTCTCCGAGCGAGGCATCGAAGCCAACCCAGAGAAGATCAAGGCGATCAAAGCTCTGAAGAAGCCGGAGAACCTCCGGGATGTGCAGCGGCTCACAGGCTGTGTCGCTGCCCTCAGCCGTTTCATCTCAAGACTCGGCGAGAAGGCCATGCCTCTGTACCGGCTCCTCAAGAAGTCGGACACGTTCACTTGGAACGGCGAGGCAGAAACCGCCTTGGTCGCTCTCAAGAAGACGCTGGCCGAGGCGCCCATCCTTGCATCTCCACTGGAGAAGGAGCCGATGCTCCTCTACATCGCTGCGACCAATCGAGTCGTCAGCGCGGCGGTCGTCATCGAGCGCAAGGAGGAAGGCCATGAACAACTGGTCCAGAGGCAAGTCTACTACGTCAGCGAAGTTCTGACGGATTCGAAGCAACGTTACCCACATTACCAAAAACTTGTATACGGTGTTTTCTTTGCTTCAAGAAAGTTGCGACACTATTTCATGGGCCACCCGATGACGGTGGTCAGCTCGTCTCCCTTAGCAGAAATCATTCGCAATAGGGAAGCAACCGGGCGAGTTGCCAAATGGGACTCGGAGCTGCAGCCTTTTGGCCTCAGCTACGCGGCTCGCACTGCAATCAAGTCGCAAGCACTACCCGACTTCATGGTCGACTGGATGGAGATGCAGTTGCCGCCTCCAACCTATGAAGCCGGTAGATGGACATTGTTCTTCAACGGTCCAAGATGTACGAGGGCTCGGGGGCTGGAGTCGTCCTCACCTCCCCCCAGGGAGACAAGATGCGATACGTGCTGCAGATACACTTCACCTGCACCAACAACGTCGCCGAGCACGAAGCCCTCCTACATGGCCTACGCGTGGCCAAGGAGATGGGAGTTAGCCGCATCAAATGCTACGGCGACTCCGACCTCTTCGTTCAGCAAAAGATGGGGACATGGGACGCAAACGTTCCCAACATGGCGGCTTATCGCCGACTCGTCGATCAAGTCGGCGGACACTTCGCCGGCATGGAGCTGGAGCACATCGACCGGAGGAAGAACGAGGCGGCTGACGCGCTTTCTCGCTTCAGGTTTAAGCGGGACCCAGTCCCACCCGGCGTCTTCTTCGACCACTTGCACAACCCGTCGGTGCGGCCACCGGCAGAAATCGACACCGCCAACCCGCCATCGTCAGACACAGCTCTGGTAGCGGCAACACAGGACACGAGCGACCGGAGGGAACCCTACATCGAGTTCCTCACCACCAAGAAACTGCCAGCCGATGGGTCCACACACGGCAAGTCGTGCGCCGGGCCTTAGCTTACGCCATCATCAACAACGAGCTCTACAAACGCAGCACATCGGGAGTCTTCCTCCGCTGCGTCGAGCCGGAAGAGGGAAGGCGCATCCTTCACGAGATCCACTCGGGCGACTGCGGTCACCACGTCGGTGCCCGCAACCTAGTCGGCAAGGCGCTTATACACGGCTTCTTCAGGCTCTCTGCGCACCAGGATGCAGTCGACATCGTCCGTCGCTGCGTCGGGTGCCAGAAGTACGCCCGACTGGATCATCTACCCGCTGCAGCTCTAAAAACCATCCCGCTGACATGGCCATTTGCCGTCTGGGGGATGGACATGGTGGGCCAGTTCAAAACAGCTCGTGGCGGCATGACACACCTGCTGTTCGTAGTAGACAAGTTCACCAAGTGGGTCGAAGTCGAACCCATCAAGAAACTCGACGGCAAGACTGCAACCAAGTTCCTCCAGAAGCTCATCTTTCGGTTTGGCTACCCGCACAGCAACATCAACGACAACGGCCCAAACTTCGCCGAGGGAGAGATGAAGGCCTTCTGTCAGCAAAAGGGCATCCGTCTCGACCTGGCATCGGTCGCCCACCCGCAATCAAACGGGCAGGCGGAAAAAATGAACCAGACAGTGCTAGCCGGGATCAAGCCACGACTTCAAGTACCACTGGAGGGAACACCGGGTTGCTGGCTGGACGAGCTCCCAGCCGTACTCTTGGGCATCAGAACGACTCCAAACCGTTCCACCGGCTATACGCCATTCTTCATGGTGTACGGAGCGGAAGCCGTCATGCCTACCGACCTCGAGCACGACTCGCCACGGGTCGCCCTCTACAACGAGGAGGAAAATGAGGAAGCCCGCTCAGTGGGCGTCGATCTCTTGGAGGAAGCTCGGGAACTCGCACTCTCCAGGACGGCGATATACCAACAAGGCCTGCGCCGCTATCACAGCCCCGCGTCAAGAGTCGATCTTTCCAGGAAGGCGACTTGGTTCTTCGACTCATCCAAAAGTCGAAAGGGATGCATAAGCTCTCGGCACCATGGGAAGGACCGTTCGTCGTCAGCAAGGCGATAGGCAACGGCTCCTACCACCTCGTCGACTTGCGTGAGCCAAACAAAAGCTCCAAGTCCGAAGAGGAGACCAAGCGTCCATGGAACATCAGCCTGCTTCACCCCTACTATACATAGTATCCATTGTAATGCTGTGTAATCAATCAAGGAAATAAGGCCGGTACGCACTCGACACGCTCGGGGGCTACCGTTTTGTCTCAATCATGCTTTCGAGCCTTTATTTTTCCTACTCACACGTTATATGATTGATGGGTCGTCAAAGAGAGCCGGACGCCATGATGCGCGACTCACCACTGGACTCCCTGCTCATGCAGCAAAATCACGAGGAATTGTTGTTTTCTCCCAAGTCGTCAGCCACCCGCAAAAAGTGAAAAGTAGTGCAGCCGGTTCAAACCTAACTTGACAATGAAGCCGCACTCGGAATTTGTCACCATGGGTACCGCGCGCGTCACGAACAAAAATCACGCGAGGCACACTTGGCGTGGTCGCATGATCGACTAAGCTTACAAAAAGCGAAAAATAAACAAAGTGACGATAAGCGCACAACAAACAAACATCAAGAAGTGCAAGAAATAAATCCATAAGCCGCAGAGGCGCACGCTGAAACGCAACCCGGCACTTAGCATAATTGTTCATTACATATATATTTTTTCGCCCGCAGGCGACCAAACCTAACTACTTCAAAATAACCCCTCTCATGAAAGCAGGGGCGTGACCTTCAGGAAGACGGAGCCGCCCGAGCGGAAGAAGTCGACGCCTCGTTCCCCGCAGCCTCGGCGCCATAATCGAAGCCCTGGAGAACAGGAACTCCGTTGCCGGCTACTCCTCCGCCACTTCGCCGAGCTCGCTGTTGGGGGGCACCGCATCGAAGACGAACTCGGTGTGGTCGACCATCTTGGCGGCTCGGTAGGCGTACGGGGTGCAGAACTCGAAGACCGGTGCCATATCGACCTCTCGACCATCAGGTCGAGTCGGGATGCTGGCCGTGATCTTGTCGACGTTTGTCTGCGTATACCGGCCACGCACAAGCCCGAGCGCCACGCACGCTCCGCTCCGGGCGGACGACTCCCGCACCCAGGTGATCATCTGGGGCATCAGCTCAAGCACCCGCTGGACCCGGCAGACGGGCGCGGGACACCCCTCCTTGGGAGACAGTGCCTGGACGACGGCGATGGCCTTGTCATGCACCTCGCGAGCAAAGACGCCGATGCGGTGAATATGCTCCGTCGACGTTGAGCCAGCCGTCTCCTCGCCTACCCATCAGCGATAAAAAGGAAGAAAATGAGCAAGGAATGGCCAACGAAATACATTGCAAAGGAGGAAAATCATGACAAAACTCACCCCAGATGCCAACAGCGAGCTTCTCGAGCGGCTCGGCCAGCTCCTTCCTCTCGCGCTCGGCCGTGGCGGACTTGCGCTCGAGCTTCTCGATATCCTCACCATAGCCTTTTGTGGCTTGGGTGAGGGCCGCGTCCGTCTCCTCCTTCTGCTTGCTCAGCCGCACGCAGGAGTCTTGCACCGCGGCTAACGCCTCGTGTGCCGCCTCTCTTGTGCGGCTAGCAGCCGCTGATGCTCAGCGAGGGAGATGTAGCCCTCGCGCGCCTTCGTCAGCTCCTCCTGAAGGCGGCGGGTCTCGCTCTTCTCGGCTTCCAGGAGCCACGCAAGCTCCTGCAACAAAAAGGATGGCAAAAGTCAAAACACAGAAAAATATACGAGGGCCACGCTCCGGGTTACAGCGACATCAGCGCTAACCCGGGGGCTAGCCCTGCACTCCAAAATTCTAAGGCCAAGCCGGAGACGAGTCCATGACGAACTCTGGGGCTAATGATGGAGGGATGCCCAACCGGGTAGGCCCAGGACCCCGAGTCGGCTCACAAGGCCGGGTGGCCCAAAGCCCACCCGGAGAGCATCTTCCAGGATACTGGGTCCCGGAGGATCCTGGTACGTCGGCTCGGGAAGGCGGCAGCGGATATCTCCGAATCGGTTTACGATCTGCATATCCCGAAGAGTGCGCCTCAAGCAGCCACACTTGTAGGCAGGATAGCTAGCGCCGCTAGCGGCACCCGTCATTTCCCTGTAAACCCTAGCCGGCTCCCTATATAAATCCGGCAAGGTGCAACCCTAGAGGTAGACTCATCTCATTCCATAGCCTTCGGAGCACCCGCAAGCTCTGTTGCGCACACCATTGTACACCCCATTCAGATCCAATACATACCCGAGTTAAGCCACCCCCTATGTTGCATCCTACGTGTGCTACCTCTTCGTGAATCCTACGTCGCCTGACTCACACCTGAGTTAAGCCACCCCCTATGGCATCTGCCGTGACTAACCCACGACAAAAGTCATGATTGATCAAATAAGACGCTCAGTATGTGACCATCGATTTTTCGTCAATAAGGGGTCACGAATGAAACTTTGTGACCTTTTAGTGACCAAAATTGAGGGTCAAAATTTAGCATATTTCTTGTAGTGGGAGGGACGGACCCTTCCCACTTAACATATGTGTAATATTCATGGCGGAACGGATCCAGACCCACTATCACACCTGTGGAGGGACTGACCCTTCCCACTTAACATACGTGGCGGAACGGATCCAGACCCACCATCACAACTGTGGAGGGACGGACCCTTCGCACTTAACATACGTGGCGAACGGATCCAGACCCACTATCACATCTATGGAGGGACGGACACTTCCCACTTAACATATGTGGCCGAATGGATCCAGACCCACTATCACATATGTGGAGGGATGGACCCTTCCCACTTAACATACGTGGCGGAACGGATCCAGACCCACTATCATATGCAAGGTTCACGGGAGCGACCCGGATACTTAAACTTTATACCTTATCATCGCTGAGGGCCCTGTGGTGCACCAAATTCTTTCCTGAAACACTTGAACAAACACGATTACCGAAACTAAGGAACACGAAACGAGCTTCAACCAATCTTACTGTTGCAACAATGGAACATGGGGTTCCCCTAGTGCTGCCAAAGTGGGTCCACCCCATGTGGGCCCAAGATGAAGATGGACAAAGCCAAGAACCAAGTCAAGTTGGCGGGTTCACCGTTCAACCCCGCGAAGGCCAAGCAAGACCTACACCGACAAAGGGCTCCGGTCCTGGGGGCCTGCCGGGTCCCCGAACCAAGCGGAAGACAAGGAAGACCCCGAGAGTCCAAGTTCCCAGCAGGAGGCCAGGCTCCCTCTTGGGTACCTCTTCGCACCACTGTGGATAAGCTCTCGCCTCATGCTAGAAGGCCTCAGAAGACTTGGGAAGCAAGGCGATGGTGGCGCGGGCCAGAGACATAGCCCGCGGTGGTGTCAGCCACTGTCCACCCCAAGGCGGACGCTCCCACCTAATCCAGAGGAGACGCTAGGCTGAGAAGAGGCCACGTCTCCCCATAAACTAGCCATGGAGGGTCCTTCCCGCCGAAGGTCCCTCGTGCTCCTCACGTGACCCTGTGGCAACCCCTTGACCTATAAAAGGAGGACCAAGGCACGGAGGAGAGGGGAGGTCGAACCAGAGCAAGACTAGACTAGGCTGCATGGGTAGAGGGGAAGGTGATCTCCTCCGGGTCAGGATCAGTCCTTCTTCTACCTCCAGCCAAAATCCTTCCGGGTACCCTGTCCGGAAGGCTCCTTTGTAACCCACACTATGAAGAACCCAACAATCCAGACATGCAGGATTAGGGCTTTTAGCCTCCGGGCGGCCTGAAGCTGGGTAGCTCCTTGTGTCCCTTTGGTTGCATGCTTTGATCGTGGAGAGGAGAGTTGATCTAGACCTCGCCCATGAAGATGATTCCCAGCCTCCTTCGCGCCCCATGTCGAACCTAAAAGGGGGTATCCTCTACTCCCGGTGTCCGTGCATCGAGACACGACATCTGGCGTGCCAGGTAGGGGCGCAAGCGCTGGTTTCATCTTCGTCAAGATCAACGGCAAGTTCTTCGTCAAGCATGCCGCCGAAGAAGAAGTTAGACCCCGCAGCGTCCAAGCGCGTCTCTCCCTCGCGCACTCAAGCCTCAGCTGATCGCCGTGCTGCTGACGCGCGGAGAGGCGTCTCTCCGTCCCCGCCGCCCGAGAGGGTGGCGCCGGACAAAGTTGACGGCCGCAACAAGGACGGCGGTCCTGACGGAGCGGCAGCTCCAAAAGGCCCCGCCATGCCTCCTCCTCGTTCGGGGGAGAAGAGCGTCTGCAACGGCACTAGCAAGCAACCCACCGCTGGAGAGGGGAACCACGGCGCTCGCGCCAGCGGGGACCCACGAGCGTCCAAGAGCAAGTCCTCCACACACTCGCCTACGGACGCGCAAGCTCGCCATGACGCTTTGGTCGCCGCCAAGGCCCTGATGCAGTTCCCTCCAAGTACCGGCGATCCCAAGGTCTACCAAGAATGGAGGGCTCGACTTCGCCGATGGTGGTCCGTGGGTTGACCCAACTCACGCTCCCACTGTCGACGATCCCGGAGCAGCCCAAGACAAGACACATGATCCGTGAGGCTCGCCTCGTGGTGAACATCGAGCTGAGACGGCGCCTCCTCGCGCTGCTCCACCAAGGGCGGATCGGTCGGACCGAGACCGCGGCAAGACCATCTCTGTCAGGTCGTCTACTTCGCGCAACCCAGATCTTCATGACGAGCTCAACAGCCGTCAGAACGAGGATATGCGCACCCGCATCGAGCGTCGCCGGAACGTCATCGCCGGGAAGATCGGGACATCGACCTCGCCGAGGGCTGCCTCGCCCTCGCCCCTGAGTTCCGTCACTTCAACTGGCCAAAGAAGTTCAAGATCGACGTTCTCCGCTATGACGGCACCACGAACCCCTGGGACTTTCTGCAGATCTACTCTCTCGCTGCGCTAGTCGTCGGGGCTGACGAAGTCATGATGGCCAACTGGTTCCCATTGGCCCTTAAGGGAGATGCCCAGACCTGGCTTCTCAACCTTCCCAAGTGCTCCATCCGTTCCTGGCGGGCGCTGAAGGAACAGTTCCTGGGGGCTTTCCAAGGCGGGTACGAGCGCCCGGGGGCTCCCAGCGACCTCCACGACTTCAAGCAGCTTCCGGGTGAAACTCTTCGCAAGTTCATCCAGCGCTTCACCCAGAAGATGAACACCATCCCGTGCATCAAGGAGGAGTTGGTGATCCAGTCCTTCCATGCCAACGTCCGCAACCCCAAGATGCGCGAGAAGCTGAGCATCCACCGCGTCGAGTCTGCCCGTAAGCTCTGGGAGCTTGTAGATCGGTGCGTTCGAGCTGAAGAAGGAGTCAAGTTCCCCGGGGAGGATGAACCCGAGGACAAGGTCACTCCAGCCAAGAACAAGAAGCGGGACACTGGACCCGACAAGCGGATCTTCGTCACCGAGCCTCTTCCGAAGAAGGCCAAGCCTGCGCCGACTTCCGAGGAGGAAGGTGAAGGTGACCCCTGGTGTCACATCCATCCAGAAGGCAATCTCCTGCTCAAGGACTATCGCATGCTCAAGAACCTCGCCATCCGGGAGCAGCGCCGAGCTGATGGGGTCAGTCCTGACGTCTGCTAGAACTGCGGCACTGCCTGGCACATCGCTCGCGACTGTCCCACGGGTCGCCAAGGCGGAGGCGGCCGTTGGTGGGGTCGTGGCGGTGGTCGCGGGGGCTGTGGAGGAGGACGCGGCGGACAGGGTGGCCGCAGGTACAACAACCCGGAGGTCGCCCACGACAACAATGGGGAAGCTCCGGCTCCCCAAGGAGGCAATGGTGGGAAATACCAAGAAGTCACTGGAGTTGTCGGGTGCATCCACGGAGGGTCTTCTCTGCCTCCCTCCAACGGCGCCTGCAAGAGACTCGTCCGGGAGCTGAACGCGGTTGCTTCTGTTCCGCCCAAGCCCCTAGACTGGTCCGGTCAAGTCATCACTTTTGACCCAGAAGATCATCCCGCCAGCACTACCGGGGTTGGGACTCTGCCGTTGATCGTGTCGCCCATCATTCACAACTACAAGGTCACCAAGATGCTGGTCGACGGGGGCTCTAGCCTCAACTTACTGACGGCGAAGGTCCTGGCTATCCTTCAAATTCACGTGTCTCGCCTGCAAGACACTGGAGTGTTTCAAGGCATGAACGAAAGTGTCACTCGACCCCTCGGGAAGATCACTCTTCCGGTCACTTTCGGTGACTCCAAGAACTTCCGCACCAAGCAAATCATCTTCGACATCACAGACACCCCGCTGCCGAACAACAGCATAATTGGCAGACCTGCTCTGGCCAAGTTCATGGCCGTCTCCCACTTCGCCTACAACATGCTAAAGATCCCGGCGTCGTGGGGCGTCATCAAGGTCAAGGCCGACATCGACGACGCCATCTACTGCGTTCACCAGCTAAACCAGACGGTGGCAATCATGGCGGATGTCCCTCAAGGTGTACATGAGGATGATGCTAGGGCACTCTCCTGGGGCGAAGGGCACCCTGGGGGCTCCACATCTACTCCCTCCAAGAAGGCGCCATTCCATGGTGACCCGCAGCTGACCAAGAAGGTGGCACTGACCAGTGACGGAGTTCGCTCCATCACTATCGGCGCCCACCTCACCGACAAAAAGGAAAGCACGCTCGTCGCCTTCCTTCGGGAAAACTCTGATGTCTTCGCGTGGGAAGCGTCTGGTTTGCCCGGTGTTCCAAGGAGGTGATCTAGCACAAACTGGCGGTCAGTCCGGGGCTCGCCCCGTGAAGCAGGTTCTCCGGAACCAAAGCAAGGAAAAGCTGGAATTCATCATCGCCGAAGTGGATAAGCTGATAGAAGCTGGCGTCATCCGATCGGTTCCCCACCCAACCTGGGTGGCCAACCCCGTGGTGGTGCCGAAGCCCATGACCTTCAAGTGGAGACTCTGCATCGACTTCACAGACCTGAATAAGGCATGTCCCAAGGATCCATTCCCCCTGCCGCTGATCGACATGATCGTGGACTCCACGGCCGGGTGCGAGTTGCTGTGCTTCTTGGATGCCTTATCCGGGTACCACCAGATCATGATGGCGCTCGAGGATTAGGAGAAGACGGCCTTCATCACTCCCAAGGGCTGCTACTGCTACACTCGGATGCCTTTTGGCCTCTGGAACGCCGGCGCTACCTTCCAGCGCACTATGCAAGCATGCCTTGGACCTCAGCTGGGCCGCAATGTTGAAGCGTACATCGACGACATCAAGGTCAAGACCCGGTACAAGGATTCCCTCATCCAAGACCTGCACGAGACCTTCGAGAACCTCCGCCGGGTCAACTTGAAGCTCAACCCCGATAAGTGCGCGTTCGGGGTCCCCTCCGGCAAGCTGCTGGGTTTCCTGGTCTCTCACCGAGCTTATCGAGGCAAATCCGAACAAAATCAAGGCAATCGAGCACATGGAGGCGCCCCGGCGGGTCAAGGACGTACAACGCCTCAACGGGTGCATCACTGCACTCGGGCGCTTCATCTCAAGGCTTGGGGAGCGGGCTTTACCGTTCTTCAGGCTGCTCACGAAGTCAGGCCCCGTGGAATGGACCCCCGAGGCTGAGGAAGCCCTGCAGTCCCTCAAGCACTACCTCGCCTCGCTGCCAATCCTCGTGGCACCAGAAGAAAAGGAGCCCCTGCTACTGTACATTGCTGCCACCAACCAGGTGATCAGCGATGTGCTTGTGGCAGAGCGTGACGCTCCTCCAAAGAAATCAAGCAAGATCAAAGGCAAGCGACCCGGGAACTCTATCCCGGACAACCATGCAAGAGAAGGCTACCGGGTGACCAGGGGTCTAGCGATCCTGACGTCACAACAACCTTACCTGATGGCGCGGAGCCCGTCCGCAATGGAGAATCTCCCTCCGATGAGACTCCGCTGGGGCTACCTCATCCCCACCCCAGGACATCGACATGAAGCCGAGCCCCATCAGGACTCGGCGACCCGAAAGCTGCAGCACCCGGTCAACTTCATCAGCGCAGTGCTGTGAGACGCCCGGGACCGGTACCCCATGATGCAGAAGCTACTGCTGGCAATCCTCGTTGCCTCCCGCAAGATGAGGCCGTACTTCCAAAGCCATCCCATCACGGTGGTGTCCAAGTACAACCTCAGAAGCCCGTTGGAGAACCCACTTGCCACTGGACGCATATCATGGTGGGCCATGGAGCTTCAGGGTTTCGGCCTCAAGTTCAAACACACGGACAACATCAAGAGTCAGGCGCTGGCGGACTTCACTGCTGAGTGGACCGAGACGGCATTCGGCGACCTGGAAGAGGAAACCAGCCTCCCCGGAAGAGAAGACCCTAGCGCCTGGACCATGCACTTCGACGGCTCCTACACCAAGGGGAAAGGAGGTGCAGGGGTTGTACTAACTGTCGTGTCTCGTTGCACGGACACCGGGAGTATAGGATACCCCCTTTTAGGTTCGGCACGGGGCGCGAAGGAGGCTGAGAATCGTCTTCTTGGGCGGAGTCTAGATCAAGCTCTCCTCTCCACGATCAAAGCATGCAACCAAAGGGACACAAGGAGCTACCCAGGTTCAGGCCGCCCGGAGGCTAAAAGCCCTACTCCTGCATGTCTGGATTGATGAGTTCTTCATAGTGTGGCTTACAATGGAACCTCCCGGGCAGGGTACCCGGAAGGGTTTTGGCCCGAGGTAGAAGAAGGACAGATCCTGACCCGGAGGAGATCACCTTCCTCTCTACCTCCACAGCCCTAGTCTAGTCTTGCTCTGGTTCTAGCTTGTCCTTGCTCTATCTTGTGCTTGTTCTATCCCTCCCCTCCTCCGTGCCTTGGTCCTCCTTTTATAGGCTAAGGGGTTGCCACAGGGTCACGTGAGGGGATGAGGGACCTTCGGGGTGAAGGACCCTCCTCATCTAGTTTAGGGGAGACGTGGCCTCTCCTCAGCCTAGCGTCTCCTTGGGTTAGGTGGGAGCGTCCGCCTTGGGGTGGACAGGAGCTGACACCACCACGGGACGTGCTTCCCGCCCGCGCTGCCTTCGCCTTGCTTCCCAAGTCTTCCGTGGTGAGGTGGAGTGCTTATCCACAGGAACGTAGGAAGTACCCGGAGGGAGCCTGGCCTCCTGCCGGGAACTCGGGCTCTCGGGTCCTTCCTGGCCTTCTTGCTTGATTCGGGGACCCGGAAGGTCCCCAGGACCGGAGCCCTTAGTCGTCGTAGGCCATGTGCGTCTTGACGGTGAACCCGCCAGCTTGACTTGAGTCTTGGTCTTGTCCATCTTCATCTTGGGCCCACATGGGGTGGACCCACTTTGGCAGTACTAGGGGAACCCCATGTTCCACTGTTGCGACAGTAGCCCCCGGGCATGGTCCCGGTGGCTCTTGCTCCAGCTGCCGGGGCCATGGCCTAAAGATAGGTCAAAGTGGGTCCCGGGTACCTGGTCTTCTCAGCTCGCTTCACTGATGGCCTTGAAGGTCTTGGAGTTACTCCGCTCGGGGGAATAACTGCGAGGGCCCCCTCGATTCCCACTAACGGAAGAACCGAGGAGACGCTTGGCAGAGGCACTGCCGCGGCTATAAAAGCGAGGCGCACCCCTGGCCTTTTCGGTCATCTTCTTCCTTGGTCCAACTCCAGGCCTCCCCACAAGCTGCCAGCGCCAATGGCGAGAGCGAAGAGAGGAGTTGGGCGCCCTCGTACTTCTTCAGCTGCTGCGGAGAGTGGCCCCTCCACTCGTGGTCGAGCTGTTCCGCGAGGTCGTGGGATTCGCGGTCGCGGCGGCCGTGGAGGCCGCGGCACCGCTGCCCCTCTTCCTAGGAGCATGGTTCATACCAGCTTCGCGCCGTTCGAGTTCGCCGTGGATCTGAACCGCAGGCCTCGCAGCCGGCTTCTCTTGCCGGATTCCTTCGCGATGGCGACGGAGGACATCGGACCCTCCGGCTTCTGGCTGCAGGTGGAAGGCTGCCCCAATGGCCCCTCCTGGGCCATGGCGGAGCGCACCACTGAAGGCGCCCTGCTTCTGGGTCCGGGGTGGAAGTCGTTCTCCCGTGCCCGCCGCCTGTCCAGGGGGCAGTGCTTGGTGTTCCGGTACGACGGAGATGCTACGCTCTCCGTGAAGATCTTCGGTGTCGATGGCGGACGCGTGGAGTGCTGCATGGAGAGCAGCAGCGGCAGCTCGAGCTCCTACGACGAGGATGAAGATGAGGAAAACTCATCTGACATCAAGGTCGAGGGGAGCTCGTCTTCCTGAAGGCGAGGAGCTTCGGACGGGCGCCATGGAGATCTCGTTGACCTCCTCCTTGGCGGCCTTGACGTCGTACTTCTGGAAGTAGCGTCTTCCATTGTACGGCGGTGCTCCTTGTTCGGCGGGAGCCAACCTTTTTGTTGTAAAAAAGATCGTCCCCTTGTAGTCCTTGTAAATGAAGAAGATCTTGTTTTCCTCCTTGTCTTCGTGTCGCGTCCGTGTGAATGAGAACGAGTTTTTTGCAAAACGCGCTCCCATTACTGCAGCAGCCGTAGCGTCAAGGGGTAGGTGGAGCAGGGAGGCCTATAAAAGACCATCCAGACTCCACCCCTTCGCCACATCTTCTCGCCTTGCTCCGCTCCTCTTCTTCCTTTGCCTCCCCTCGTCCCGCAGAACAATGTCCGGCGAAGCAGAGAGGGCCTTGTCCGATGTGTCGACGGCGGAGTCCGTCTTTCGAGGAGCGGCGGAGGCACCCAGCGAAGCTGGAGCCCGAGCCACTGACGGCGAGGTTGCGTCCCGTCCTTCTGCTGCCCAGAATGTTGCTCGCCTGGCGGCCGTCTCTGGTCCTGTTGCCAGAAGAGGCAAGGATTAGGGCAGTAAGGAGGACGCACCTGTGGTCCATCCTGAAGGAAAGGACTGCCGGTATTCCGGAGCTGTCCTTGGTTGTGGCTGAACTCGAGGCCATTGAGCAGGTTCACTGCTTGCTCTTCTCCATGATTCCGCCTTTCTTCTTGGTGGCCTTGATCTTGATCTGGACTTTTGCAGGCCGAGAGTCAGTCCGTAGGCGAACTGGCGGACGGAATCTTCCGTCTCTTTGGCCCTGGAGCGCCCTGGTCGGCAGAAGGTGGTCGAGCTCTTCGACGCGCCTGACAAGATTCTGCACGCGTGTCATCTTTTCACCCAGGCGTCCCCGGGAGAGAAGAGTGCACCCGGCAGGCAATAAAACAGAAAGACAGAGCTGCACAGCCAGGAGCCCTGAGCTGGCCTTAGTAGCATAGGCTAGATATGTATCCAGGAAAAGCTTCGACTGAATGTAATCCAGAATTGTAAACTCAGAATGTAAGTTCAGATGAATGCAATCCTAGGGCTCAACTCCCGGGGTCATTTCCCAAACCTCCTTTGCACTAACGCGCCGTCAAGTTTTCTGAGGAGATCTCTTAGGTGACAAGTGCTCTGACCGCCCGCACCAGTAGCAGCACCCCTAAGAGCACTATGCCTTCCGGGAGTCCACTCCACAGCCACGGGTACTAGGCCAGAAGGGAAATCTGACCGTTCGCCGGGGAGGACGCATTACCCCCGCAAAGGTTCTCATCAACTGTCAAGCATGCGCAGGTTGGTGGTATATTGACTCCGAGCGAGATATTATGCCTAGAATGCCAGATGCACATGCAAAGACTTAGCTGGTTTTTGCCGTGTCCTTGATCTACTCTGTCCTTCCCGGGTATCCAGCTCCTGAGCCGCTCTTCAGCATCCATTCCTGTCCCGGGAGAGGCGCTACACACAACACACTTTCAGTAGGAAAAGAATGGACCCTCCCTTACATGTCGTGAAAGTGTTTCATCCGGAGCAACCCGCAAGCAAAGTTGAATGTGCATTTCTGTGTTTAGGTTCTTTAAAACACAGCACTGCCCGTTCCACTTCTTACCGCGGCAGTACGGCACGATCAGGTGGCAGCGCCTACTGATAGGCTGCTCGCGCTCGACCTGTCAGCCACCGGCACCATGTCAGCCCCCTGCTTGGGGGTTGTTACGGATAACACACTTCACGACAACAAGAGAGGCTCACGGAATTGAAAAACTTATCTTTTATTCCTTGGCGACGATTCTTACACCCTTATACAGAACACTAGCCCCTTGGGCGTGCTTAGTTGACTCGAACTATCTGCGATTCATGTTCGTATTCAGGGGTAGAATTTCCGGAGATTCTCGATGTTCCAGGCGTTGCCCTCCGGCCTGCCTTTCTCGTCCTCCAGATAAACAGCTCCGGGTCTCAGGGTATGCGTCACCCGATAAGGTCCTTCCCACTTGGAGGACAGCTTGTTCATGTTATCAAGCTTCTGCTTCTTGCGGAGAACCAGGTCTCCGGGTTCCAGTACCCGTGAACGGATATGGCGATCATGATAGCGGCGGAGCCCTTGCTGGTATCGAGCAGATCGTAAGGAAGCTCGGCACCGCACCTCTTCCAGGAAGTTGATGTCATCAATCCTCCTCTCAGCTTGTGCGTCTTCATCATAGGCAAGTACCCGGGGGGATCCATGCCTGAGCTCTGTTGGCAAGACGGCTTCTGCTCCATAGACAAGGAAGAATGGTGTTTCTTGAGTGGCTCTGCTTGGTGTGGTTCTGAGGGACCACAAGACACTTGGTAGATGCTCAATCCAGTTCTTGCCCTTGTCTTCTAACTTGTCAAAGGCTTGGTCTTCAAACCCTTTAGGACCTCCGCATTGGCTCGCTCCACTTGCCCATTGCACCTTGGGTAGGACACCGAGGCAAAGCACACCTTGATTCCCAGCTCTTCACAGAAGTTGAGGAAGGATCGGCTTGTGAACTGAGAGCCATTGTCCGTTATGATTCTGTTGGGTACTCCGAAGCGGTACACGATCCCTTCAATGAACTTGATGGCTGCTTGAGCTGTCTGTCTTGGTACTGGCATCACTTCCACCCACTTTGTGAACTTGTCGATGGCCACGAAAAGGTATTCATGGCCCCCGACAGACTTCGGTATCTTTCCCACGATGTCCAGCCCCCAGACCGCGAACGGCCAGGAGATTGGAATTGGCTGCAGAGCTTGCGCCGGCTGATGTATGTTCTTCGCATAGTATTGGCAGGCTTCACAGGTCTTGACTAGCTGCTCCGCATCACTGAGGACTGTTGGCCAGTAGAACCCGTGACGAAAACTTTACCCGCCAGTGATCTTGATGCCACATGACTTGAACATGTGCCTTCGTGGATGTCCCGTAGCAGTACTTGGCCTTGTTCTTGAGGGATGCAGCGGAGCTTGACTCCGTTGTCCCGTCGCCGGTAGAGCTCGCCGTCGATCATGACGTAGAGCTTGGCTTGACGAGCCACCCGCTCGGCGTCGTGATCGTCCTCCGGGAGGGCGTGCTCCATGATGTACTTGACGATGTCCCGGGCCCAGGGTGGGTGGGCTCCTTCCACCGGTAGCACCATCCGACGGAAAGAAAGCATAGCTTCCTCCGCTGGAGGGGCTGCCGGGTCTTGAGCTTCTGGGCTGGCTACCCGTGTTGTCGAGGTAGAAGGGTCGCCAGCCCCCGGCGCAGATCTTGTCGCGAGCCTCTCGGGCGGGATCGAAGGTCGCCTGAGGACCTCGATGTAGATCCCGGGAGGCACTGGTTCTTGCTTGGACGCCACCTGCGATAGCTCATCCGCGGCCGTGTTTTCTCCCCGTGGGACGTACACAGCCCGGAAGTTGTCGAAGCGCCGCTGCAGCTTCCAGACCTCTTCAACGTATGGTGCCATCTGAGGGCACGCGTACTCCTTGTTCACTTGTTTGATGACTAGCTGAGAGTCACCCTTGACGACGATCTTGTTGATGCCGAGGCCGATGGCAGCACGAAGTCCTGCGAGCAGGCCCTCGTACTCCGCCGTGTTGTTGGAGATGTTCCCTTGGTAGTGCATCTGGACGACGTACTTCAGCCGGTCCCCGGTTGGTGAGGTTAGGACAACCCCAGCACCTCCTTTCCCCTTGGTGTAGGAGCCGTCGAAGTGCATGATCCAGGCGCTAGGATCTTCCTTCCCGGGGAGGCAGGTTTCCTCTTCCGGGTCGTCGAACGCCGTCTCGGTCCACTCGGCCGTGAAATCCGCCAGCGCCTGACTCTTGATGTTGTCCGTGTGCTCGAACTTGAGACCGAAACCTTGAAGCTCCATGGCCCACCATGATATGCGACCAGTGGCAAGTGGGTTCTCCAGGGGGCTTCTTAGGTTGTACTTGGACACCACCGTGATGGGATGGCTTTGGAAGTACGGCCTCATCTTGCGGGAGGCAATGAGGATTGCCAGCAGCAGCTTCTGCATCATGGGGTACCGCTCCCGGGCGTCGCGCAGCACTGCGCTGACGAAGTAGACCGGGTGCTGCACCTTGCGGGTCGCCGAGTCCTGAGAGGGCTCGGCTTCCCCCTCGTCGACGTCTTGGGGTGGGGACGATGTAGCCCCCGGCGAAGTCTCGTCGGAGGGAGATTCTCCATTCCCGACGGGATCCGCGTCGCTTGGTGAAGTTGCAGTGACGCCAGGATCATGAGACCCCTGGTCACCCGGCAGCCTTTTCTTGCACGGTTGCCCCGGAAGAGAGTTCCCGGGTCGCTTGCCCTTGATCTTGCTTGACTTCTTCGGAGGAGCGTCACGCTCTACCACGAGCACAGCGCTGATCACCTGGTTGGTGGCAGCAATGTACAGTAGTAGGGGCTCCTTCTCTTCTGGTGCCACGAGGATTGGTGGCGAGGCGAGGTAGCGCTTGGGACTGCAGGGCTTCCTCGGCCTCGGAGGTCCACTCCACGGGGCCTGACTTCTTGAGCAGCCTGAAGAACGGTAAGGCCCGCTCCCCAAGCCTTGAGATGAAGCGCCCGAGTGCAGTGATGCACCCGTTGAGGCGCTGTACGTCCTTGACCCGCCGGGGCGCCTCCATGCGCTCGATTGCCTTGATTTTGTCCGGATTCGCCTCGATCCCTCGGTGAGAGACCAGGAAACCCAGCAGCTTGCCGGAGGGGACCCCGAACACGCACTTGTCGGGGTTGAGCTTGAAGTTGACCCGGCGGAGGTTCTCGAAGGTCTCGTGCAGGTCTTGGATGAGGGAGTCCTTGTACCGGGTCTTGACCACGATGTCGTCGATGTACGCTTCGACGTTGCGGCCCAGCTGCGACCCAAGGCATGCTTGCATTGCGCGCTGGAAGGTAGCGCCGGCATTTCGGAGGCCAAAAGGCATCCGGGTGTAGCAGTAGCAGCCCTTGGGAGTGATGAAGGCCGTCTTCTCTTGGTCCTCGAGTGACATCATGATCTGGTGGTACCCGGAAAAGGCATCCAGAAACACAGCAGCTCGCACCCGGCCGTGGAATCCACGATCATGTCGATCCGCGGCAGGGGGAAAGGGTCCTTGGGACAGGCCTTATTCAGGTCTGTGAAGTCGATGCAGAGTCTCCACTTGAAGGTCATGGGTTTCGGTACCACCACGGGGTTGGCCACCCAGCTTGGGTGGGGAACCGACCGGATGACACCAGCTTCTATCAACTTGTCCACCTCGGCGATGATGAATTCCAGCTTTTCCTTGCTTTGGTTCCGGAGAACCTGCTTCACGGGGCGAGCCCCCGGATTGACCGCCAATTTGTGCTCGATCACCTCCCTTGGTACGCCGGGTAAACCTGATGCCTCCCACGCGAAGACGTCAGAGTTTTCCCGAAGGAAGGCGACGAGCGCGCTTTCCTATTTGTCGGTGAGGCGGGCGCCGATGGTGATGGAGCGAACTCCGTCGCTGGTTAGCGCCACCTTCTTGGTCAGCTGCGGATCGCCATGGAATGGCGCCTTCTTGGGTGGAGTAGATGTGGAGCCCCCGGGGTGCCCTTCGCCCCCGGGGAGAGCCCCATCATCATCCTCCTGTACACCTTGAGGGATGTCCGCCGTGGTTGCCACCGTCTGGTTCAGCTGGTGAACGCAGTAGATAGCATCGTCGATGTCGGCCCTGACCTTGATCACGCCCCACGGCGCCGGAATCTTCAGCATGTTGTAGGCGAAGTGGGAGACGGCCATGAACTTGGCCAGAGCAGGTCTGCCAAGTATGCCGTTGTACGGTAGCGGAGTGTCGGCGATGTCGAAGACGATTTCCTCGGTGCGGAAGTTCTTGGAGTCGCCGAAGGTGACCGGAAGGGTGATCTTCCCGAGGGGTCGAGTAACACTTCCGTTCACGCCTTGGAACACCCCAGTGTCTTGTAGGCGAGACAGGGGGATTTGAAGGACAGCCAGGACCTTCGCCGTCAGCAGGTTGAGGCTGGAGCCTCCGTCGACCAGCATCTTGGTGACCTTGTAGTTGTGGATGACGGGCGACACGATCAGCGGCAGGGTCCCGACCCCGGCAGTGTTTGCAGGGTGGTCTTCTGGGTCGAAGGTGATGACTTGGCTAGACCAGTCCAGGGGCTTGGACGGAGCAGAAGCAACCGCGTTCAGCTCCCGGACAAGTCTCTTGCAGGCGCCGTTGGAGGGAGGCAGAGAAGACCCTCCGTGGATGCACCCGACAACTCCCGTGACTTCTTGATACTTGCCGCCGTTGCCTCCTTGGGGAGCCGGAGCTTCCCCGTTGCCGACGTGGGCGGCTCCGGAGTGTTGTACCCGCGACCACCTTGACCGCCGCGTCCTCCTCCGCGGCCCCCGCGGCCACCGCCTCGGTACCATCCACGGCCGCCTCCGCCTTGGCGACCCGTGGGACAGTCACGAGCGATGTGCCCGGCAGTGCCGCAGTTGTAGCAACCGTCTTGACTGACCCCATCAGCTCGGCGTTGCTCCGGACGGCGAGGTTCTTGAGCATGCGGCAGTCCTTGAGCAAGTGGTTGCCTTCTGGATGGATGTGGCACCAGGGATCACCTTCACCTTCTTCCTCGGAAGTCGGCGCGGGCTTGGTCTTCTTCGGAAGAGGCTCGGTGACGAAGATCCGCTTGTCGGGTCCAGGGTCCCGCTTCTTGTTCTTAGCTGGAGCGGCCTTGTCCTCGGGTTCATCCTCCCCGGGGAACTTGGCTCCTTCTTCAGCTCGAGCGCACCGGTCTGCAAGCTCCCAGAGCTTACGAGCAGACTCGACGCGATGGATGCTCAGCTTCTCGCGCATCTTGGGGTTGCGGACGTTGGCGTGGAAGGACTGGATCACCAACTCCTCCTTGATGCACGGGATGGTGTTCATCTTCTGGGTGAAGCGCTGGATGAACTTGCGGAGAGTTTCACCCGGCAACTGCTTGAAGTCGTGGAGATCACTGGGAGCCCCCGGGCGCTCGTACCCGCCTTGGAAAGCCCCCAGAAACTGCTCCTTCAGTGCCCGCCAGGAACGGATGGAGCACTTGGGAAGGTTGAGAAGCCAAGTCTGGGCATCTCCCTTCAGGGCCAACGGGAACCAGTTGGCCATCATGACCTCGTCGGCCCCGGCAACCATCGCAGCAGAGAGTAGATCTGCAGAAAGTCCCGGGGGTTCGTGGTGCCGTCGTAGCGGAGAACGTCGATCTTGAATTTCTTGGGCCAGTTGAAGTGGCGGAACTCGGGAGCGAGGGCGAGGCAGCCTTCGGCGAGGTCGATGCCCCGATCTTCCCGGCGGTGACGTTCTCGGCGACGCTCGATGCGGGTGCGCATATCCTCGTTCTGACGGCTGTTGAGCTCGTCACGAAGATCTGGGTTGCGCGAGGTAGACGACCCGATGGAGATGGCCTCGCCGTGATCGCGGTTTAGCCGATCAGCCATCGGTGGCGCGGTGCGAGGAGGCGCCGTCTTGGCTTGACGTTCACCACGAGGCTGGCCTCGCGGATCACGTGTTTTGTCTTGTGCTGCTCCGGGGTTGTCGACGGTGGGAGCTTGAGTGGGTTCGACCCACGGACCACCATCGGCGAAGTCGAGGAGCCTCTCGACGCGAGTCCTCCATTCTTGGTAGACCTTGGGGTCGCCGCTGCTTGGAGGGAACTGCATCAGTGCCTTGGCAGCGACTAGAGCATCATGGCGAGCTTGCACGTCCGAAGGCGAGTGCGCGGAGGTCTTGCTCTTGGATGCTCGTGGATCCCCGCTGGGGCGAACGCCGTGGTTCCCTCCTCCAGCGGTGGGCTCCTTGCCGGTGCCGTTGCAGACGCTCTTCTCCCCTGAGCGAGGAGGAGGCATGGTGGCGCCCTTTGGAGCCGCCGCTCCGCCAGGGCCGTTGTCCTTGTCGCGACCGTCCACTTCGTCCGGCGCCACCCTCTCCATGGGAGGCGGGGACGGAGAGACGCTCCGCCGTGCGCCAGCAGCACGACGTTCAGCTGAAGCTTGGGTGCGAGGGAGAGACCGGCTTGGACGCCGCAGGATCTCCCTTCTTCCTTGGAGGCATGCTTGACGAAGAACTTGCCGATGAACTTGATGAAGATGAATCCAGCACTTGCGCCCCCTACCTGGCGCGCCAGATGTCGTGTCTCGTTGCACGGACACCGGGAGTATAGGATACCCCCTTTTAGGTTCGGCACGGGGCGCGAAGGAGGCTGAGAATCGTCTTCTTGGGCGGAGTCTAGATCAAGCTCTCCTCTCCACGATCAAAGCATGCAACCAAAGGGACACAAGGAGCTACCCAGGTTCAGGCCGCCCGGAGGCTAAAAGCCCTACTCCTGCATGTCTGGATTGATGAGTTCTTCATAGTGTGGCTTACAATGGAACCTCCCGGCAGGGTACCCGGAAGGGTTTTGGCCGAGGTAGAAGAAGGACAGATCCTGACCCGGAGGAGATCACCTTCCTCTCTACCTCCGCAGCCCTAGTCTAGTCTTGCTCTGGTTCTAGCTTGTCCTTGCTCTATCTTGTGCTTGTTCTATCTTCCTCCCCTCCTCCGTGCCTTGGTCCTCCTTTTATAGGCTAAGGGGTTGCCACAGGGTCACGTGAGGGGATGAGGGACCTTCGGGGTGAAGGACCCTCCTCATCTAGTTTAGGGGGAGACGTGGCCTCTCCTCAGCCTAGCGTCTCCTCTGGGTTAGGTGGGAGCGTCCGCCTTGGGGTGGACAGGAGCTGACACCACCACGGGACGTGCTTCCTGCCCGCGCTGCCTTCGCCTTGCTTCCCAAGTCTTCCGTGGTGAGGTGGAGTGCTTATCCACAGGAACGTAGGAAGTACCCGGAGGGAGCCTGGCCTCCTGCCGGGAACTCGGGCTCTCGGGTCCTTCCTGGCCTTCTCGCTTGATTCGGGGACCCGGAAGGTCCCCAGGACCGGAGCCCTTAGTCGTCGTTGGCCATGTGCATCTTGACGGTGAACCCGCCAGCTTGACTTGAGTCTTGGTCTTGTCCATCTTCATCTTGGGCCCACATGGGGTGGACCCACTTTGGCAGTACTAGGGGAACCCCATGTTCCACTGTTGCGACACTAACCTCACCAACCGGCGACAGGCTAAAGTACGTCGTCCAGATGCACTACCAAGGGAACATCTCCAACAACACGGCGGAGTACGAGGGCCTGCTCGCAGGACTTCGTGCTGCCATGGGCCTCGGCATCAACAAGATCGTCGTCAAGGGTGACTCTCAGTTAGTCATCAAGCAACTGAACAAGGAGTACGCGTGTCCTCAGATGGCACCATACGTCGAGGAGGTCTAGAAGCTACAACGGTGCTTCGACAACTTCCGGGCTGTGTATGTCCCCTGGGGAGAAAACACAGCCGCGGACGAGCTGTCACATGTGGCGTCCAAGCAGGAACCAGTGCCTCCCGGGATCTACATCGAGGTTCTCAGGCGACCTTTGGTTCCGCCCGAGAAGCTCATGGCAAGACCTGCACCGGGGGCTGGCAACCCTTCTACCTCGACAACACGGGTAGCCAGCCCAGAAGCTAGCTCCTCCGGCAGAGGAAGCTATGCTTTCCTTCTATCAGATGGTGCTACTGGTGGAAGGAACCCACCCACCCTGGGCCCGGACATCATCATGTACATGACGAAGCACGCCCTCCCGGAGGATGATCACGACGCTGAGCGGGTGGCTCGCCAAGCCAAGCTCTATGTCCTGATCGACGGCGAGCTCTACCGGCGATGGGACAACAGAGTCAAGCTCCGCTGCATTCCTCAAGAACAAGGCCAAGTACTGCTAAGGGACATCCACGAGGGCACGTGTTCAAGTCATGTGGCATCAAGATCATTGGCGGGGAAAGTCTTTCGTCACGGGTTCTACTGGCCAACAGTCCTCAGTGATGCCGAGCAACTAGTCAGGACCCGTGAAGCCTGCCAGTACTATGCGAAGAACATACATCAGCCAGCGCAAGCTCTACAGCCGATTCCAATCTCTTGGCCGTTCGTGGTCTGGGGGCTGGACATCGTGGGGAAGATACCTAAGTCTGTCGGGGGACATGAGTACCTCTTCGTGGCCATCGACAAGTTCACAAAGTGGGTGGAAGTAAAGCCAGTACCTCGTCAGATAGCTCAAGCCGCCATCAAGTTCATTGAAGGGATTGTGTACCGCTTCGGAGTACCCAACAGAATCATAACGGACAATGGCTCTCAGTTCACAAGTCGTTCCTTCCTCAACTTCGGTGAAGAGCTGGGCATCAAGGTGTGTTTTGCCTCGGTGTCCTATCCATAATGCAATGGGCAAGTGGATCAAACCAATGCGGAGGTCCTAAAGGGTTTGAAGACCAAGGCCTTTGACAAGTTAGAAGACAAGGGCAAGAACTGGATTGAGCATCTACCAAGTGTCTTGTGGTCCCTCAGAACCACACCAAGCAGAGCCACTCAAGAAACACCATTCTTCCTTGTCTATGGAGCAGAAGCCGTCTTGCCAACAGAGCTCAGGCATGGATCCCCCCGGGTACTTGCCTATGATGAAGACGCACAAGCTGAGAGGAGGATTGATGACATCAACTTCCTGGAAGAGGTGCGGTGCCGAGCTTCCTTACGATCTGCTCGATACCAGCAAGGGCTCCGCCGCTATCATGATCGCCATATCCGTTCACGGGTACTGGAACCCGGAGACCTGGTTCTCCGCAAGAAGCAGAAGCTTGATAACATGAACAAGCTATCCTCCAAGTGGGAAGGACCTTATCGGGTGACGCATACCCTGAGACCCGGAGCTATTTATCTGGAGGACGAGAAAGGCAGGCCGGAGGGCAACGCCTGGAACATGAATCGCAGATAGTCGAATCAACTAAGCACGCCCAAGGGGCTAGTGTTCTGTATAAGGGTGTAAGAATCATCGCCAAGGAATAAAAGATAAGTTTTTGCAATTCCATGAGCCTCTCTTGTTGTCGTGAAGTGTGTTATCCGTAACAACCCCCAAGCTGGGGGCTGACATGGTGCCGGTGGCTGACAGGTCGAGCGCGAGTAGCCTATCAGTAGGCGCTGCCACCTGATCGTGCCGTACTGCCGCGGAAAGAAGTGGAACAGGCAGTGCTGTGTTTTAAAGAACATAAACACATAAATGCACATTCAACTTTGCTTGCGGGTTGCTTCGGATGAAACACTTTCACGACATGTAAGGGAGGGTCCATTCTTTTCCTACTGAAAGTTTGTTGTGTGTAGCGCCTCTCCCGGGACAGGAACGGATGCTGAAGAGCGGCTAAGGAGCTGGATACCCGGGAAGGACGAAGCAGATCGAGGATGCGGCAAAAATCAGCTAAGTCTTTGCATGTGCATCCTGCATACTAGGCATAATATCTCGCTCGGAGTCAATATACCACCAACCTGCGCATGCTTGACAGTTGATGAGAGCCTTTGCGGGGGTAATGCGTCCTCCCCGGCGAACGGTCCGATTTCCCTTCTGGCCTAGTACCCGCGGCTGTGGAGTGGACTCCCGGAAGGTATAGTGCTCTTAGGGGTACTGCTACCGGTACAGGCGGTCAGAGTACTTGGCACCTAAGAGATCTCCTTTGAAAACTTGACGGCGCGTTAGTGCAAAGGGAGGTTTGGGAAATGACCCCGGGAGTTGAGCCCTAGGATTGCATTCATCTAAACTTACATTCTGAATTTACAATTCTGAATTACATTCAGCTATGCTTTCCCTGAGTACGTATCTAGCCTATGCTACTAAGGCCAGCTCAGAGTTTCTGGCTGCGCAGACTTGTCTTTTTTTTATTGCCTGCCAGGTGCGCTTCTTTCTTCTGGGGACGCCTGGATGAAAGGAGAACGCGCGTGCAGGATTTCGTCAGGTGTTTGAAGGGCTCGAGCCTCGAGCGCCGCCCTGGGCGATCCGCGACCAAAGAGGTGGAAGATCCCGTCCGCCACTCACCTATGGACTGACTCTCAGCCTGCAGAAGATAGTCCAGGTCAAAGTCGAAATCAGCCAGAGGAAAAGGAGGAAAAACAAAGAAGAGCAAGCCGCAGACCTGTTCGATGGCCTCAAGCTCAGCCACAACCGGGGATAGTTCTGGAATCCTGGCAGTTCTCTCCCTCAGGATGGACCACAGGTACGCCCTCCTCACTGCCCTGATCCTTGCCTCCTCCTGGGCAGCAGGGCCAGAGACGGCTGCCAGGCGGGAGAGATTCTGGGCAACGGAGGAACGAGACGCAATCTCGCCATCAGTGGCTTGGGCTCCAGCTTCGCTGGGTGCCTCCGCCGCACCGCGAAATGCCGACTCCGCCGTCGACACGTCAGACAAGGCCATCTCCGCTTCACCGGACATCGCTCTGCGCCTTCATCGAGAAGAGAGGAAAGAAGAGGAGCGGAGCAGAACGAGAAGATGTGGCGAAGAGGCTGGGGTCTGAGGGCTTTTTATAGGCCTCTCATCCCCCCACCTACCCCAGGCGGTACGGCTGCCGCAGTAATGGGAGCGCAGTTTGCAAAAAACCCGTTCTCATTCACACGAGCGCGACACGAAGACAAGGAGGGAACAAGTTCTTCTTCATTTACAAGGACTACAAGGGGGACGATCTTTTTTACGACAAAAAGGTTGGCTCCCAATGAACAAGGAGCATCGCCGTACAGCGGAAGGCGCTACTTCCAGAAGTACGTCGTCAATGCCGCCAGGGAGGAGGTCAACGAGATCTCCATGGCGTTCACCCGAAGCTCCTCGCCTTCAGGAAGACGAGCTCCCCTCGACCTTGATGTCAGATGAGCTTTCCTCATCATCATCCTCGTTGTAGGAGCTCGAGCTGCCGCTGCTGCTCTGCATGCAGCACTCCACGCGTCCACCGTCGACACCGAAAATCTTCACGGAGAGCGTCGCATCTCCGTCGTACCGGAACACCAAGCATTGCCCCCGGGACAGGCGACGAGCGCGGGAGAACGACTTCCATCCCTGACCCAGGAGCATGGCGCCTTCAACGGTGTGCTCCGCAAAGGCCCAGGAGGGGCCATTGGGGCAGCCTTCCACCTGCAGCCAGAAGCCGGTGGGTCTGATGTCTTCCGTCGCCGTCGCAAAGGAAACCGGCAGGAGAAGCCGACTGCGGGGCCTGTGGTTCAGATCCACGATGAACTCGAACGGCGCGAAGCCAGTATGAACCATGCTCCTAGGAAGGGGAGCAGCGGAGCCGCGGCCTCCACGGCCGCCGCGACCGCGAATCCGACGACCTCGCGAAGCGGCCTGACCACGGGTGGAAGGGCCACTCTCTGCAGCAGCTGAAGAAGAACGAGGACGCCCAACTCCTCTCTTCGCTCTCGCCATTGGCGCTGGTTGCTTGGGAGGAGGCCTGGAGTTGGGATGAGGAAGAAGATGGATGGAAATGCGAGGGGCGCACCCCGCTTTTATGGCCTCGACGGCGCCTCTGTCAGGCGTCTCCTCGTTTTCTCCGTTACTGGGAATCGACGAGGCCACCGCTGTTATTCCCCCAAGTGGAATAGCTCCAAGACCGTCCAGACGATTGACGAAGCGAAGCCAAGAAGATCAGATGCCCGGGCCCCACTTTGACCTGTTTTAGGTCATAGCCCTGGCAGCTGGAGCAAAATCCGCCGGGACCATGCCCGGGGGCTACTGTCGTAGTAGTGGAACATGGGGTTCCCCTTGTGCTGCCAAAGTGGGTCCACCCCATGTGGGCCCAAGATGAAGATGGACAAAGCCAAGAACCAAGTCAAGTTGGCGGGTTCACCGTTCAACCCCGCGAAGGCCAAGCAATACCTACACCGACAAAGGGCTCTGGTGCTGGGGGCCTGCCGGGTCCCCGAACCAAGCAGAAGACAAGGAAGACCCCGAGAGTCCGAGTTCCCGGCAGGAGGCCAGGCTCCCTCTCGGGTACCTCTTCGCACCACTGTGGATAAGCTCTCCACCTCATGCTAGAAGGCCTCAGAAGACTTGGGAAGCAAGGCGATGGTGGCGCGGGCCGGAGACATAGCCCGTGGTGGTGTCAGCCACTGTCCACCCCAAGGCGGACGCTCCCACCTAATCCAGAGGAGACGCTAGGCTGAGAAGAGGCCACGTCTCCCCTAAACCAGCCATGGAGGGTCCTTCCCCCGAAGGTTCCTCGTGCTCCTCACGTGACCCTGTGGCAACCCCTTGGCCTATAAAAGGAGGACCAAGGCATGGAGGAGAGGGGAGGTCGAAACAGAGCAAGACTAGACTAGGGCTGCAAGGGTAGAGGGGAAGGTGATCTCCTCCGGGTCAGGATCTGTCCTTCTTCTACCTCCAGCCAAAACCCTTTTGGGTACCCTGTCCGGAAGGCTCCTTTGTAACCCACACTATGAAGAACCCATCAATCCAGACATGCAGGAGTAGGGCCTTTAGCCTCCGGGCGGCCTGAACCTGGGTAGCTCCTTGTGTCCCTTTGGTTGCATGCTTTGATCGTGGAGAGGAGAGCTTGATCTAGACCTCGCCCACGAAGACGATTCCTAGCCTCCTTCGCGCCCCGTGCAGAACCTAAAAGGGGGTATCCTCTACTCCCGGTGTCCGTGCATCGAGACACGACACTTACACAGCAGGACTCGACACTACTTAGAAAGACTTATGAAACAAAAGGTAAACCAACCCAACTCAACCTGTCTCGACTGGTTCTGACTTGCTTTGATACCTTCCCGGGTACGATTCTCTGGTTTGGCGCTTCAAATACTTGTTTCCCTGGGAAGAGGATCTGCCCTTGGTGGGCTCACGGGGTAGTAGCGTTCTTCCTTCTGAATGCCCTTGTAACCCAGCTGCCACAGCTCATCTTCAGTATCAACGGCGCGAGTGCTGAGCTTGATCTTCACCTTGCTATTTCCAACATTGGCGTGAAAGGAGGAAAGGACAGTCATGCTCCGGACATTGCGGATCCGATCGGCAACCGACCGGAAACGCTTGACGTACTCCCTTAGGCTCTCCTCGGGCCATTGAGCCAGGCAGAAGAGGTCACAGTAGCTACATGGTTGCTCGGCCTCGCTACGGAATGCATCCACGAACAGCTTCTTCATCTCGTTCCATGATCCGACGGATCCTTGGGGAAGATTTTCCATCCATGACTCGGCGCGACCGTTCATGGGCAGGGGGAGGTAGTTGGTCATCATAAGCTCATTGCCTCCGACGAGGCTAATAGCACGCGAAAACACCTTCAGGAAATCTTCCGGGTCAGAGTTCCCGTTGTAAGCTTTGGTCAATCCACGACAGAGTTGGCCTGTCACTGCCCTTCACAGCTCTGGGATGAGAGCAAGGCAGTCGACTTCTTCCTTAGAATCTATATCTTCTACTTCCACCGCATCCTGGTTCTCATTGTTCTCGGGAAGTGAAAAGATGCCTTCCCCGGCACCAGGCATCTCACTCCCCGGGTTGCTTCGGACCCCATTCATGACAATATCCATCACGCGATCCAGGTGCTCAACCCAAACTCGAAAACTCTGAGTACCTTGCACATCTTCTGGGGGTGACTGTAGTAGCTTCCTGGTAGCCATCAAGGCTTCGTGGGGTTGCTCAAGGCCAGGCACATCGAAGTTTCCCAAGCTTCCCGGGCAGTTCTGGTACTTGTTGGCGTCGGACGGTTCTCCATGTCCAGCTGATTGCTTCATCGCTGCCTGACTACTGGATGGAGGGTGCAGTGCCAGAGTATCTCCGAACTGAAACGGCTGACCAGTTTTGATACTCTGTATCAGGCAGGAGATGGAACTGTCTATTGGCTATCCGCCAAGCGGAGGTGGATTTCCCACGAACGGGTGCGCTTCGCCAGCCCCTGGCCTGGGGATGAGCGGCTCTTGGGTTCCCCTTGGTTCTGGATCTTGAGGGTTGTGCACGGGGCAGCCCCATGCCTCATCCTTGAACTCATCCAGGATGACTCCCCTAGCACGAGGAGACGGCGGGCCATGAACTAGACTAGACCTTTTCCGCCTCTGGATCTGGCGAACTCGTTCTTCTTCGCGCATGTTCTCCAGGATACGCTTCACCCTGGGGCCTGGTTTGTGAGGCACCGTTGTCCGGCGAGCCCCCGAGCTGGGATCTGAGGTACAACCGCCTCCACGATGAGCAGCCATGAAGCGAGGTCTTCCGAGGCGAGGGAGGTGGTGAGTGTCAACCGGGTTCCAGTCGGGAGAGACTGTGTGGCGATCCCCGCCACCCACTGGGGAACCTCTGAACGGAACCGTCCTCCTGCACGTCGGCCTCCCCTCGACGCTTGAGTCAGATGACCCACCTTCGGTCTTCTTGGAGTTCATGCTTACTCTCGGCCTTGATGATGTCAAGCTCTCCAGATCGCTTGCGCCCCCTACCTGGCGCGCCAGATGTCGTATCCGAAGTCACGTACACCGGAGGTCGAGAGACCCCCTTTTAGAGATACGGCGAGGGGCGCAAGGAGGATCTAGGCGAGTGAATGAGCGATGCGGAAAGTGGAATACACAAGTAGTTTACCCAGGTTCGGGCCGCTGGGAAGCGTAACACCCTACTCCTGCATGTCTGGATATATGGTGGTGATATGCGTATCCGGGCTACAAAGAAGTGTTCTCGGGCACTCTCTCTAGGATGAACTCTCCCGATCTGATCTACCTCACTTGCTTGTGTCCCAAGATGATCCTCTCTGTTGACCTGGTCCTCCTTTTATCTCAAGGGGATACCACAATGGTCTGACCCTTCCGCCCTTGGTCCCCCGCTTTCTTGCCCAAAGGATTGCCCCTATCACTACATTTTTGCCCAGACCATGACAAACTAGGATTGTACTCTTGCAGCTTTAATCTGCAAGCCCACACATGGTTTGTCTTCCTTGGTTATCCCGGATACGTCCGTTCGAACTCCACCCTATGAAGGCGCGCTTAGGATTCCTCAGAGCTTCGGTATAACGGGGTTGTCCTTATGCGGGCCACGCGAGGAGACTTCACGGGAACCCCTAGTTCCCGGGATGCGACAGTCGAATCCAGTAATTCGGCGGCATCGAACGGTGCATTAAGACGGACAATCCAACATCGTTTGGTCCCCTGCTAGGGGTCATGGAGTCAGCGTGACCAAACGGTGCGTTAAGACAGAGAAGCCAAGATCGTTGGCTCCCCTATGCCGACAAGCCTCGCTAATTAAATCGACGACCTGACAGTTCCATGAGGGTTCGTCCGGAGCTAACTGTAGGCGTGACCGACGACGTCTCCTAACTGGTGTGACAACTTTAGTGCATGACTCATATCACCCTCTCTCATCATTAAATAGAATTACACATTAGGATTTCCTCTGGTTCAAAAATTGAAATCGAGTCACCGAGCCGGCGGATGAAGTAGGTTTTAGTGGAGTGTCGTGTTCGAACTCAGGGAATAGATTACAAACAATTCTGCTTATATTACAGCTAGATCAAGTAAAAGAGGTGGTTGTATCCAGAACACAAGTAAAACAAGAGCAAAAGTAGGTCTTTTTGGGTTTTCGAAGGGTTTAACTGACAGGATCTAGAAGAACTAGCACAAAATGACAACAAATAGAGGTTCAGAGATAGATCACACAACAAGACAATGATGATTCAACTAACAAACATCACAGGGGTACTAGACAAACGGATCATCACAAGTACTGGTCAACATCACACATAAACATGCAGGATCTCTTAACAAGTTGACAGACTTGTTGCAACACTGAATTTAACACTAACAGATGAATGTTTCACAGGGTTCAGAGTGAGAAATCAAGCAGCAAAAGGCAGAGGACTAGATGTTTCTTCCTTGGGCTTGATGGAGTTCTTGTTCTTGACTGTTCTTGGGTGTTGGTGGAGATCACAACAACAGGAGGTGCAGGGGAAGAACTTGAAGCAGCAGGGGAGGCAAAGGAGGAGATGATCTTGTTCTTCAGTCTTCAGCCACCAATTGGTCACTAATCTTCTTGGTGGTGGAGTTCTTGAGCCTTGTTCTGTGTGTTCTTGGGTCCTCCTTGGTGGTTGGTGGGATTTGGTGGAGATGGGATGGATGATTCGAGGCATCTTCCTCTGCTCTTCCTTTATGCAGGCAACACACACCACATGACAGTGACAGCAGCGTGTTGGTGGTGTGTGTGGCCTTTTTGCCTTTTTTGCTTTAGTCCTTCTTCTTCCTTTCTTCTCCCACAAGTTGGTCCCCTTGGCTTTATTGCCTTTTCTTCTTTTAGTCCTTGTTGATGACCAAATGTAGAGGTTTAGAGTGCCTTTTCGCACTGTTATGCAAAAAGACAGTAAAAGTATATGAAATGCTCATTTTGACCATTTTATGCAGTCTGACAAGGAATTGGCTATGCATTTGGGTGTGAAAGAGGGTATAGAAGGTTTAAACAGGGTTTATAAAACATATAAATTTCATGCATATCAAACCCCCAGACTTGAATCTTTGCTTGTCCTCAAGTAAAGGTGCTGTATTGATAAACCGACAAAAACTGAAAATGAACAGTGACAGTTCTAGAGGGTATAAAGATTCATGTAAATATAAGTCATTGCTAGATTTCCAATTCATGAATAATAGTGGGTAGATTCAGAAAGAGATTTCTGTAGGACTTTCAAGAGTTTGCAAATTTAAAAACATTGAATTGAAAGGATACTCAGTTCAAAGTCAGAGTTAAAGCTAAATGATCCAATGTGAGCCCAAATGCAGAAATGAATGCAAGGTCACTGCTTCACATGCCACAGATCCCTAGATCATGGCATGCTAATGCTTATGCATTAGTTTGTATGCAGATGCTTTGGTTAGCTAAATTAGTGCTTCACATACTACAGATCCCGAGATCATAGTATGCTAATGCTCAGAATTTTGGTGCTTCATCCTTAAAAGGGATTTCTGCAAAACTTGTTTCAGTTAGTGCTTCACATATCACAGATCCCTAGATCATGGTATGCTAATGCAAACATGGTTAGTTATGGGTAATTAAAAAAAACTAGAGACGCTGAATGCTTAGTGCTTCACCTGTCACAGATCCCAAGATCATGATAGGCTAATGCAAAAATTGTCAGTAAGGGGCTACCAAGAGGATAATGTAGTTTTAACTAATGAAATAAACTAGAGCATCTTAGGAATTCAAATATTTTAAATTGAGAAACAAAGGAAATTCCTTACTGAGATTTAATTTTGAAAGCTTTACTAGTATTTCTCATAAACAAAACCTGAGCAAGATTTATAGTCACATGCAAACTTATAAAAAATAGAACAAACACCATTCAGTTTTCAAAAATTGCATAGCAAATATTTCTTAACTCATAGAAACCATATGATGATGAGAAATGTGAAGTAGCAAAATTAATCAGCAAATAAACAGGTATATTTCTCGAGTTGGAACGGTTTCACCTGAGGGTACTGCAATGGTCTTAATACACTCTGCTCTCATGCTTCTCTGCTCAACTCTTCCCATTATTTATTAACCTGAAATAAAAAAGGAAAAAGGAAAAATAATAACATTATTAGTCTCAGGTTGCCTCCTGAGCAGCGCTTGTTTATGGTCATTAGCTTGACCTCAGCTTCCATCAGGCCATTGGAGGAGCTAGCTCAGCCTCTCCTTCCTCTCTGTCCAATTCCACATCATCAGTAATCATAGAGTGTCCTGGCAAATACTTCTTGAGCCTCTGACCATTAACTGTAAAACTGCCTTGAGACTGACTCTGTATTTCCACAGCTCCACTGTTCAACACTCTTTTCACAATGCAAGGACCATACCATCTTGACTTGAACTTTCCTGGAAAGAAGTGAAAACGAGAGTCATGTACAAGCACCCTCTCACCAGGCTGAAATTCTCTCCTGAGAATATGTCTGTCATGGATCTTCTTGGTTTTCTCCTTGTAGATTCTTAAGCTTTCATATGCATCTTGTCTTAGCTCATCAAGCTCACACAGCTACAATTTTCTGTGCTTTCCAGCTAGGTTTAAATCAAGGGTCAGTTTTTCTGATGGCCCAGTCTTCCTTATGCTCTAACTCAGCTGGCAGATGGCATCCTTTACCATAAACAAGCCTGAAAGGAGACATTCCAATAGGAGTTTTGAAAGCTATTCTATATGCCCACAAGGCTTCTGGCAATTTAGCTGACCAATCTGCTCTCTGCTTTTTTTTTTTTGAAGCGGAAAAGTGGGAGAGGCTCCCACTGCAATTTTCTGTTTTCTCATTCCAACTGTACAAATATTTACAAGTTTATTTACAGCAGCACAAGGCCAAAGGGTTAAAAAAGATCAAAAAAGACTTCTAAGTATGACTATTCAACCAGTTTTTGTACTGTTCAGAGTACTTCATTTTAACTCTATGAGTTAGTAAATTCAATTCTTGGAAGTAAATTGCCCTCCAGCTTGCAAAACTTGGTTCTTGGTTTTCGAAGATCTTGTTGTTTCTGACCAGCCAAATTGCCCAAGATGCCAAGATCATAATTTCCATGAAGAAAGGAACGTTGAGTTTCTCTTTTAGGTCCGAATAGGACTCATGTACTGACAGGTTTCTGGTTCTCATTGGGCATACAAAATCCCAACACCTCTCTGCAAAAGGGCATGTCCAGAAAATATGGATGAGTGTTTCTTCTTGATTGCATTGTAGTGTCGCACAGTTATAGCTTTGCAACTGGAATTGTTTTCGAGCTAATAAGTTTCTTGTATTCAGTCTGTCGTGAATTAATAACCAGAAGAAGAATTTGTGTTTCGCCTGACAAGACGAATTCCAGATCCAAGTAAAATGAGGCAGTGCTGGCTGGTATCCCACCATAGCCATGTAAGCCTTTTTTGTAGTGAAGTCCGAGTTCCCCCAAATATAAGTCCAAGTATCCATGTCATCATTTTGTGCTGTTTCTCGAATACCATTGCATATGTCTTCTAGTTCAAGAAATTCCCCATAAGCCTGTTGTGACAGTGGGAGATGAAAAAGGTCCTGCAGATACTCTTGGCTAACTGCCTCATGAACTGTTATATCGTTTCTCTTAGCAAAGGAAGCCAGCCTTGGCATTTTATGGATCAAACAAGAATCATGCCACAAATCTTGCCAGAGATAAGCTGTTTTCCCATTACCAATTTGACATTTCGCCATTCCCTTGAAATTATCAATGAGCTTGAGATGCGCCTTCCACCAGAATGAACCATCTTTTTGCTGTCCAGGGATCTTGCCATTTGCATAATATGTGTGCCAGATTAATTTTACCCAAGGAATATCATGGTTATTATAAAACTTGTGCAGGTTCTTTAGCAGCATAGCTTTATTTTGAATACTCAAATTTAGCACACCTAACCCTCCTTGGTTTTTTGGCCTACAGATTTTCTTCCAAGCAATCAGAGCCTGTCCTTTTGACTGTACATCAGCGGTTTTTTTTTCTCCAAAGGCAATGTCTCATATATTTCTCTACTTGCTTCAGAATTGTTGGTGAGACCTCAAAGCAACTCAGGAAAAAAATTGGCAGTGAAGACAGGACAGATTTTACCATTTGCAGTTTACCTCCATAGTCCAAGAAATCAGCAATACTGCAGAGTCTTCTCTAAACTCTACACACTATTGGCATAAAATACTCCAGATATGGCTTTGTCAAGCCCAACGGTAGACCAAGATAGGTGAAAGGCAGACTACCCTTTTGGCAATTTATTGTACTTGCAAAGTGAGTTAATCTCTCCATATCCATGTTGATTGGCACCATGCTAGATTTACTGTAATTGACTCTGAGACCGGTTGATTCCGCAAAGGTATGCAACAGGGCTTTCAGACAAATCAGTTGTGTGGCATCAGCTTTTAGAATAACTAGGGTATCATCTGCATATTGAATAACCGGAAAGTCTGGGCTCGCTGAATTCTGTAGGGGCAAAGAAATAATATTCTGTTGCAGAGCCTTGTTTAAAACAGATTGGAGAAGATCTGCAGCTAACACAAAGATCAAAAGGGAAAGAGGATCCCCTTATCTAGCCCCTCTTCTGCAGTAGAATTTTTTCCCTGGAACTCCATTTAGAAGAACTGACGATGTTCCTGATTCCAAGATCATTTCAATCCACTTAATCCATTTTCTGCCAAAACCTTTTGCTCTTAGGATTTCTAGGATAGTGGAGTGCTCAATTTTGTCGAAGGCCTTTTCAAAGTCCAATTTCAGAATAAGAATTTCCTCTTTCGATTTGCGGCATTGATGCAAATACTCAAATGCCCATCCAAGACAATCCTACATGCACCTCTTCTTCAGAAAACCATACTGGTTTTTATGAACCAGTTTCAAAATGATCTTTTGCAGTCTGTTTGCAAGCAATTTAGTGAGAATTTTCAGAACTCCATTTAAGAGAGAGATTGGTCTGAAATCATTTGCATTCAAGGGTGTATCATTCTTGGGTACCAAGGTAATATAGGAAGAATTTATGCTTTCTAGAGAAACCTTTTCATCATAGAAATCTTGAATTAATTGCTTGACGTCAGGTGCAATGATGGACCAACAGCTCTTCATGAATTCATTGTTGAAACCATCAGGGCCAGGTGATTTATCATTTGCTAAAAAAATTTACAACCTCCTCAATCTCTTTATCAGTAAACGGAACCTCCAGTTCCCTGAATAAGTCACTGTTCTATTGCTCCCCATAAATGTCAGACAAATTAAATTTCATTTCTGGCTTGTCCGAATTTCCCATTCTATTTTTAAAAACATTCCACAGCAGAGATGCCTTTTCATCATGATCTGTGATCTCAGCAAGGGTACCATTTTGCAGCATTGCTATATAATTGTGTCTGTAACTTATGGTTGCTCTGGTATGGAAATTTTTTGTGTTTTCATTCCCAAGCTTTACCCATTTTATTTTTCCTCTTTGTTTCCAATAAGCTTTCTGATTCTACAGCAGGTTGAGGACGTGGCTTTTTAGAAGCTCTCTCAGATTTCTTTCCATTTCAGATAAAGGCCTTAGTTCTTCGAAGATATCTAGAATATTTATTGTTTCAGTCACCTTTGCAATGAGTTGTTTTAAACAAGGGAGGTTTCTTGCCCAGAGCTTCAGCGCCCTTCTCAGATTTTTGAACTTTGCATTCACCTTCTTTGCACTATCATTGTAGCCAACAGGAATGTTCCAAGCATTTTGGACAACATTTTTAAACTCTGAATGCAGCATCCAGTAGTTTTCCATTCTGAAAACTTTTGCCCTTGGAATTTTTAAATCCACCGCAATTACACACGGGACATGATCCGAAATTGGTTTTACTAATGGGTACACCATAGTATTTGGATATGTAACTGTCCACGAACTTGATGTAAAAAACCAATCTAATTTTTCCAGAAGTGGATCCTGCTGCATATTGCTCCAAGTATATTTTCTGCCTTTGAGAGGCAATTCAATAAGTCCCAAGTTACTAATTGCTTCGTTGAAGATCAACATCTCATTAAAATCTCCTCCAGGCTTGTTTCTGTCAGATGGTTTTCTAATAAAATTGAAATCTCCCATTATAATCCAATTTGTATCATCAGGCATATCAATGTTTGCAAACCACTCTATGAATTCAGTCTTTTTCTCTGCATGACAGGGACCATAAATATTTGAGAGGACCCAAGATTCATTGGATAAATTACTGGTGAATTTGACTGACAGAGAGAATTCATTCATGAATGAGACTTCTCCTTTAAAAAGGCTGCCATTCCAAATGATGATAATGCCACCAGAAGCACCCACGGAAGGTAAATATTCAAATCTGTTAAATCTCTTTGGGCAGAATTTTTTAATGTACTCCAGGTCAAAATGCTCTCTTTTAGTTTCTTGAAGACAAATAATTTCACACCCACTTTCGTCAATTTTGCTAGAAAGAGCATTCCACTTCTGCTCAGAATTAATACCCCTGATATTCCAATTCATTATCTTCCATAATCTGTTGTAATCCATAAGGAAACCATTTGCATATTGTAACATAAGCAACTTGGGCACAACCCATTGCCATAAAACTGATAATAGAACCAGAAATGCACTTTGAGGCTGATAGATAACAATATGTTTAAGAACAGAGTACAACAAAAGCAGAATTCATTCTGCAACACGAACATTCTCCCAGGAAGTATCACATATTCAGAGTACTTTTTACAAACCAAAAAGACCATATAGGTTCCAGAACAGCTAAGACACTCCATGGCACCACATACTAATATTTGTTGTACTATCATTGGGAAACTTATTTCTTCTTCGTCTTTTGCTGCTGGCTGCCACCCAGACCAGCATCTTGCTCCTTGTCCTTAGTCTTCCTGCTCCTGAGCATCCTTTTCTCCACCTCCTTCTCATCCACCTTGCAAAATGAGGATGCAAGATTCTTAACAATTTTTGACCGAATTGTTGGTGGTGCAGCATTGCAGGGTAGACAGTTTTTATCTTTGCAGGCAACATGATTCTTAAAACCATTATTTAATTCTTGTAATCTGGGGCTTCTTCTTACCTCAGAATCAATCATGGGTTCTTTATCCCTTCTCTTTCTGTTTGGAGCATAGGGTGGAATGATGGCAGCAATCTCTTCCACAATGCATTTCTCTTTTTCCTGCACAATACCTTGAGATAAGTCCACTAAATCACACAGGGGAGCTTCATTCGATAAGCATTTATCAGGTATTTGGAAGGTAAAAGCTTGCTCGTAATCAGAGTTTTGACAAAGAATTTACCACAACTGAGATTTAAGAAATGATCTTGTCCAATCAAATTTTTCAGGAGTCATAAGCATTAAAGTGATAAAATTGAACCAACTTACTGGAATTTTAGCAGTGTTTCCAGAAGTATTATGGCCACACAGGTTTCGAGCAAAATATTTTTCCCAAATAGCCATGCCTTGCTTAGAGAAGCACTGAGTTGTCTCTTCCTGGACCAGAAAGAAGTACGTCTGTACCATTCCAACCTGAAGGTGAGCTACATTTGGTGATACGAGGGCAATCTCATTTCCATCAAGATCCATATGCTGTTCTTTCTCCAACTCATTTTCTTCAGAGTTGTCTTCAGGATCATCTTGATAAGCTGCTAGCAGGTTTGTCAGGCCAAGGCCCAGACCAACATTGTTAGGCCCATCAATTATTTGGTTTTGATTAACTTCACCAGCATTTCCCTCCATGATAACATCATTGCCATTAACTGAATTTTCACCTTCAGAGTTAGCAGCCACGCCAGTGTTACTGCTATTTATGGGTTGACCCAACTGTTGCTCTGCGATCAATTCTTCAGCAACTTCCATCTCTTCCTCTTTGACAACTGTAGCATTTGCATTTGCACCATTATATGCTTGAGGCATAGCCCAGTGCCCCCAGCCTTCTGCTTCTTGTTCATTTTCTTGCATGTCAGCGTTGTTGTCATCTTCAGGTTCCATTGGAGCCTCTCCGAGATCAGGAAGAGGATGTGGGTCTTCACCATTATCTGGCATGGGATCTTCATCCGCAGGACCACCACCAAGCAAAGTTTGCAGGAGAACTTCAACAGAGCAGGTCCATGATTCAGCTTCCGCAGAATCACCTTCAGTATACCTCAGGCTCTTGGGGATCGCCACCAGCTCAGTAACTCTGAGTTTTGCAATAACACGAGCTTTGTGCCTCGGGTCCTTTTCCCAGCTAATCAAGGTGCCAATGCCCTTGAAAGCAGCAGCAAGATCTTCAGTGTTGATATTATCTAAAGGCGGCCCAACAATCATCACCCAGCACTCACGATTGAAGAAGGCACGGTGCCAGTTATCGCCCTGATTGTGCTTAGTGAAAGTAACCATGACATTATCAAAAGGAATCGGACTCTGTATCACCAATCTGTCTCTGTCTCGGGGGTGCGCAAACTGGACATATGCTGCCCCAAACGGACATTGCTGAATGTCGCGCTAAATCACTCTTGCAGTATTGGTAAGGAAATCTTGCAGAACGTCCATGATGTTCACAAAAGGTACCTGACCCGGTGGCATAGGGTTGAAGGTGACAATGGCGATGTCCTCATGCTGGCGCGGTCGGCGCGGAACCACCACCCGATGCACTCGATTCCTGCCTTCAATCTGCATGATCTGGAATCCATGAGGCACAAACGGCCTTGGGTCGATGGGAATATTCGCCATGGCTGGCTCTGCAGTTCTCTGCGAAGAGCTCGAGGCAACAGGTGGAGTGCGGGTTTCTGGGGACAGGGGAGACGAGGAGGCCAGCTTAGGTAAAGCGGGATTTTCCAAAAACTCACTAAATTTGGAAACCTGCTTGATTGCTGCGTGAGGCCCATGGGCTTTGAACCAGTTTTGGTAACTTTTATTGGGCCAATCATCAGGATTTGGGGCCTGGAAGGAAGGAAACTTGAAATGAGGCAAGAAGCCCGGTAATTGATCTTTATTTTTGAATTCCCAGGATCCCGCCTTCGATTGAAAACGGCCAGCATTAAAAACCCCTTCCTTATTTGAGGCATTACCTTTTGTCAAAGTTTCAGCATAGGAAAGTTTCGAATTTTGAAAGCCAGAATTCCCTCCCCTCCTTGAATGCGGATAATAATTCTGTCTGTTATCTTGTAACCGATCGAAGACAGAGATTTTTCCTTAGGAACAGATTTCCCAATACTTGGATACTGTAGCCGATCAAATACAGAGCTAGAGGCTTTTTTAGAATAGGAAACATAAGTCCATTCAGCATCCTATTCTTCATAATATTATTTCTCTTCGAATAACCAATTGGGACCTCCTTCACCCCAGAGATGAATATGGCCATCAAAACTCAGTTCAGAAATTTTACCAGCATTGTAAATGTCAAAACCAATAGACTTGGAAGCTACAGAAAATCTGAACACTCTGTCACCCAATTGCAGAACTCGAAATTGAGAAGCTCTACCTCCAAAACATCCTTGCAGAACAATTCCAACTGAAAAATGATCAAGCTTGAAAGAAGTCCTTGCAAATGAAATAACCAATAAGAATTCCCTTCTACGAGGTCCAGGCTTGAAGTTGATTGGGTGACCGAATTTTCTGAAAATACTTTTTTCAAAGTTCAGACCTCTATCAAACCTGATCGAAGGAAACAATCTTCTCAAGATGGTAGGGTGTTGTAACTCTGAGACTGTCGTGTCCAAAGTCACGAACACCGGAGGTCGAGAGACCCCCTTTTAGAGATTCTGCGAGGGGCGCAAGGAGGATCCAGGCGAGCGAGTGAGCGATGTAGAAAGTAGAACACACAAGCAGTTTACCCAGGTTCGGGCCGCTGGGAAGCGTAATGTCACATCCCAAAAATTAGTAACAAGTTGTAATGGTAAAAAAATTGGAACCAACAAAAACTTTTGCTTGTTTTGTGTGATGGATTGTTTTCTTGTTAATTGTGTGCTTGTGTGAATTAAACTTGAACACAATAACAAAATTAAATCAATTGCACTACTTGTCATGTGACCTAAATACTAGAAAATGGCAAATTAATATTTTCTATTTCCAATACTTCAGAAGAGAGATGATCTAATCACTCTTATATTATTCTTATAACTTCTCTCTCAAATTTCATATTTCAAAAACCTATATTTAAATTTATTAACATCCTTCTTTATTTCTTCAAATCATCAAGAAACTCCAAATTTCACTTCAACAAACAATCATTAAAATACACCACAAACATAGATAAATACTCATGAGCCCAAATATAAAAATATTTCAGAAGAATTCAAATTTGAAATTCAGTCAGGAGTTCTGTCGAACACCTGGCACGCATGAACTGAACTCACTAGAATTCAACTCGAATTTGAGCAAACTTTGATCAAATCTCTTCCTCACTTCACCCCTCATCTCTCTCTCACTCGCCAGTGCCCAGAGAGCACGAGAGAATCGTCCATTTTGGACTGTAGCCACTGGCATTGCTCTATCTCTCTCTCCCCTCTCTCACCCCGGCCGACCCCGCACCTGCAAAAGAAGAAGAAAAGGAGGGCGACGACTGGCCCTCACCGCGCCCTCTCACTGCATTGTCCCTCTCCCTCGTTGGGCAACGGTTGCACGCACAGGATTGCTCCCCTGCCGCTGTATCCTCTCCGCCCAACCCGTGGCTGCCGCGCTATGGCCATCCATGGCGTCCACGACGACCATGGCACGCCGGCACTCAGCACTTGACGTGGACACTCCTCTGCCTCGCACGAGACTCGCAGACACCCGTGCGTCACCAGCCCTGGCCCAGGACACGCGTCAGCAAATGGTCGAGCACCCTGCACGCGTCCATGGCCATCACCACCCCAAGCTCTCCATGGACGCCCAATGCTCTGCTCTCTATAAACCCTAACGGCTACCTACCTAACGTTGCTGCACCGCAAGAGTCGCCAATGGCGTGCTTCCACGCCGCCTAGCCACCCCATGCACCTCCACCACCATAGCCGAGCTTCGGCTATAAATACTCCACCCCCAGCCCGCACTCGACCTCGCACACTCCCTCTGCTCTCCCTCCCTTGCTCCACACTCACCCACGCACCGCCAGGAGGGCGGAGCCGTGCTGCCCGTGTTGTTGCAGCTCGCGGCTGTGCTGCGCACGCCGCGCCGTTCACGGCCAGAGGTAGACGACGTCCACGGCCGTGCCGTGTCTCTCTCCCTCTCACTTCTCTCTGCACCGCACCCTGCTCCCCATCCTCACCACACACATGCGCCACCTTTTTTCCCTCTGCTCCATGCCCAGGAGCCACGCCAGGAGCTCGCCGGAGTTTGGAGGTAGCCGGGAAGGACGTGGAGCTCGTTGCCGACGCTCAGGCCATCCCCAGGAAGCATGAGTCCGCCCAGGAGCTTCCCCAGGCCGCCACGTTCGATCTGCATCATCTCCGCCACCTACCGAGCCCCCTGGGTAAGCTTCTGTCCACCTCGCCGTCGCAGGCACGGCGGCGCGGCCGATTTATGGTCGTCGCCGTGGCCTTTGAACGTGGGCCGTCGGATCTGTCATCGTATCGGCATCTGAGATAGGAGACGGGGTCCTGCTAGCCGAGGGTGAACGTAGGGCACGAAGGTGGACATCGTCGAGGTCGGGATTGTACACGGCAGTTTACCCAGCTTCAGGCTCCCCGGCGGTGGCGGAGCCCTACGTGCTGCTATAACTCACTATAAGGCAATAGCCGTGATACAGGTTACAATGAGTTGGTTGTATGTTGATTGGATGCCCTAAAGGCGTCCCGAGGTCCAGTTTATATAGGCGGCTGGACCTAGGGTTACAAGGAGATTGCGTATCCGGCAAGCATACAGAGTCCTAAACCTAGCCGGCAAGTTGCCGCCTTCCGTCTTGGTCTTGGTGGCTTCATGGGCTTCAGTCTTGGGCCTCCTCCTTGCCGGCATCCGCCTTCCTTGGTCGTCAGCTATCTGGGCCGCCGGCAGGCAAAGCCTTCACCACCACTGCGGGCCACCCTGGACTAGCCGGATTGATCCATGCTGGTGATACCCCTAGTAGGTATATCCCCAACATTAGCCCCTGGAAGGGTTCGAGTTCTTCAGGCGCCGTCTTCTTTTGTCGGCAACGTCCGTCTTGTCTTGTAAGCGGCTGAAGAGCTTGAAGCATTCCAAAGTTGAAAGTAAGCGGCGATCCGCCTAACGTAGTCGGATTTTGCCGCCATCATGGGAAAGACGGCCTGACCGCTGTCAGGAATCTTCCCGGCACCAGTCTTGTCATTTGACTGGTCCTGTCAAATGTTGACGGATGACGTCATGCAGTCCACGACAGTTTGGACTTGGGCATGTGTCATGATTATTTCTCCACTACGCACAAGAATCGGGGAGAAGGCCGCAGACACCGTTGCCACGACGTGCAAATCGTGGGCACGTGGCGGAAATCGTGCGTCCCCCCAATCTCGCGCACGGATCTTGACGTGTGGAGTTAAATACCCAAAGGGCACACCGAGGTTGGACTTCTTCCCCATTCGCACCCACCGCGGCCTCCTCAGCTTCCCGAGCTCTCCTCCTCCCGCACTCAACTCCGGCGAGCACGAGCAGAGCCTCCACGGCAAATGGCGAGCACTCAGCAAGATTCGGCGGCGGCGGCGCTGGCTGCGACCTCTCGGCCACGGTTGGATCTGGATCTGCGCCATCGGCGGCGGCGGTTCCCGCGAGCGCACCGGAGACCTCTCCTGTCCCCACGCGGCCGCGGGTGAGGTTTCCTCTTCTTCCCCAACTCCGGTGGCACCTGCAGCGTCCACTCCCACCTTCCCGCTCCCATCCCTAGCGGCGACCAGCACTGAGGCCACGGCGGAAGCTGCCGCCGACGACGACGACGCCGAGGATGAAGAGGAGACGGCGGACCTTGGCTCCAGGTATTGGCTGCCGTCAGTTATGACGTCAGCTTATCTGAAGGAGCTGGAGGAAGGCGGCTACATACCGCCCAAGACGGAATGCTCCTGGAGGGTTCCAGGCGACGAGGCAGTCCCTGACCCGCAAGACGGCGAGCGCGTCATGTTGGCGTCGCACTGCCTCCGCGGTATGTCCTTGCCGCTTTCCGCCTTCTTTCTGGCGGTGCTTAGTTTCTATGGGCTGCAGCCGCACAACATAGCGCCCAACAGTATTCTAGTGCTAGCCGGCTTCCAGGCTTTGTGCGAAGGGTACTTAGGCATAGCTGCGTCCATAGAGCTATTCAAGTACTGCTTCCTATGCCGCCGGCAAACCATACCAGGCGGCCATCTGGCAACCTGCGGTAGCGTAACCTTCAACTGCCGCCAACCCGACTGGTACCCAAAGATCCCATACATCGAGTCGGTGAAGCACTGGACCAGCACTTTTTCTACTGCAAGGACATCCCGACACCCGCACAACACAGGGGATGCCTGTTTTTGTCAACGGTCCGCCAACCCACAAGGCCTGTTGGACGGCAAAGGTGCCGCTTAGCAGCTTGTCGGCTGAGCTTCGAATTGCCGTCAGGCGGATCGAGTTCTTGACGAAGACGATGAAGGCTCCGCAACTTGACGGAGTTGACACCGTCATCTGCTGGGTGTCGAGGAAGATAATGCCACTCCGCCATCGCCCACTGAAGATGTGTGAGTACAAGGCGGATGACGCCGGCAACAGCACCCTTGACCAAGATGCACTAGAGTACCGGCTCAGAGAGCTTGTGAAGCCTCTGTCGGTGAAGGCGGCTGAAGGCGTCGCCATGTTCACCCATGACAACCCAGCCCCAGTGGTAAGCCAGAGCTACTTTGTCATTTCCTTGACATCTTTGCCCACTGGGTACTGAATTAACGTTCTGTCTTTTTCCTTTTCAGCTGCAAACCTTGGGGGATGAAGACTTGGCTCCTAACTGGTACGACACCGGTGCCAGCAAGTCGAAGAAGCGCAAAATAGCGGCTCCACCAAGGATTTGGAGAAGAGGAAGAAAGCGGCCACCTCTGCTGATGCAGAGGATGAGACCTTGGGGGAATCCCACTCAAGCGGTAGGCAACTTTTGCTTTCCCTGACTTAGCCATTTTGATATGTTTGTACTGACAAACTTGCATTTTCTGCTTACAGGGGCAAGCCTGCCATGCCCAAGCTCCGCGCCAACCTGAAGATTTCTGCCGGCAGGGGCAAGCCACCACGTTCTTCTCCAGCCGCTGCGCCGACAACGCCCACAGTTGGCGTTCCCGTGGTTGTATGCCAGGGAACGTACACAGCTGCTGGTACCTCAGAGGCGGCTACGGAGAAGATGGCGGGCAAAAAGTCAGTTGCCGGACCTACTTTTTCCAAGACGGCTGAAGCTTCGGCTAGTGATGCCGCTCGATTTATTGCCATGAAGCAGAGATGGATGACAGATGGCGGCTGACCATGGCGGATCGTCCTCCCATCCGGCTCTCAATCTGGCAAAGGGTTGCAAGACCCCGGCAAACGCTAAGGACCATGCGTGAAGGTACCCGTAAATGGTACGCGCACATGGATGATCTCCACGAGACCCTGCATAACAACTTGAGGTAATGTAACCTATAGTCCCAGCCCCCGAGCACTTTGGCGGCTGAAAAATTTTTAGCCGGCAAAGTGGTCTCGTTGACTATAGTGCTAACCACAACGTTGTTTTCGTGCATGCAGGCCGTTCTTGCTTCCAATCTTGAGCTGTTCCGTGCTCAAGAGAAGAAAAACAAAGAATGCCAGCAACTGCAGCAGGACGTGGAGATGAAGGACGCCCAGATTGCGAGCTTGGAAGAGGCTCGCAAAAAGGATGAAGGTGACAAAGTTTTCTTTGCCTTCTTTTCGTCCGACTTCTTTTTCTTTTCCGACAAGTATTTTAGTCGTCTTTTTTTTTATTTGTAGAATTACTAAACACTGCGCAAGATATTCTCAAGAACTCCACTGACATGCAAGCTTTGATGAACGAAGCTGCAGATCTTGCTGGTTGGTGGCAAAGCTGAAGGCGGATCATGCCAAGGAGCTGGATGAGCGGGAGCTGGCCCATGCCGCCGAGGTTAGCAAGTTGACGGGACAACTTGAAGCCATGAGCAACAACCTCGACCAGGTGAACAAGAATGCCAAAGCGCAGCAGGAACAACTGTCACAGGCAGTCCAGCTAGCTCAGGAAACACTTGAAACCATCTGGACGAGGTCAACGCCATCCACGAGCATGTCTTGGGTACGTCTCTAACCTTCATCCTTCTTTGATACTTTGCACTCTTGAAATTTCAAGCTGCAGTGTGTAACTTTGTATTTGTGCAGTGCCGGCTAACTGGGTGATGACATGGCTACGACGCCGCGCCTTGCCCGTATCTTGAAGTTGGCGAAATCGTCAACCAGATTGTCGGTGCGGCAAAGCGTTTGCCGCCAAGTTCTACCCTGGGAGGACGGCGATCCCGTCAACTTCGATGCCTGCCGGACCTGCTGGAGAAGGCGGCAACCGAACATGACAGCACGCTACGCTCAGCAGCACGAGGCGGCGCCAAGTTGGCATTGGCGATGACGGCGGCGTGGTACCCGGAGGCTGATATTCATCAAGTCACCGAGTACTTCCCCACCGAAGACGAAAACAACCAAGCCATCGTGATGCAGGACGTGCTGCGGTCTGTTCGGGCTATGCGACCCGGGTTGCCAACATGGTTGACATCCGCAAGTTCTACAAGGAACACCCGGATCCCATGTTGCCGTAGCCGATCCCTCCTTGGCGGATCCTGAAGCTGCCGTAGGCGGAGAAGGCGAAGCCGAGCTGACGAGCGCAGCCCCAGGATGGCGGAGCCAGCCCCAAGAATGCCGGCGTCAGCCCCCAGGATCTCTCCACCACTCTACCAAGGCGGCAATCCTTGACTGTCCTCTCCAAAGGCAGCACAAAACACTGCGTTAATCTGTTAACGCAAAAACTTTATTTTGGGTTTGTAAATATTTGGGCCAACTTTTATGCTACACTTGGCGGTAGGCTTATTTAAGTGGCCCGCCTTAATATGTATCTCGTTGCATGTTTAGCTTTTTCATATGTTGGCGGAACCTCATCTTAGTTACTTTAGCTGAGCCAACCAGGTGCAATACCAACTAATTTAGACTCAGAGACCAAAGCCAGCATGTTGGTGCCAACGACATACTACTAGGCGACCCACACACAAACAGACAGATAAGCATATTAGGCGGTGCAAAGATTGTTTGCTTTTTTAGCCGGCAGACGGCAAATGTCAAAAAGTTTGAACCTTAGCACGGAGCAAAAACTTATTTTGTTTGGTAACTTTTATGACAACAGATATATGATTGCGAGAAAAGACAAAAGATGGCATGATCCCAAAACTGAATGAGCAAACCACAGACTTTTATTTCATAATCATATAGTACTTATTACAATGTGGAAATTGCTAAGTGTAAAAAGGACGTAGCTGCTCAATGTTCCAGGTCGCTTGGTTTCTTCATACTTGTCGTCAACCTTCCTTTTGCGCTTGCGACCTCGCTTCTTCTTGTATCCGTCTCGCGCGTCTACCAAGTAATAAGAACCATTGAGCAACACCTTACTGACCACAAAAGGTCCTTCCCAAGGCGGGGATAACTTATGCAAGCCCTTCCTATCTTGGATTAGGCGGAGGACCAGGTCACCAACTCTAAAACTTCGTTGCCGCACTCTTCTGCTGTGATAACGCCTCAAACTTTGCTGATAGATGGCGGATCGTGCGAGGCAACGTCTCGTTCTTCATCAAGTAGGTCAAGGCCATCCTGTCTTGCATCTTCTGCGTCTTCCTGGACGTAGGCTTGAATTCTGGGAGAATCATACATCATGTCGGTGGCAACACTGCTTCTGCGCCATAGACTAAGAAGAAAGGAGTAAACTTGGTTGATCTGTTTGGAGTTGTGCGTAAACTCCAAAGGACAGATTGCAATTCATCCACCCAAGCCCCAGCCGCTCTGTGCAATGGTACTTCGAGACGTGGTTTGATCCTTGTAGGACTAAACCATTTGTACGCTCTACTTGACCGTTTGCCTGCGGATGTGCTACTGAGGCAAGATCTAGGCGGATGCCATGCTTATAACAGTATTCCTCGACTTCGCCTTGCGACAAGTTAGTGCCGTTATCGGTGATAATGCTATGAGGCACCCCGAACCGAGAGATTATTCCCCACAGAAATTTGCGGCTGTGGCGCCGTCTAGCTTTTTGATAGGCTTAGCTTCAACCCATTTGGTGAACTTGTCTACAGCCACAAGTAAATGTGTGTAGCCACCAGGCGCCGTTTTAAACGGACCAACCATGTCCAAGCCCCAGACTGCGAAAGGCCATGTGATGGGTATTGTTTTAAGCTCTGAGCCGGCATGTGGATTGTCTGGCATAAAGTTGGCAGCCCCTGCATCTTTTGACAATGTCTCTGCATCTTGCTTGGCTGTCAACCAGTAGAAACCTTGTCGGAAGGCTTTTGAAACAAGGGCGCGTGAGGAAGCATGATGTCCACATACGCCAGCATGTATCTCATCCAACAGTTCTCTGCCTTCTTCGGGCGAAATGCAACGTTGGTAAACACCAGTGGTGCTACGCTTGTACAATTCGCCTTTGATTATTGTGAATGCCTTGGCTCTTCTTATTATTTGCCTTTTCAAAACCTCATCATCCGGTAACTCCTGATTGATCAGGAAGTCCAAATATGGCGTCGTCCAATCCGGCTTTACCAGTAGACGGCATAGCTAGCATCGTCAACTGGTTCTGCCGATTCTGGGTCAAGGAGGTCTGCTCCTTTTATTGACGGCTTGTGTAGGTGTTCCAGGAAAACATCTTTTGGTACCTTTTTGCGTTCAGACCCATTCTGGCAAGTGTATCTGCCGCCTCATTTTGAGCTCTTGGGATGTGGCGGACCTCGTAGCCTAGAAACACTTGGCGAATTCGTCAACGGTAGCTCGATATGCCGCCATTGTCTCGCTCTTTGTGTCCCAAGTACCACGTATCTGTTGCGCCACCAAGTCTGAATCTCCGTAGCAGAGGACACGCTGGACGCCAAGTTCCTTGGCAATGTGTAAACCATGAAGGAGAGCTTCGTATTCAGCAACATTATTAGTTGCCTTGAAGTGAATTTGTAACACATAACTAAGCTTGTCTCCTTGAGGGTTTCTTAAAACAATGCCAGCCCCCGAGCCCTGAAGCATTTTTGATCCATCAAAGTGCATGATCCATATGCATCTTCAGGGAGAGGTACTTCGTCCATGGCCTCCGTCCAATCTGCTACAAAGTCTGCTAAGGCTTGAGACTTAATGGCCGTTCTGGGTTTATACTGATGTCGAAGGCGGCAAGTTCATGCCCCATTTGGCAACGCGGCCTGTTGCATCTGTATTATTGATGATATCCCCCAGAGGTGCCTTGCTCACACCGTTATTGAATGCTCCTGGAAATAGTGCCTTAACTTCCTGGCGGCGTAGAAAACACCGTAGACCAGCTTCTGGTAATGCGGATAACGCTGTTTTGAGGCGGAAAATACTTCACTGATGAAGTAAACCGGACGTTGTTCCGGCAAGTCTGAATTTTCCGTCTTGCGTTCCACAACCAGTACCACGCTAACAACCAAGTTAGTTGCCGCGATGTAAAGCAGCATTGGTTCCTGCGAACGAGGAGCTGCCAAAATTGGAGCAGACGTTAACGCGTCCTTGAGTTGCTGCAAGGCGGCGTCTGCTTCGTCTGTCCACTCAAAGTTGTCGGATTTCTTCAGAAGCCGGTAGAGAGGCAGTGCCTTCTCACCAAGACGGCTAATGAAACGACTGACGGCAGCCGCCGAGCCGGCAAGTCGCTGCACGTCCTTCAGGTCCTTGGGCCTGGATATGTTGAGGATCGCTTTGATTTTTTCTGGATTCACTTCTATCCTCGTTCGGAAACGATAAAGCCAAGCAATTTGCCGGCAGGAACCCCGAAGACGCATTTTTTCGGGTTGAGCTTCATCCTATATACCCGGAGGCTATCAAAGGTTTCTCTCAAATCGTCAAGCAAATCTGCCTTCTTTCTTGACATGACGGCAATGTCGTCAACATAGACGTGAACATTGCGGCCAATTTGCTCGTGAAGGCATCTTTGCATACACCGCTGATACGTTGCGCCGGCATTTTTTAGACCGAAGGGCATCGTGATGTAGCAGAAGGTCCCGTAGGGCGTAGTGAACGCTGTTTTGATTTGGTCGGATTCTCGCATTTTGATTTGGTGGTACCCGGAGTACGCATCCAAAAAGCACAGCAGCTCGGAGCCGGCTGTGGAGTCTATGACCTGATCTATACGAGGCAAAGCAAAGTGGTCCTTAGGACAGCACTTGTTCAAACCGGTATAATCAATGCACATTCTCATTTCCTTATTAGGTTTTGGAACCATTACAGGATTTGCCAACCAATCAGTGTGTACTACCTCCCTAATGAACTTGGCTTCTTGCAACTTGATGATCTCCTTCCCTATTGCTGTCCGCTTCTTCTCACCGTAGCGCCTTATTCCTTGCTTCACTGGTTTGGCTCCTTCGTAGACGTTAAGAGAGTGCTCGGCAAGTTCCCTCGGGACACCTGGCATGTCGGCTGATGACCATGCAAAGATGTCCTGATTCTCACGGAGGAACCTGACGAGCGCGCTTTCCTATTTGTCGTCCAAGCCAGCCCCTATGGTGACTTGCTTGGAGCTGTCACCTGGGACCAGATCCGCCTTCTTTGTGTCTTCGGACGCCTTGAAAGTGTTCTTTTGCTCAGCGGTCTTTACATGCTCCGGCAACTGCGACGTATCAGCTCTTTTTCAACATGGCTAACTCCTCTGCGTGGAGGACTGCCTCAGCGAAGGCGGCGTTGCCACGCTCGCACTCCTTTGCTTTCTTGAAGTTGCCATGACGGTGATTGTACCGTTGGGTCCCGGCATCTTCACTTGCTGTAGATGTAACACGGCGAGCCATGAACTTGGCGAAAGCTGGCCGTCCAAAATGGCGTGGTAGGCACTTTGAAGGGGACTACTTCGAACCTGAGATACTCCGAGCGGTAGTTTGTCTCAGGCCCAAAGTAACCTCCAATTGATGCTTCCCATTGACTTGGCTTGCTTTCCCGGAACGATGCCATGAAACTTGACTTTGCTGTAGTCAAGCTGGCTTTCCGACAAGTTCATGCGCTTCAGTGTGTCCGCGTAGATGATGTTGAGGCTGCTGCCGCCATCCATCAACACCTTGGTGAGCCTGAAGTTATCGACAATTGGGTCGACGACAAGGGCGTATTTGCCGGGGTGAGGTACGTGATCTGGGTGATCATCTCTATCCCAAGTTATTGGCTCCTCTGACCAGTCTAGATACTGGGGAACATCTGGTACTGTGGCGTTTAGCTCGCGCATCTCCGCCTTTTCTTCTTTGCCGAAGGAGTGCCCAGAAGCACACCAATTGGCCATGTACCTTGGGTATTTTTTCTTTGCGCACCAGCTTGGGTTCCTCATCCTCGGACATGGAAACTGCCCCATCATCATCTTCCTTCTTTGTCTTCTCAGCCTTTTTGCTCTTTTTTGACTTCCAGCCAACCTCGGGGTCCTTCTTGAAGTCCTCCATGAACCGGCATTCCCCTAATGTGTGGTTAACTTTGCCTAAGGACGCGTGGATTGGGCAGGGCAAGGCTTTTGCCTGATCGTATGTCAGGCGTGCTTGCTGGAGCCGCCATCTTTACCCTTTCCTTTCCACTTGCGGTTGCCGCCTTTGCCTTCGAAGGCGGCGGCGACCTCGTTTGACGGTCCGGCTTTGTCATCCTGGGGAGCCTTGCGTTTGTGACTTGCTCGCCTGTTTGGCGCCATATCATGTGCGCCATCTCCATCGCGTGCATCATCATCCGCCTGTGCGTACATGGCTGCTACTTCGAGCATGACTCCGAGATCCTTGACTTGCATGCGTACGAGCTTATGTCTGAGACTTGAGCCCTTCAGGAGGCCTGTGGTGAAGGCATGGATTGCTTGATTGTCGTCTACGTTCTCGCAGCTTGCCTTTGTTTGAATCCACCTTGCCAAGAAGCTTGTAGCTGTTTCATCTGGCTTTTGCACGCAACGAACCAAATCTGTGTATGTATTGGGTCGCTTGTACGTGCCTTGGAAGTGCTGCGTGAACACCTTTTCCATGTCATGCCAACTATGAATGCTTTTCTCCGGCAAGTTTTCGATCCAGCTTCGGGCTGTCCCCTCCAGCATGAGGGGAAGGAAGCGTGCGGCGACGAGGCCATTGCCTCCGGCAATTTCAACTGCCAGCGCGTAGTCCGACAACCATGAGTTTGGCTTGTCCGCTCCATTGTACCTTTGATGAGTTTTTGACACTGATGTCATGTCTCGGGTACTTGACGTTGCGGATGGCTGGGCCAAAGCACTCAGGTCCTAGATAGGCATCTGCTTTCCAGCCTTGATGTCATTGAGACGATGTCTGCGTCTTGCGGACTGAGCTGTTTGCCAGATCTATCGGCGTTAGGCTCGTCCTGCGCTGCCCGGCTGTGCCTAGGCTCGTTGTTGTGTCCCCGGCTTCCGCCTTCGTGCCTGGGCACTGGTGGTGGGGACTGTGTGCGGTCCCTGCTTCTTCTTGGCGGCGGGGCGTTGTCGCGATTGCCGCCACTCCTTGGCGGCTGCTTGCTGCCCCTGCTTCCGCCTTCATCCCGCCTAGGCGGAGGGGTGAGGCCTTGCGCCTGTTGCCGGTTCTGGACGCCTCGTCACGCTGCCTTTTGGGAGGTGGTGACTTGCGTGGGTCCTTCTCCTTGTCCTTCCCTTTTCCGTGGCTACTGGAGCCGGACGGATCTTCGGGTTGCCACCGGCCGCAGCTTTGCAAGCGTTGGATTTGATTCCAACTTTCCTCCCCTTGCGTCCGCCATGTCGGCGCGAGAATCAGCACGGGCCTGCTGCTCTAGAGCTTTGTGAGCAAGGATCGATGCGTAGTAATCTTCTCGTCCTTGTCATAGTCATCATTGTTGAGGATGTCTAAGGCGGCTGCAGTGTTGAGGACAGGGGTGGCGAGGATGACGTCCCCGTTCTTGTCCTTACGCTGCGGCGCTGTAGCCCACTCGAAACCAAGCTTTTGGGCAGGGGATTTGAAGTTGTCAGGATCCCTGCCTTTTTTACCTGCTTGGGCAATGGGTGGTGGTGAAAAGATTGCGCTTGGGGTCACACTTGGCGGTTATCTTGGCGTTTTCCTCCTTGGCTTCGTCGAGGAGGCTCTGGACCTCTGCTTGCTTGCTTTTGAGGTACTCAGTTTGCTCCACCAAGGTGTTTCGAAGTTTCTCCAAATCAGCCGGGTTGGTTTTGTCGTCACCGGCGTGTGCAGAACTTCGCCAGGGCCGCCATGTTCCCTATCTTGCTGGGCTCGCCTTCTCTAGAACCTCTTCTTCGGAGCCCCAGGAGGCTCTGGAAAGTGGATCGGTTGCCGGGGTCCCCAGGTTGGCGGCGTCAGTTGCCGCCGCCTGCTCTGAGGCTGCACCGGTGACATCCGCCACAAAAACCTGCTGCATGTTGACGGAGGAGCCCGTAGCCGCCTCAGAAGGCGGAGGATCAGGTGTAACAAACACTGCTTGACCCGTTGCTCAAACATGCTGGCAGAATCTTCTTCGGAGTCAGAATCTACGTTGACGTGAACGGTAGATCTGGATCCGGCATCCGACATCGCATCATCCTGGAGGCAGGAAGAATAGATTCGGGATCTTGACTGTTGGGCTGGGAGTCTGATCCCAGTCCCGTCATGCCGACAAAGTGTAGATCTGAATCTGCGGACTCCTCAGGGAGGCAAACTCAGATCCGTCTTGATTGTAGGGCGGGTGGGATGGCGAATAAATTCGCGGCAACCCATACGCCTCAGAAGTGTAGCCGATGAACACATCGACGCCGCCAAACGGCACAACTCCGCATCCGACAATGTAGTCGTCTGCGGGGATGTAGGACTCGTCGCAGCTGATGTAGTGGTTGTCGCCATAGCGAACAGCGCGGCCGACGGCGATTGTTTCGCCGATGCCGCCTAGGGTTCCCGCCTGGAACGTGACGCCTGACGCCTTAGGCCCCACGGTGGGCGCCAACTGTCGTCGTATCGGCATCTGAGATAGGAGACGGGGTCCTGCTAGCCGAGGGTGAACGTAGGGCAAGAAGGTGGACGTCGTCGAGGTCGGGATTGTACACGGCAGTTTACCCAGCTTCAGGCTCCACGGCGGTGGCGGAGCCCTACGTGCTGCTATAACTCACTATAAGGCAATAGCCGTGATACAGGTTACAATGAGTTGGTTGTATGTTGATTGGATGCCCTAAAGGCGTCCCGAGGTCCAGCTTATATAGGCGGCTGGACCTAGGGTTACAAGGAGATTACGTATCCGCAAGCATACAGAGTCCTAAACCTAGCCGGCAAGTCTGCCGCCTTCCGTCTTGGTCTTGGTGGCTTCATGGGCTTCAGTCTTGGGCCTCCTCCTTGCCGGCATCCGCCTTCCTTGGTCGTCAGCTATCTGGGCCGCCCGGCAGGCAAAGCCTTCACCACCACTGCGGGCCACCCTGGACTAGCCGGATTGATCCATGCTGGTGATACCCCTAGTAGGTATATCCCCAACTGGATCGAAGATCCACGGCCACATAACGGTTCGCGATAGATTAGACACTGACGGGCGGGCCCCTCATGTCAGTGTTTTAAACATTTCCTCGCGCGCGAAATCAAAATGCTGAGTCGCTGACGGGTAGGGCACACCCGTCAGATTTCTCAACATTATCCACTCCGGGAATAAATCCGATTTTCTGTTTAGATTTAAAAACAGTACTGGACTGAACTTTGAAATTCAATATCTCGATATTTAATCATCGAAATAAATCAAAATAAATTTCTCTGGAAAGCTTATTAAATTGTCTGTGCAACTAAACTAGTTTCACCATGTTTAGATTAGTAATTATTGTGTAGTATTTTAATTAGCACAGAAGGTTTAAATTACAAACTTGTTTGTTTCTGATACTCTATTAATCCAAAAATTATGAATCCAATTTTGATAGCTTTGTTTTGCAGTAACCTAGCTTCCCTAATTTTTGTAGAATTAATGGAGCAACAAAAATAATTAGGCAGCCAAATTAAATTTGTAACACCTTCTGTAGTATAACATTTTTAGTTGCAAAATGGTTAATCCAAATGAACTAAATCCAATTGTGTTAGTTCATAAATAAACAGTACTATATATCCCGAAAAGGATTTAATTTTGTGATGAACAAAACTTGTGCAGTAGCTAAAACTTGAATATTAAGCTTCTGGAATAAAACAATTTTGTAGGGAGTTTAGTACCTCAAATTGCCCCAAACTCAATTGTGTTGTCATCCTTAGAACAGTAGCTAACTGTAGATATTTAGTTTGTATTTTTGTGATGCTTGGTGGATTAGTGGTTTAATTGTGTGTCTTTGCTTGTTATTAACGATTAGACGAGGATGTTGCCGGGGTATTTGAGGAAGGGGGATTTGTCGAGCAAGAAGAGCAAGATCAGGGTCACTTTGCCGATCAAGACAAGCTATTCTCTGAGCATGCACCAAATTATACATTCCATCTATTTTTTCGACATGCTTTACTCAAAATACCAATGATTTTCGAAAAACCTTTCTTTCAAGTGTATGAAAACTATTTTGCCACCTTTGTAGAAGTATAGGATAGCTTATACACAAATATAGGATGGGAAAATACTTGGATTATTCAAAAAAAACTCCTTGAGGTATCCTTGGTTGGGTACCGGTAAGATGAGATGTCGGTGTTGAAGTAAAGAAGTGGAGAATGGCGGTTTTGTTAAAAAGCACATTGTGTCTTAGTACTTACGTCGACCAACCGTACCCTGTGCGACCACATTTACCCCCATATGGAATAGGGCGCAGTCATATAGTTTGCTCATTTTAGTGCGGGATGCCTCTACAACGGAGATGACTCCGTTCCATGAGGGATGGTTCGGTGACCTACCCCTGACCTGGGTCCTCCACATTGGTGGAGGATAGAAGTTGCCACCATACAACACTGGGCAGAACTATGAGTCCTCACACTTAGGGTTTCCGACGGGATACCGGACTGGGTGTCAATGGAAAGTGTCATACGGGCAGGGTCCTGTACTAGCGTGAGCAAAGGAGAGGCTATGGCCGGTTACTCAACTTCGCATACAACTTGTATGGCGGGACGTGGCTGACACGATGAGTTGCCGGATGGGTGTGGGAAAAGCGTCCTACCTCTGCAGAGTGTCAAACTATTTGAATAGCCGAGTCCTCGGTTATGGACAGTTGGAGGGCCCTACCTAGACATATGTGCAAAGTTTTGAGTTTTGAAATCAAAATGGAGATGATATCGTAACTATACCAAAGGGTCGGTATGAGTTTGCCGGAACAATGACCATGAAGGGCTATGGTCGGAAAAAGGAGGAGTTTTTGGGTGACAACAAAAATGGGGATTTTTCTGTAGAAAGTTCTAAAATTCTTCTTCCCTTTTTCAACAAAGATATAGAGATGTCTTCTAGAAATAAAAAGGTTTTAAAAATAAAAGTGATGCTAGTGCATGTTCATGTTGGGGGTAGTTTGCGAAGTACATTCAAATGTACTCATATTGGTTTCGTCCCTGGCTATTGTCTTAGCCAGATTTCGAGCAGAATGGCGAAGAGGAGAAGTATGGCGCTGACTATGCGAACTAGGGATCTTCATAAGTCAGCTGCCTGTTGTGTTGTTAGGACGTATTTTGGTCGACTCTACCTTAGCTTCCGCTGAATGTTGTTATTTGCCCAAGAAGGCACCTATGTAAGACTTGGTCGGTGAGACCATATTTGTCAGACTTTAAATTCGGTACTGTAATGGATGTAAACTTTGATATTCCGTTCGGGTTATGTGCAACGACAGACTGATGACGGGATCGTTGTGTAAGCACAACCGAGTATTTCGGACAGCTAGTCCGGGGTCCCAGACACGTAACATCATACTCCTTCTTTTCTGGTTATATGGTGGTGATATGCGTATCTGGGCTACAAAGATGTGTTCCCGGGCACCCTCTCTAAGATCAACTCTCTCTCCAACCGATTTGCCTAGCTAGCTTCTGTCTCAAGATGATCCTCTCTCCTGACCTGACTGAGCTGGCCCGCAACTACCGTGAAGACAGAAGTACCGCGCCACCCTGGTCGGTACTACCGCCAGTGTATGTTCAGGGCTGCAGGGTCTCGAAGAGCAGGCTTGACCGTCTGCCGTTTTGGCTGGCTGGTACTACTGGATGGAGTCCCGTACTACCGGGTGGCATGACTTTTCTCCAACGGGCGGAAAGCTCATGAATAACTAGATCTCTCAATCCCTCCACCCAAACTCGTTGATCTTTGGAGGATTGAATGAAAAGGCCCAGATCTACATCTTCACCAAGCCGATTTACATTTACCCCCTCATTCACTTGAAGGATCATTTGCTAGGGTTTCTATTGGGAAAACCTAGCCCCTTGTAGCACTCACTTGTTGTTCTTGTGACAGATTGTAGCCGTTCGGGAGCCCCCAATCCAGTTGTGGGTTGTGCCCCGGATTGTTGTTGTAAAGGCTCCGGACTCCGCCTTGAAGGTTTCTGATAGTTGAAGGTGAACCAATCCTTTGTGCTGCGGTTCATCGGAGAAGAAGGTGCAGCCTTTGTGGCTGTTGAACCATTGTGTTGGTTCACACCTCTCCAACGAGATGTACTCCCCTAAAAAGGAGGAACTCGGGAATACATTCGTGTCTCTGCGTGCTTTCACTTCGGTTACTTCTATCCTTGTTTACCGCCTTTACCTAGTGTATTTTGCTTAGTTGCTAGCTTGTCATATAGGTAAATTCACCGTAGTTGCATAACTAGAGAATTTACCTTTTGTGTCAAGTCTAAATTGAAAAAGAGCTAAAATTTGAAGTAGCACCTATTCACCCCCCCCCCCCCCGCTCTAGGAGTCATACGATTCTTTCAATTGGTATCAGAGCCTCGTCTCTCTTGTTGGGCTTAACCGCCTAAGAGAAGTATGACACACGGTGAGGTGACCCCGCCGGAAGGGCAAGGCACGGCGACATCCATGGCCGATCTCAATGCGATGGAAACATCATTGAAATCGTTCATGAATACCCAACTTGGTGAGATACGTGACTTGTTCACGAAACTCGCAAGTGCCAATGCCCCTTCGGTGGAGACTATCCCTCTAGAGGATGAGAACCCTCTCAAGTCTGACACGGGTGATTTCGTGGATGGAAAAGGGAAAAATGATAGGGGTGGAGAAACCGAAACCGATCCTAAGAAATCTCCCCCATCCATAACCAAGCCGGTAGGTGGGAAGACCGAGTCGTATCATGAGGTCTCTCCTCTTGGTGTCTACTCTCCCGACCCACCTATCCCTCACCCGCGCATAAATACCTTAGGTCCTCCTCCTAAGCTTAATGCATTGGCTTTTACTAGTTGGCAACACTCACTGAAATCTCATATAGACAGTGCCTCCATCGAGCTTTGGAGGATTGTGCGAGTGGGATTCAAGGCCGTGGATCCAAACAACTTGACAAGAAGAGAGGTGGTTGATGCTCAACTCAATGCCTCCGCTCTTCACATCCTTGAACTTGCCGTTGGAGATAATGGTATGCATCACATTCAACATGTCACCACCGCCAAAGAAGCTTGGGATTGTCTTGAGGATGTGTTCCTTGGAAATGAAAGCATGAAGAGGAATAGATTTGATGCCTTGAGCAATGATACCGAAGGCTTCTACATGCTTGATAGTGAAACTCATGAGGAGATGTATGGAAGACTCAAGATGCTTGCCAAAGCCTTTTATAATGTTGGGGCAACCTATGTGGATGATGCTTGGATCAAGAGGAAGTATGTGAATGCTCTCATGCCCTTCGAGCCCATTGAATTGAAGGCCATACAAGGAAGATACAACTACCTTGAATTGACATCTAATGAAGTTATGCAAGAGATACAAGCTTCCAAAGTTGCCACCAACAATGCTCTAGACAACCGTGCTAGGGCCATGGGAATGAAACAATGTCCCTCACTTGCTTTAAAGGCCAAGGTGGTGAGTCTTGATGGTAGTGTGGAAATTGAAGCATGCCCAAGCAACATTCTCCCCGATGATCTTGAACAAGCCTACCATGATCATGTGGCTCTTGCCACAAGAGCTTTTTGGCGTGACCCGACCAAGGCAAAGGCTCAACTTGATCTAAAGAATAATCCAAGTGGGAAGAAGGAGTTTGCTATAAGGACAAAGACTTGCTACAATTGTCATGACAAGCATCACTTCATCAAAGATTGCCCTTATGAAAATAGAGAAGAACATGGTGGAAGGCTTATACCCAAGGATCAATCAAAGTTGGTTCAAAAGAAGCAAATCATCAAGAGGAAGCCATTCTTCAAGAAAGCACCAAGAATTGTGTTGATGACTCAAGAAGAGTACCCTTCCAATGATTCCGATGAAGAAGAAGAACCCACTCGTGAGGTCGCCGCATTGGCCATTGTCTCAACTCCTTCATCTTCTCTCTTTGAATCTCCCAATGAGAACATCTCCAACAACAACAACAACAACAACAACAACAACAACAACAACAACAACAACAACAACGCTCGTTGCCTCATGGCAAAGGTCACCGAGGTATCATCATCCACCCCGAAGACTATGCATGAAATGGATGATGTCACGAGTCTTGCAATTAAAAAAGAACTTGTTGCTTTCGATACTCACTACTAGGAAATAGCCTATCTGTGGTGCACCACTTTTGGCTTTCTGTGGCGCATGGTGGGTGCGCCACAGATATCTCGCCACTAAATTTTAATTCTGTGGCGCACGGCCCAGATGCGCCACAGAAAAACCAAGATTTTGTGGCGCACCCACCACCACGCGCCACAGAAATAATTCTTTGGCGCACACACCACCATGTGCCACAAAATTGTTATTTTGAATTAAAAAAAGGCGGCCAGATCTAGATCTGGATCTGGCGCCGCCGAAATTTCGCCGGAATTTCGTCGGAGGCCGTGGTGCCCGTGGCCATGGCCGTAGGTGGCTTGGTCGGAAGTGGGTGGAGGAGGGGGTCGCCGGAGGTGGGAGGGTGGAGGATGGGAGTCGCCAGGGGTGGGTGGGTGGAGGATGGGGGTCGCCGGAGATGGTGGAGGAGGAGGAGGTTGTCGCTGGAGGTGGTGAGGAGGAGGATGTCGCCGGAGGTGGTGGAGGAGGAGGAGGTCGCCGGAGGTGGTGGAGGAGGAGGAGATCGCCGGAGGTGGTGGTGGAGGATGTCGCCGGAGGTGAGTTTAGAAGGAGGGAGGAGAAGGGGAGAGGAGAAGTGGAGAAGAAGGGGAGAGGAGAAGTGGAGGAAAAGGTGAGAGGAGAAGTGAAGGAGAGGAGGAGGAGGAGGAAATGAGAGGAGAGAAGGAGAAAAGAGAGGGATAAGGGGGGCGCCGGCGGGATTCAAAATTCGAATCCCGCCCAACAATTCTGTGGCGCACCAGCTGCCATGCGCCACTGAATATATTCTCTAGTTTTTTTGACATATTAAACGCATTTTTTCGACGTCGTATGCAAAAGTTATGGCCGCTCTAATTTTTTTCAGTTTTTTGCAAAAAAGGTCAAAATTCATATTTCAACATATACCAACTAGACACTAAAACCTAACTATATCTCAAAGGATTTTACTTTTTGAGGATTTTATCATTTTCTTTTCTTGTTTGCAAAACTGAAAAGGCGATCCACGGGGGGGGGGGGGGGGGGGGGGGGGGGGGGGGGGGGGGGGGGGGGGGGGGGGGTGGTGTGGGATCTGGTATCAAAAAATTCTGTGGCGCATTTCTGTGGCGCATGTGACCTGATGCGCCACAGAAATAGCTCTTTTATGTGGCGCATGTGACCCCATGTGCCACATAAAGCTACATTTCTGTGGAGCATATGCCACCATGCGCCACTGAATAAGCCCAGAAGGTTGAGATCCAATCATTGGTGGCGGGTCCACCATATTTCTGTGGCGCATCCAACCCCATGCGCTGTGGCGCATTGGCAAAAGATGTGCCACAGAAAGAGCCAGAATTCTGTGGCGCACCAGTTGCCATGCGCCACTGAATATATTCTGTGGCGCATGGCAATACTGGTGCGCCACAGAAAGTGATTCCACCTATAAGCGTTTTCCTAGTAGTGACTTTTGATACTAACTTGCAAGGTGATGCCAAGAAGCATGTTGAGTCTCTCATGAGTCAACTTGGTAAGGCCGAAGAACTCCTTAAGGACAAATGTCGCATTGAGAGAGAGGACTCTATCACTATAGCATCTTTGAATGCCTCTCTTAAAGAAGAACATGACACCGGGAGTAGAGGATACCCCCTTTTAGGTTCGGCACGGGGCGCAAAGGAGGCTGAGAATCGTCTCTTGGGTGAGGCCTAGAACAAGCTCTCCTCTCCACGATCCAACCATGCAACCAAAGGGACACAAGGAGCTACCTAGGTTCAGGCCGCCCGGAGGCTAAAAGCCCTACTCCTGCATGTCTGGATTGATGGGTTCTTCATAGTGTGGCTTACAATGGAGCCTTCCGGATGAGGTACCCAGAAGGGTTTTGGCTGGAGGTAGAAGAAGGACAGATCCTGACCCGGAGGAAATCACCTACCCCTCTACCCTTGCAGCCCTAGTCTAGTCTTGCTCTGGTTCGACTTGTTCCTCCCCAACTTGTCCCTTTCCTCCGTGCCTTGGTCCTCCTTTTATAGGCTAAGGGTTTGCCACAGGGTCACGTGAGGGGCACGAGGGACCTTCGGCGTGAAGGACCCTCCATTGCTTGGTTTATGGGGAGACGTGGCCTCTTCTCAGCCTAGCGTCTCCTTTGGATTAGGTGGGAGCATCCGCCTTGGGGTGGATAGTGGCTGACACCTCCACAGGCTGTGTCTCCGACCCGCGCCACCATCGCCTTGCTTCCCAAGTCTTCTGAGGTCTTCTAGCATGAGGTGGAGAGCTTATCCACAGTGGTACGAAGAGGTACCCGAGAGGGAGCCTGGCCTCCTGCCGGGAACTCGGACTCTCGGAGACTTCCTTGTCATCCCGCTTGGTTCGGGGACCCGGCAGGCCCCCAGGACAGGAGCCCTTTGTCGATGTAAGTCTTGCTTGGTCTTCGGGGGGGTTGGACGGTGAACCAGCCAACCTGACTTGGGTCTTGGCCTTGTCCATCTTCATCTTGGGCCCACATGGGGTGGACCCACTTTGGCAGCACTAGGGGAACCCCGTGTTCCACTGCTGCGACAGTAGCCCCGGGCATGGTCCCGGCGGCTCTTGCTCCAGCTGCCGGGGCTATGACCTAAAACAGGTCAAAGTGGGTCCCGGGCATCTGGTTTTCTTAGCTTTGTCGGGGACTCACCGAGGCGAGGTAGAGACGAGCCCCGGGTCTTCTTGACTGGGTCGCGGTGAACGTTGTGATTGCGTGCGGACTCCGTGCTTATCTTGGAATCCAACGGGCGAAACGCGCAAAAAGCGGCGCGCCCCCTCGATCCCCACATCCGTCGGAGTAATGGGTCCGCGACGTGCGGGATGCCTTATATGCCACGACTGGCTTCCACTGTAGCCGTTACCTTCTCAGATTCGCCGAAATCCCCAAATCACCGCCTCCATCTTCGTCCTCCTCGCTCTGCACCGCCGCCTCCTCCTTCTGCGCCTCCTTCTTCTGCCATTACAGCAGCTTCTCTTCTGCTCCCATGGCTCGGCTGAAGTCTCTCGCCCGCTGGCTCCTAAAACCAAGAGGGCGCGGCGGAGATCGGCGCGCAGCACCAAGCAGGCTGAGCTCCGGAAGCTTACGGCCTTGTTCCCCAGCTGCTTCGTCGGAGACGCGGAGATGATGCGGAAGGCGGAGCACTTTGAGGTGATGGAATCCGACGGTGCCGATGGTGTTCCAGCCAGGAAGGCGTCGGAGGTCTTCCCGCCATCTGCGACTAGGACGCCCACGCAGATCCCCATCTTCGACAGCTTCATGCTGATGGGGCTTGTCCCCCCTTTCTCGGATTTCTTCATGGAGATCCTGCGCGCATACGAGCTGAAGCTCTTGCACCTGACGCCGGGCGCAATTCTGGACTTGACGGTCTTTGCCCACGCCTGTGAGGCGTTCGTCGGGTGATGCCATCTGTGGCGCTATTCCGCCATTTCTTCTACCCTCGCATTGGGAGCGAAGGCTGGATGGGAGGCGGCGTCACGTTCTGCTTCCGCCCGAGGATCAAGCTGGCTTATCCCCTCATGGAGACTAAGTCCAAATGGGATGAATGGAGGAGAACTGGTTCCTGGTCGGGGTACCAGAAGCAGATCCGCATCTTGAGGACCGGTGGAGCGCCCAGTAAACCTGGACACTTGGAGGAGTGTCAGCTTGCAAGACGAAGAATTCTCGGCGGTCGTGGAGCGCTTCAAACTCCTTCACGACCAGGGAGTCACTGGGGCTGCCATTGTCGCCCATTTCCTTCGCAACCGCTGGGCGCCACTACAGAAACGCCCGCACCCGGCCTAGAACTTCCAAGGCCCCAAAGATCCGTCTCGCTTGAGGTGCCCTGACATGGAGAAAGGCCTCCTCCGAGATAACATAGGCGGGATCTTCACTCCAGGGGTCGAGTACCAGTTGCCCAAAGGGTTTCTGCCTCTGTGCGCCGACCCGGAGAAGGACAAGACCCTGGCGCTGATGCCGGTCTGCAACGCCTTTGGTATTGTAGGCCGGACTAACCACGGGCCCAAACCTCGCGCGGTGAAGACCCGCAAGGCCAAGGCACCTTCCAGCCCCGAAGAGGGAGAGCTCTGGGAGTCAGACGAGGAGAGCGAAGAGGAGTCTGCAGAGGAATCCTCCGGCTCTGACGATGACGAAGATGGCGACGGAGACAAGTCCGGCGCCATCAAAGTTGATGGAGATGCTGGCGACGACAAAGTTGCCAGCGGTGGCGACGACGATGACGACGACGACGAGGAGGAGGGGAAAGTTGCCCCTTCCCCGCATTCTGCTCCCGGGGCCGCTGCTGCTTCAGACCCGGGTGCCAGCAGCCATTCCCCCCAGTTGTGGTGGTGGGGAACGAAGACGATCATGAGGACGCGGGAGTGAACACCGCAGGCTTCATTTGAGCCCCCCGCCCTACAGCTTCCTCCCGCCGCCTATCGCCCGTGATGGAGCCGAACGCTGCTTTGGTGAGCAGCCGTCGAGCCCCAAGCTTCTTCCGCTGCGTCAGTGGATTTTCATTCGTCGCTGGGCAACAAGCGTACCTGAGAGTAAGTCTCTTCTTCGCTCCTTCCTTGGGCCTTGTATCTCCTGCTTCCCCAAGGAAAATGACCGAATGTTGGTGCAGGGGTACTCCTTCCTTGGGTAATAGCAAGAGGCGATGTGACACGGCGGACGATGACACCGCCACTAGCTTCGGAGCTGGCGAAGGGGAATGTTTCCTCCTCCTTTAGCGGAACTTGAAGGCCGCCGGGGAGCGGAGTTGGGAGCGTGACTGCGACCTCCCTAGCTCACCTGGGAAAGACGCTCAACGTCCCGACGCCCGAACAACCAGGTATTTCTAGGTTTGCGGGTAGCATCATTTCTTTGCGCACCGATGCCCTTTCTGGCATTCTTTTGCTCTTAGATGCTTCGGTGGCCAATGTCTTCTCACCCGGTGGCCCTCGTGGTGGTGCTAGCCAGGAGAAACCGCTTTCCCTCTCGCCTTCAGAGGGTCAAGAGGTGACCAAGGGAATTCCGAGCTCGCGTGCTGCAGGGACGCAGACCGTGAACCCTGTTCTGGGTCCGAGTCCTGATTTGATGGAGAGTTCCTTGATGACTAGGGCTGTGTTAACAACTTTTGCTGCCTTTTCCACTGATTCTGGCGCCATCGAGGAGATGGCTGAGCTGATGAAGATTAAAGAGAACCTGGCTGCGAGCCGCGCGAAAAGTACGCCTGCCCCGGGAGGTCTCCTGGTGGCCACTCCAGGGTTCACCATGAGTAGTGACAGTGCGAAGGATGCCATCCTCCGCGGGATAGCCCAGCTGGACAAGGAGCTGTGCGACCGTGAGGCCGCCGTCATGGAGACAATCAGGGACGTCGAGGAGCTGATCCAGAAGGGGATGGACAAGTTAAACCGCCTGACCACCCAGATTACCAGCTTGTGCCAGTCCCTTGAGAAGAAAGACGCAGATCGGAAGGCTGAAAGCACGCGCCAAGGACAGGCCATCTCGGCGAAAGAACAACTCCTGGCAACCCGGGAGGCAGAGCTGGTTGAAAAGGAGAAAACCTTGGAGCTCCAGAAACACCAGCAGGAGCGGCAGACTGAGAAGTGCCTAAAGGAGCCAGAGGACCGCCACCGTGAAGAGCTCGAGGCCAGGGACAGGGACATCCAACTCTGGAAGTCCAAAGAGAAGGAGGCCGTCCAAACCATTCAGGACATCAAGAACATCCTTCACCAGGAGCAGGAGTCTGCCCAAGCTTTGCAGCTGCAAGCCCAGAGTGATGGCCAGAAGATATCTGAGCTCAAGGAGTCCTTGGAGGCGCAGGGTAAGGAGTTGGCGGCGCTGAGAGAAAGCAATCAGAAGCTGACCCAGGCCAATTCCCAGGCATCCACTGAGCTATCCGAGCTTCACCGTCTTAACCAGGAAGGTTTCGCTGTGGTTGAGGCTGCTTGCGAGGAGGCGACGACACGAGTGAAGCGGCTGAAGCTAAGTACCGAAGCTCCGGCGCTGGAGCCACAACGTCAGAGCTTGCCCCTTGTCGCGAGATTCATCAGGGAGGTGAACGCTGATATCCGGTCTTTCAAGAACAAGATGCTCACCCAGCTCGTGAACGACAAACGTGAGACGAGCAAGCTGACGGCGGCCTTGGTTATGGCGTCCCTCAAGGAGGCCAATCCCGGCGTCACCTTGCCGGACTTCTCGGCCTCGTCTCCTTCCCGGGCTTCCCTCCATGCGGTGATGGCTCCCGCGGCTGGACTTGCCATGAAGAAGTTCCCGCCCCTTTAGTTATCCTGCATCATATTCGGGCACTTCGTGCCGCAAATAAACTTTGCGTCAGATCTCGTGTATCAGCTTTGAGCCTTATTGTAATAGGGCAGAACTTGCTATGCTACTCTATTTCACGGGTACTTTTACTTGTCTTAGCATGTTTTTACTTTTCTCCATGTCCTTGAGGGACCTTCTGGGGTGTAAGCTTACCCGCGAGGCCCTGACTGGTCAGGCATGAGCTCGCGAGTCCTACCGATTACCAAAAAGCTGCTCACTCTGTTGGCACGCACGTCCCCGAGGTGTATCAGGTCTGTGCACCGCTTTTTACCCCGGGAGAGTCGATACCCCATGAGTGCTCGCACAACGGTCGAGCCTTGCCTTTCTAGTTCCGCACATGTTCTGTTACCGAGAAGTAGATAGCATGTACGACAGAAGCAAGTTTGAGGGCAACTTATCTTTTATTTCATCATGGAAGTTCTTGAACAATAAATGGCCACTTCAGGGTACATCTTGCGGCAACACGGCTCTTTCGGGTACATAGCATGACTTGCTTCAACGACTCTTGCGGGGTGGAAGGTTAGCAGCTTCCTCCATCCTGGCACACCGATCAGCCATGTTCCACAGGTCCTCCAGTGTGTTCACGACGCGGGTGCTCATCTTCTCACGCATCTTAGGGTTGCGGACGTTGACGTGGAAGACAGCAATGATGGAGATCTCACGGAGATCTTTTGGGAGGATGCGGTCGACGACGCCTCAGAACCTCCAGATGTAGTGGCGCAGCGTCTCCCCAGCTTCTTGTTCTAAGCGAAAGAGGTCGGAGACGGTTGCCGGGTACGGTGTGCAGCAGGTCTTGAGGTGTTGGCTGGCCTGGCCTTCCATGTCCTCCCGCGAGGGACGCCTGGGGTTGGAGCTTTGGCCAGCACCGTCTTCAGGATGCTCCATGGGCCGCTTGCCATGAGGTCCTTAGGCTGTTCTTCCCCTGGGAGTAGGGGCTCGGGGACGGCAGTACCGAGGTCGATGGTCGGAGCAGAACTCGTGGGAGTGTGGCATCGGAGACCGTAGTCTAGCAGATTTTCCAAACTGGCGACCCATGCCTTCGCACGGGGATCGCTCTTGCACTGATCTAGAGGGAAAGAGAGAAGCGCCCGGGCCGCCCGGTCTCGAAGCACGGACACCGGGAGTAGAGGATACCCCCCCTTTAGGTTCAGCACGGGGCGCCAAGGAGACTGAGAATCGTCTCTTGGGTGAGGCCTAGATCAAGCTCTCCTCTCCCCGATCAAAGCAGGCAACCAAAGGGACACAAGGAGCTACCCAGGTTCAGGCTGCCCGGAGGCTAAAAGCCCCTACTCCTGCATGTCTGGATTGATGGGTTCTTCAAAGTGTGGCTTACAATGGAGCCTTCCGGATGAGGTACCCGGAAGGTTTTGGCTGGAGGTAGAAGAAGGACAGATCCTGACCCGGAGGAGATCACCTTCCCCTCTACCCTTGCAGCCCTAGTCTAGTCTTGCTCTGGTTCGACTTATTCCTCCCCAACTTGTCCCTTTCCTCCGTGCCTTGGTCCTCCTTTTATAGGCTAAGTGGTTGCCACAGGGTCACGTGAGGGGCACGAGGGACCTTCGACGTGAAGGACCCTCCACTGCTTGGTTTATGGGGAGACGTGGCTGTCGTGTCTCGTTGCACGGACACCGGGAGTATAGGATACCCCCTTTTAGGTTCGGCACGGGGCGCGAAGGAGGCTGAGAATCGTCTTCTTGGGCGGAGTCTAGATCAAGCTCTCCTCTCCACGATCAAATCATGCAACCAAAGGGACACAAGGAGCTACCCAGGTTCAGGCCGCCCGAGGCTAAAAGCCCTACTCCTGCATGTCTGGATTGATGAGTTCTTCATAGTGTGGCTTACAATGGAACCTCCCGGTCAGGGTACCCGGAAGGTTTTGGCTGGAGGTAGAAGAAGGACAGATCCTGACCCGGAGGAGATCACCTTCCTCTCTACCTTCGCAGCCCTAGTCTTGTCTTGCTCTGGTTCTAGCTTGTGTTCATCCTTGGTTCGACCTCGTTCTCTAGCTTGTCCTCCCTCCTCCCGTGCCTTGGTCCTCCTTTTATAGGCTAAGGGGTTGCCACAGGGTCACGTGAGGGCGTGAGGGACCTTCGGGGTGAAGGACCCTCCTCATCTAGTTTAGGGGGAGACATGGCCTCTCCTCAGCCTAGCGTCTCTTTTGGGTTAGGTGGGAGCATCCGCCTTGGGTGGACAGGAGCTGACACCACCACGGGACGTGCTTCCCGCCCGCGCTGCCTTCGCCTTGCTTCCCAAGTCTTCCATGGTGAGGTGGAGTGCTTATCCACAGGGATGTGGGGAAGTACCCGAGAGGGAGCCTGGCCTCCTGCCGGGAACTCGGGCTCTCGGGTCCTTCTTGGCCTTCTTGCTTGATTCGGGGACCCGGAAGGTCCCCAGGACCGGAGCCCTTAGTCGACGCAGGCCGTGCGTGTCTTGATGGTGAACCCGCCAGCTTGACTTGAGTCTTGGTCTTGTCCATCTTCATCTTGGGCCCACATGGGGTGGACCCACTTTGGCAGTACTAGGGGAACCCCATGTCCACTGTTGCGATAGTAGCCCCCGGGCATGGTCTCGCCGGCTCTTGCTCCAGCTGCCGGGGCCATGGCCTAAAGATAGGTCAAAGTGGTCCCCGGGCACCTGGTCTTTCCTTGCTCTGCTTCACTGATGGCCTTGAAGGTCTTGAAGTTACTCCGCTCGGGGAATAACTGCGGGGCCCCCTCGATTCCCACTAACGGAGGATCCGAGGAGACGCTTGGCAGAGGCACTGTAACATCCCAAAATTATTATCAGGATTATATTCCAAAAATGAGAGCCAACAAAAACTTTTGTTGTTTATTGTATGTTAATTGCTTTTGTTACTTGAGATGTTGTTCTTGCTGTTTGTGTGAGTGTTTGCTCTAGTGAACACTAGTAAGAAGAAAGAAAGCAAAATATAAAATCAAAACAAGAAAAATAAAAGTGACAAGTTGTCACATGAAAATCTTCAAGTGACAAACCCAATTAATTTCAAACCAAAGTCAGTGGAGTTGTAATGTTAAACACTCCCATTTTATTCCTACCCTTTTCCCTTTCAAAATAATATTTTTAACTATTATTAAAAATTCAAAAGTTAAAAACAATTGAAATTATTCAAAATACTATAATCAAAGTTCTATGAATAAAAATGTTGCAAAACATTTTATTATTTTAAGCCAATTTTTGTGGAGCTTCTACATGATATGGGAAGGCCCCACAAATTTTCTTGAATTTTTCTAAAATGTTTAAACACCTCAAAAAAATTGGAGAAGAGCTACTGTATTAAAACGCAAATAAGAGTTACAGAAAAGGGCAGGGGGTTTTGTGCAAATATGCCATCGTCTCCCTCACCCCTCGCCCCGACGAAGAAAACCGTCGAACACCTGTCGCCGCCGCGTTGCACGCCGCCGTTCTGGCCCCCCCCCTGGCCTCGCGCTTGGCCTGCGAGACTCCACGTACATCACCTCTGCACGCGCCGCAGTCACTCGAGCACCGCCGCGACCGGAGATCGTCCCCTGTCCCCCGATGCCGCCGCGGAGGAGCACGGCCTCGCCGCCCAAATTGGCCCCCTCTCGCTGCACCCCGACACCTGCCCCTCCGCCCCAAGCTTCTAGAAGACCCTAGAACCCCTCGTGGCACGGCATTGCCCCGATCCCCTCCCGCCGTCGACGTGGAGACGAGAAAAGATCTCGCCGCCGCGCCATGGACGCCGTCCGTGAAACCCGTCCACCGTACGCCGCCTCCCTGCCTATAAAAGGACCCCGTGTCTCGCCACAATCACCACACCACTCCACCCCCTCTCCACTACCCTCTGTGCCTCGCCAGGAGGGCGTGCACGCCGCCCGTGCCATCTGCGACCTCGCCGTGCACGAGGTATGCATCGACCCGCAGCTGTGCTGCTGCTGCTGCTCCCTTTTTCTCTCCCCTGGCCCTGCACCTTGTTGCCCACTCTCGCCGCACTCACGCCCGTCTTTTCCCCCTCTGGATCACACAGGAGCGACCCCAGGACGTCGCCGGAGCTGCTGCCCGTGGCCGCGAAGGTTCAGGCTATCGCCGCCGTCAATCCAGGCCGTCCCAGCACGCGCTACTCGACCAGGAGCTTCCCCAACGCCGCCGCCGTCGATTAGCGTCGTCGCCACCCTCTCCCGTGCCCCTAGGTGAGCCAATCGAGCTCTCCCGTGCCGCCGGCGCGGCAGCGCCGCCGGTTTTAGGTCGTCGCCGATGGCGACCTCCGTGAGCCGTTGGATCGAAGATCTACGGCCACGTACCGCTTCGTATTAAGTTAGACTGCCATGTGGGTCCCACTGTCATAATTTTAATCTTTTCCCTCGCGCGCGTACCGTTTCGCTGAGTCACTGACGGGTAGGACCCACCCGTCAGGGATTTCAACATTATCCACAACAGTGGATTTTTCTAATTTAAATTCTCTGAAATTCTCAGTACTGATGTCAACTTTGAAATTAAATATCTCGAGATTTAGGAATCCAAATAAATCAAACTCAACTGTTCTGGAAAGCTTATGAAATTGTTTAACCAACACAATTGGTCTCATGTCATTTAATTAAATAAGTAAAAAGTATTATTGAAAATGCTACAGAAGGTTTAAATTCTAAACTTGTTTGTTTCTGATGCTCTGTTAGTCCAAATAATTCCAAACCAATTTTGCTAGCTTAGTACTGCCTTGTGTTAGCTCCCCTAATTTTGGTAGAATTAATTAAGTAGTATAATTGTTGACTTTAAGATAAACCCTTCTGGACTAAAACAGACAAATATGTTTATTGGTTGATCCAAATGAGTTAGGACCAATTTTGTTAGCTCACATATATCCATGTTTAGTTACCCCTAAAAGGGTTTAATTTTTGGAACAATATAATTTAATTGGTAGCTAAAACTTGATTATTAAGCTACTGGATTCAATCCAATGTGTAGGGAGTTTGGTAACTCCAAATGATCCAATTCAAATTGGGTTGTATTCTACACATCAGTGGCTTTCCATAGAATTTTAGTTTGTATTTTTGTGACCAACAGAACTCAAGTTGTGGAATTAAACATGAATAACTAGTTCTGCCATAATTTAGAAGTAATTAAAAAGTGTTTAATTCAATTTTGTTTGAAAATCAAATTGTGTGGTTTGATGTGTGCAGTAGCTAATTGTGATGTTGATGATGGTTATGTTGAGATGATTGCTTGTATAGCTTAGTGATTGTTTGCATTGTTTGTTTGTTAATTAGACGAGAACGTTGTCGGATATATCGAGGAAGGAGAGTTTGCTGAATTTGAAGAACAAGAGCAAGATCACTTTGCCAAGCAAGGCAAGCTATTCTCTGAGCTTGCACTACCAACATATGCATCTACTTTCATAACATGTTTACTCTCAAAGCAAGATTTACAAAACCCATTTCAAAAATATATGGATATTATTTTGCCACCCTATGTAGTAGTTTATATAAAACTTTAGGATGGGAAAACAATGTTGTTTATTCAAAACTCCTTTGAAATTTCTTATGAGTTTATGAAATACCGAGATGTCGGTGTTGGAGTGGAAAAGTGGAAAATGGTGGTGTTTATAAAAATGCACAGTGTCCTAGTACTATGGAAACCAATCCTACCCTGTGCGACCACATTTACCACATATGGGAAAAGGCGTAGTCATGTAGTTTGCTCTTATTAGTATGGGATACCTCATCGACGGAGATGACTCCGTTATGCATGAGGGGATGGTCCGAGGATCTACCCCCTGACCCGGGTCCTCACACAAGTTGGTGGGGAGGATAGAAGGTTCCACCATAAACCGCCGGACAAAACTATGAGTCCTCACACTTAGGGTTTCTGACGGGAAACCGGACTGGGTGTCGATGGAAAGTGTCATATGGGAAGGATCCTATACTAGCATGAGCAAATAAGAGGCTATGGCCGGCGGCTTACTTCGCATACACCTGGTATGGCGAGACGTGGCAGACACGATGAGTTGTGGATGGATGTGGGTTTAAAAGCGTGCTACCTCTGCAGAGTGTTTAAAACTATTCGAATAGCCGAGTCCTCGGATATGGACAATTGGGAGACTGTCCTAAGACCTTGTGCAAGTTTTAAAAAGGCTTTGAGTTTTTAAAGAAAAATGGAGTGGAGAATGTTTCCTACACCTATACCAACGGATCGGTATGAGGTGGTGGGATGAAAGTGGACCATGACGGGCTATGGTCGGGAAAAAGGAGAGTTTTGGAAAAAAGATGAAAAGGTGACTTCTTTAAAAATAGTTATAAAACTCTTCTTACCTTTTTCAATAAAGATATAGAGATGTTTTAAATAAGAAAAGTTGTCAACTAAAATAAAACTGGTGCATACTCATGTTGGGGTAGTTTGCGAGTACATTCAAATGTACTCATATTGGTTTCGTCCCTGGCTATTGTCCTAGCCAGACTACGAGGAGGAACACTACGCAGAGCAGGAATATGGCGACTTCTACGCCAACTAAGGATCTCCACAAGTCAGCTGCCTGTCGGGTCGTCATCGTTAGAATATGATGTCGATTACGCCGTAGCTTCCGCTGATATATTTGGTTTGGCCCATGAAGGCACCTATGTAAGAACTTGGTCTAAATGACCATTTATGTAAGACTTTTATTCGGTACTGTAATGGATGTAAACTTTGGTATCCAATTCGGATTATGTGCAACGACAGACTGATCACGGGATCGTTGTGTTAAGCATAATCGGGTATTTCGGACAGCTAGTCCGGGGTCCCCACAGACTTGGTATCAGAGCCATCCTGACTTTAGGAAACCTTAGTTAGCATGGTCGTTTGTCAAATGTTACAAAAGATGAATTTCTAAAAAGAAAGGAATGAAGTATTTTCGAAAATTGCTTATCTCCAATCCTCTTACTTATGCAAAATTTTACTCTCATTAAAATTACATTTTCCTTAGTATCCCTAAAATTTTGTACACCTCTCATTAAGTTTAAAATTTGACTCACTTGTTGCCCTACTATATTAAAATTTTGATATACTTGTCACCTAACTAACTTAAAATTTTGCTTAAAAACTGTAGATGGCACTCCATGGACCGAGTTCGTTCAGCTGGAGAAGGACAGCAAGCTGACGTTTGAGAGGGACTTGTTCGAGTTGACCAAGCTGTTAGGTCGCCCCGCTCCAGAGTTTGAGGGAGCTCAGATTGATGTTCACGGTGTTGGAAGGCTGAGCTGGCTCATCAGATCGTCAGTTCGCAGGAACATCAAGTCTCCCAATTCCAGGACGCTCATCTTCACCACCAAGGAGGCCACCTGGGTTGACGGTCTCTGTACTGCTACACAGAGGATGCTAGCCCGACTTTGTGAGGAGCACAAGGCGGAGTTAGTAGACTCCCGTTTCCGGTTCTACGGGAGGCGCAACTGTGATGGACACCCTACTCCTTCACCTTACCACCCGATGTTTGGGAGCTACATCATGGACATGGAGATCTTACTTCAGTGCACTCAGGATGATCTGTTGCGCACTAGGATTCAGCTCCACTTCGACCGCGAGTCGCTCGTTGAGCTTCGCGAGAACGAGATGAAGCTGGAGGAAGGTTGCTCTTCTCAGGAAGAGGGCCCAGCTGAGGAAGACTATCGTGAAGCTCCGCACGAAGGTGGCAGAGCAGGATGGACTGATTGAGGATCTAGAGCACCATACTGACGAGATGGAGGAGGAGGGCGAGGATCTCCGCAAGGAGAACGACGCTTTCCTCAGTGACGATGATGACTTCGTGGAGGAGATGGACTGTGAGGAGGATGATGAGGAGGTTAGTTGACGAGGAGGAGGAGCCACTCGAGCCAGTTCTCGAGGACGAGGAGGAGGATCCCGAGGAGCCAGCCTACCAGTCAGATGCTGACGTGTTAGAGCTGGAGGTTCCACCTCAGTAGGCGAGTGACTTGATCACTACCGCAGGATTAGGTTGACCCCCTATAGCTAGTCGAGTAGTAGCAGTGGTTCTTTTGGAAACCAGATGTTATGTATCCTAGATGTAAGCTTGATGTTGTAAGCTTGATGTTGATGTGAACTCCTTGATGTATTGTTTGTGAAATATAAGTATGTTTGTCTTGTTTAAATCTGTGTGAAACTATTTTCATATAAATCTTAGATTAATCAACCACTTGAGAGATCGTCTTTTCCCTTAGTCGAACTTTTCTTGCCTTGTCTCTTATACCCGGTGTGCTTCAGGATGCCACCCCGTCGCAGCAATGCGGAAGGATCAGGATCAGCACCACCACCACCGGACCCAACCCCCACCCAACTTCTCGCACTTATCATGGAGGAGCGTGAAAATGCCCGGCAAGAGCGCCAAGCTCATCTCGCTGCCTTACAACAACTCGCAGCCGCTTACAACAACAACAACAATAACAACAACAACAACAAACAATGGTGGTAACGGCAATGGCGATGGAAACCAGCGATCTACCTTGGGTGATTTTCAGAAGACCAACCCACCCACCTACTCCAAGGGACTTCACCCACTAGAAGCCGATGATTGGCTTCGCACCATCGGCAATAATCTTGAAGTTGCTGCTGTGGGAGAAAATGAGAAAGTGCTGTATGCAACCCACTATCTCGCTGGACCTGCAAGAGCTTGGTGGGAAACTACCAAGGCTCTCCAGCAGCTGGTCATGTCATCAACTGGGCTGAGTTCCAGGAGAAGTTCCGCAAGAAGCATATTCCTTACGGACTTATTGAGAGGAAGAAGGATGAGTTCCGCAAGCTGAGGCAGGGAAGTAGAGATGTGGTCGGTTATCTTGAGGAGTTTACCGACTTATCTCGGTATGCTCCTGATGACACCGACAAGGAAGAGAAGAAGATGGAGCGTTTCATGAGTGGACTTCATGATGAACTTCAGTGTGCTTTGGTTATCCATGACTTCCGTGATCTGGAGTCACTTGTGGACAAAGCCATCCAGCTGGAGACCAAGCGCAAGTCGATGTATGAAGGTCGCAAGAGGAGGATGAATGCTCAGGAAGGTCGAGCAGCCAGAAACCTCGTATCTTTCAGCAGAACACCAGGCCTGCCTATCGTCCACCCCAAGCTCCACGCCCAATTACCCTAACCGCCCAAACAACTTCAACCGCCCAATGACAATAACCGTCCCGGAGGAAACAACAACTTCACCCGCAATCCCAATGTGATCTGCTTTGAATGCGGCAACAAGGGTCACTACTCCAAAGAATGTCCCAATCCCAAGAGGAATGTCCAGCGCCCCAATGCGCCGGCACAGAACAATGGTCAAGGCCGCAGA
>CAMZMU010000011.1:550526-778439 GCA_947311845.1 Poa pratensis | reverse complement strand
TGTAACATCCCAAAATTATTATCAGATTATATTCCAAAAATGAGAGCCAACAAAAACTTTTGTTGTTTATTGTATGTTAATGCTTTCTGTTACTTGAGTGTTGCTCTTGCTGTTGTGTGAGTGTTTGCTCTAGTGAACACTAGTAAAGAAGAAAAACAAAATATAAAATCAAAGCAAGAAAAATATAAGTGACAAGTTGTCACATGAAAATCTTCAAGTGACAAACCCAATTAATTTCAAACCAAAGTCATGGAGTTGTAATGTTAAACACTCCCATTTATTCCTACCCTTTTCCCTTTCAAATAATATTTTTAACTATTATTAAAAATTCAAAATTAAAAACAATTGAAATTATTCAAAATACTATAATCAAGTTTCTAATGAATAAAAATGTTGCAAAACATTTTATTATTTTAAGCCAATTTTTGTGAGCTTCTACATGATATGGGAAGCCCCACAAATTTTCTTGAATTTTTCTAAAATGTTTAAACACCTCAAAAAAATTGGAGAAGAGCTACGTTTTAAAACGCAATAAGAGTTACAGAAAGGGCAGGGGGTTTTGTGCAAATATGCCATCGTCTCCCTCACCCCTCGCCCCGACGAAGAAAACCGTCGAACACCTGTCGCCGCGTTGCACGCCGCCGCCGTTCTGGCCCCCCCTGGCCTCGCGCTTGGCCTGCGAGACTCCACGTACATCACCTCTGCACGCGCCGCAGTCACTCGAGCACCGCCGCGACCGGAGATCGTCCCCTGTCCCCCGATGCCGCCGCGGAGGAGCACGGCCTCGCCGCCCCAAATTGGCCCCCTCTTGCTGCACCCCGACACCTGCCCCTCCGCCCCCATCTTCTAGAAGACCCTAGAAACCCCTCGTGGCACGGCATTGCCCCGATCCCCTCCCGCCGTCGACGTGGAGACGAGAAAAGATCTCGCCGCCGCGCCATGGACGCCGTCCGTGAAACCCGTCCACCGTACGCCGCCTCCCTGCCTATAAAAGGACCCCGTGTCTCTGCCACAATCACCACACCACTCCACCCCCTCTCCACTACCCTCTGTGCCTCGCCAGGAGGCGGCACGCCGCCCTGCCATCTGCGACCTCGCCGTGCACGAGGTATGCATCGACCCGCACTGTGCTGCTGCTGCTGCTGCCTTTTCTCTCCCCTGGCCTGCACCTTGTTGCCCACTCTCGCCGCACTCACGCCCGTCTTTTCCCCTCTGGATCACACAGGAGCGACCCCAGGACGTCGCCGGAGCTGCTGCCCGTGGCCGCGAAGGTTCAGCTATCGCCGCCGTCAATCCAGGCCGTCCAGCACGCGCTACTCGACCAGGAGCTTCCCCAACGCCGCCAGCCGTCGATTAGCGTCGTCGCCACCCCTCTCCGTGCCCCTAGTGAGCCAATCGAGCTCTCCCGTGCCGCCGGCGCGGCAGCGCCGCGGTTTTAGGTCGTCGCCGATGGCGACCTCCGTGAGCCGTTGGATCGAAGATCTACGGCCACGTACCGCTTCGTATTAAGTTAGACTGCCATGTGGGTCCCACTGTCATAATTTTAATCTTTTCCCTCGCGCGCGTACCGTTTCGCTGAGTCACTGACGGGTAGGACCCACCCGTCAGGGATTTCAACATTATCCACAACAGTGGATTTTTCTAATTTAAATTCTCTGAAATTCTCAGTAACTGATGTCAACTTTGAAATTAAATATCTCGAGATTTAGGAATCCAAATAAATCAAACTCAACTGTTCTGGAAAGCTTATAAATTGTTTAACCAACACAATTGGTCCATGTTCATTTAATTAAATAAGTAAAAAGTATTATTGAAAATGCTACAGAAGGTTTAAATTCTAAACTTGTTTGTTTCTGATGCTCTGTTAGTCCAAATAATTCCAAACCAATTTTGCTAGCTTAGTACTGCCTTGTGTTAGCTCCCTAATTTTGGTAGAATTAATTAAGTAGTATAATTGTTGACTTTAAGATAAACCCTTCTGGACTAAAACAGACAAATATGTTTATTGGTTGATCCAAATGAGTTAGGACCAATTTTGTTAGCTCACATATATCCATGTTTAGTTACCCCTAAAAGGGTTTTAATTTTTGGAACAATATAATTTAATGGTAGCTAAAACTTGATTATTAAGCTACTGGATTCAATCCAATGTGTAGGGAGTTTGGTAACTCCCAAATGATCCAATTCAAATTGGGTTGTATTCTACACATCAGTGCTTTCCATAGAATTTTAGTTGTATTTTTGTGACCAACAGAACTCAAGTTGTGGAATTAAACATGAATAACTAGTTCTGCCATAATTAGAAGTAAAAAAGTGTTTAATTCAATTTTGTTTGAAAATCAAATTGTGTGGTTTGATGTGTGCAGTAGCTAATTGTGATGTTTGATGGTTATGTTGAGAGATGATTGCTTGTATAGCTTAGTGATTGTTTGCATTGTTTGTTTGTTAATTAGACGAGAACGTTGTCGTATATCGAGGAAGGAGAGTTTGCTGATTTGAAGAACAAGAGCAAGATCACTTTGCCAAGCAAGGCAAGCTATTCTCTGAGCTTGCACTACCAACATATGCATCTACTTTCATAACATGTTTACTCTCAAAGCAAGATTTACAAAACCCTTTCAAAATATATGGATATTATTTTGCCACCCTATGTAGTAGTTTTATATATAAAACTTTAGGATGGGAAAACAATGTTGTTTATTCAAAACTCCTTTGAAATTTCTTATGAGTTTATGAAATACCGAGATGTCGGTGTTGGAGTGGAAAAGTGAAAAATGGTGGTGTTTATAAAAATGCACAGTGTCCTAGTACTATGGAAACCAATCCTACCCTGTGCACCACATTTACCACATATGGGAAAAGGCGTAGTCATGTAGTTTGCTCTTATTAGATGGGATACCTCATCGACGGAGATGACTCCATTATGCATGAGGGGATGGTCCGAGGATCTACCCCCTGACCCGGGCCTCACACAAGTTGGTGGGGAGGATAGAAGGTTCCAACCATAAACCGCCGACAAAACTATGAGTCCTCACACTTAGGGTTCTGACGGAAACCGGACTGGTGTCGATGGAAAGTGTCATATGGGAAGGATCCTATACTAGCATGAGCAAATAAGAGGCTATGGCCGGCGCTTACTTCGCATACACTGGTATGGCGAGACGTGGCAGACACGATGAGTTGCTGGATGGATGTGGGTTTAAAAGCGTGCTACCTCTGCAGAGTGTTTAAAACTATTCGAATAGCCGAGTCCTCGGATATGGACAATTGGGAGACTGTCCTAAGACCTGTGCAAGTTTTAAAAAGGCTTTGAGTTTTTAAAGAAAAATGGAGTGGAGAATGTTTCCACACCTATACCAACGGATCGGTATGAGGTGGTGGGATGAAAGTGGACCATGACGGGCTATGGTCGGGAAAAAGGAGGAGTTTTGGAAAAACAGATGAAAATGGTGACTTCTTTAAAAATAGTTATAAAACTCTTCTTACCTTTTTCAATAAAGATATAGAGATGTTTTAAATAAGAAAAGTTGTCAACTAAAATAAAACTGGTGCATACTCATGTTGGGGAGTTTGCGAGTACATTCAAATGTACTCATATTGGTTTCGTCCCTGGCTATTGTCCTAGCCAGACTACGAGGAGGAACACTACGCAGAGCAGGAATATGGCGACTTCTACGCCAACTAAGGATCTCCACAAGTCAGCTGCCTGTCGGGTCGTCATCGTTAGAATATGATGTCGATTACGCCGTAGCTTCCGCTGATATATTTGGTTTGGCCCATGAAGGCACCTATGTAAGAACTTGGTCTAAATGACCATTTATGTAAGACTTTTATTCGGTACTGTAATGGATGTAAACTTTGGTATCCAATTCGGATTATGTGCAACGACAGACTGATCACGGGATCGTTTGTTGAGCATAATCGGGTATTTCGGACAGCTAGTCCGGGGTCCCCACAGACTTGGTATCAGAGCCATCCTGACTTTAGGAAACCTTAGTTAGCATGGTCTTTGTCAATGTTACAAAAGATGAATTTCTAAAAAGAAAGGAATGAAGTATTTTTGAAAAATTGCTTATCTCCAATCCTCTTACTTATGCAAAATTTTACTCTCATTAAAATTGCATTTTCCTTAGTATCCCTAAAATTTTGTACACCTCTCATTAAGTTTAAAATTTGACTCACTTGTTGCCCTACTATATTAAAATTTGATATACTTGTCACCTAACTAACTTAAAATTTTGCTTAAAAACTGTAGATGGCACTCCACTGGACCGAGTTCGTTCAGCTGGAGAAGGACAGCAAGCTGACGTTTGAGAGGGACTTGTTCGAGTTGACCAAGCTGTTAGGTCGCCCCGCTCCAGAGTTTGAGGGAGCTCAGATTGATGTTCACGGTGTTGGAAGGCTGAGCTGGCTCATCAGATCGTCAGTTCGCAGGAACATCAAGTCTCCCAATTCCAGGACGCTCATCTTCACCACCAAGGAGGCCACCTGGGTTGACGGTCTCTGTACTGCTACACAGAGGATGCTAGCCCGACTTTGTGAGGAGCACAAGGCGGAGTTAGTAGACTCCCGTTTCCGGTTCTACGGGAGGCGCAACTGTGATGGACACCCTACTCCTTCACCTTACCACCCGATGTTTGGGAGCTACATCATGGACATGGAGATCTTACTTCAGTGCACTCAGGATGATCTGTTGCGCACTAGGATTCAGCTCCACTTCGACCGCGAGTCGCTCGTTGAGCTTCGCGAGAACGAGATGAAGCTGATGGTGGAGAAGGTTGCTCTTCTCAGGAAGAGGGCCCAGCTGAGGAAGACTATCGTGAAGCTCCGCACGAAGGTGGCAGAGCAGGATGGACTGATTGAGGATCTAGAGCACCATACTGACGAGATGGAGGAGGAGGGCGAGGATCTCCGCAAGGAGAACGACGCTTTCCTCAGTGACGATGATGACTTCGTGGAGGAGATGGACTGTGAGGAGGAGGATGATGAGGAGGAGTTAGTTGACGAGGAGGAGGAGCCACTCGAGCCAGTTCTCGAGGACGAGGAGGAGGATCCCGAGGAGCCAGCCTACCAGTCAGATGCTGACGTGTTAGAGCTGGAGGTTCCACCTCAGTAGGCGAGTGACTTGATCACTACCGCAGGATTAGGTTGACCCCCTATAGCTAGTCGAGTAGTAGCAGTGGTTCTTTTGGAAACCAGATGTTATGTATCCTAGATGTAAGCTTGATGTTGTAAGCTTGATGTTGTTGTGAACTCCTTGATGTATTGTTTGTGAAATATAAGTATGTTTGTCTTGTTTAAATCTGTGTAAACTATTTTCATATAAATCTTAGAATTAATCAACCACTTGAGAGATCGTCTTTTCCCTTAGTCGAACTTTTCTTGCCTTGTCTCTTATACCCGGTGTGCTTCAGGATGCCACCCCGTCGCAGCAATGCGGAAGGATCAGGATCAGCACCACCACCACCGGACCCAACCCCCACCCAACTTCTCGCACTTATCATGGAGGAGCGTGAAAATGCCCGGCAAGAGCGCCAAGCTCATCTCGCTGCCTTACAACAACTGCAGCCGCTATAACAACAACAACAATAACAACAACAACAACAACAACAATGGTGGTAACGGCAATGATGGAAACCAGCGATCACCTTGGGTGATTTTCAGAAGACCAACCCACCCACCTACTCCAAGGGACTTCACCCACTAGAAGCCGATGATTGGCTTCGCACCATCGGCAATAATCTTGAAGTTGCTGCTGTGGGAGAAAATGAGAAGGTGCTGTATGCAACCCACTATCTCGCTGGACCTGCAAGAGCTTGGTGGGAAACTACCAACTCTCCAGCCAGCTGGTCATGTCATCAACTGGGCTGAGTTCCAGGAGAAGTTCCGCAAGAAGCATATTCCCAGGACTATTGAGAGGAAGAAGGATGAGTTCCGCAAACTGAGGCAGGGAAGTAGAGATGTGTCGGTTATCTTGAGGAGTTTACCGACTTATCTCGGTATGCTCCTGATGACACCGACAAGGAAGAGAAGAAGATGGAGCGTTTCATGAGTGGACTCCATGATGAACTTCAGTGTGCTTTGGTTATCCATGACTTCCGTGATCTGGAGTCACTTGTGGACAAAGCCATCCAGCTGGAGACCAAGCGCAAGTCGATGTATGAAGGTCGCAAGAGGAGGATGAATGCTCAGGAAGGCTCGAGCAGCCAGAAACCTCGTATCTTTCAGCAGAACACCAGGCCTGCCTATCGTCCACCCCAAGCTCCACGCCCAAATTACCCTAACCGCCCAAACAACTTCAACCGTCCCAATGACAATAACCGTCCCGGAGGAAACTTCAACAACTTCACCCGCAATCCCAATGTGATCTGCTTTGAATGCGGCAACAAGGGTCACTACTCCAAAGAATGTCCCAATCCCAAGAGGAATGTCCAGCGCCCCAATGCGCCGGCACAGAACAATGGTCAAGGCCGCAATGGAAATGGAAATGGCAAGAATGCCGCACCTCGCGGAAATGCTGCTGTTGCCAAGGGTCGTCTGCACCACATCAATGCTGAAGAAGCTCAGGATGCTCCGGATGTTGTGCTGGGTACGTTCCTTGTCAACTCAGTACCTGCAACTGTTCTGTTTGATTCTGGTGCTACCCATTCATTTGTTACCCAAGAATTTGTTGCTAAGGGAGGTTTAGTTAAGAGCCTCTTACCCAAACCCATGGTCATCCAAATCCCAGAATCCACCGTAGAGACCAAGATGTTTTGCTCCGATGTACCCCTTGAGATCAAAGGAGAAAAGTTTCCAGTTAACTTAATTGTTCTGGGAACCCAAGGCATCGATGTTATACTCGGTATGAATTGGTTAGCCAAGTACCATGGTCGAATTGACTGTGCCAGAAGAGCTGTATCCATCACCACCGACAAAGAAGTAGAAGTGGAGTATGTGTCTAAACTAGTCAACCTCACCCAGGCTGCCATGAGAGCATAGCTCGACCTGCCCTAGATGAGATCCGTGTTGTTCATCTGTTCAAGGATGTTTTCCCAGAAGAATTGCCTGGTATGCCGCCAGATAGGGATATTGAGTTCATAATCGAGCTTATCCCAGGAACATCCCCCATATCCCAAAAGCCTTATCGGATGAATCCGGAAGAACTGGTTGAGTTGAAGAAGCAGTTGGCTGATATGCTAAGCAAAGGTCTTGTCCGCCCAAGCGCTTCACCATGGGGATCACCCATTATATTGTGGACAAGAGAGACGGTACCACACGCCTGTGTGTGGATTATCGCAAGCTGAATGACGTGACCATTAAAAACAAGTACCCTCTTCCCAAGATCGAGGATCTGTTCGATCAAATGAACGGAGCCCGAGTCTTTTCAAAGATCGATCTTCGGACAGGTTACCATCAGTTGAAGATCAGAGAGACAGATATTCCCAAGACCGCCTTCACCACTCGTTACGGTTTGTTTGAATACACCGTGATGTCTTTTGGTCTGACCAATGCCCCAGCCTATTTCATGAATCTCATGAACAAGATTTTCATGGAGTACCTCGACAAGTTCGTGGTAGTTTTCCTTGATGACATCCTTATTTATTCCAAGACCGAAGAAGAGCATGCTGAACACCTGCGTCTAGTTTTGGAGACCCTCCAAGAGCACCACTGTATGCCAAACTTAGCAAGTGTGAGTTTTGGCTCAGTGAAGTGGCGTTTCTCGGACATGTTGTGTCTGCGGAGGAATTTCTGTTGACCCTGAGAAGATACAAGCCATTCTTGACTGGTTATCCCCAACCAATGTTTTTGAAATCCGAAGCTTTCTCGGACTTGCCGGTTATTACCGCAAGTTCGTTGAAGGATTTTCCAGTATAGCCAAACCTCTGACCCAACTGTTGAAGAAGGACAAGAAATTTGAATGGACTCAGAAGTGTGAGGATAGTTTCCAAGAACTGAAGAAGAGACTAACCTCAGCCCCAATCCTGATCATGCCAGACGTCACCCAGAGTTTCGACGTGTATTGCGATGCATCACGCCTCGGACTTGGTTGCGTTCTGATGCAAGAAGGCAAAGTTGTGTCGTATCTGTCCCGGCAGTTGCGACCGCATGAAGAGAATTACCCAACCCATGACTTGGAGTTAGCTGCTGTAGTCTTTGCTCTTAAGAAGTGGCGTCCCTATCTTGCGGGACATCGCTGCGAGGTCTATACAGATCACAAAAGCTTGAAGTATATTTTCACTCAGAAAGATCTGAACCTGCGACAGAGGAGATGGATGGAATTAATCAAGGATTATGATATTGAATCCATTATCACCCCGGAAAGGCTAATGTAGTTGCCGATGCCCTTAGTCGCAAACCTTGCACCCTGAATGCCCTGATCCAAGCCGAACAGCCAGCCTTGTTCAAAGACTTCCAAGATTTTGGACTAGAGCTTGTTAGCCATGGTTATCTCGCCAATTTAGAGTTAACCCCAACCCTGATGGTTCAAATCAAAGAAGCCCAGAAAGGTCATGAAAGCATTGAGGGAATTAGGAAGAAGATTTCCCTCGGCAAAGCACCCGGTTTTACCGAAGATGCTGAAGGAGTGCTGAAATTCAATGACCGTATCTGTGTGCCCATGTCACGGAACTTAAGGAGTTAATCCTGAAGGAGGCCCATGAGACCCCTTATTCAATCCACCCCGGCGGAACCAAAATGTACCAAGACCTTCGAGAAAGATTTTGGTGGCATGGAATGAAGCGAGAGATTGGTTCATTCGTAGCCAAGTGTGATATCTGTCAGCGAGTCAAGGCTGAACATCAGCGACCCGCTGGATTGCTTCAACCTTTGAAAATTCCCGAGTGGAAGTGGGACGAGATTGGAATGGATTTTATTACCGGACTTCCAAGATCCAACCGAGGCCATGATTCAATCTGGGTCATCGTTGATCGACTGACCAAGGTTGCCCACTTTGTTCCTGTCAAGACCACTCATACCGGAGCTCAGTTAGCAGACCTGTATATTTCCAGAATAGTGAGCCTGCATGGTGTGCCTAAGAAGATTGTATCTGATAGAGGCACGCAATTCACCTCAAGATTCTGGAAATCCCTTCATGAAGCCCTCGGAACCAAGTTAGCCTTTAGCACAGCTTATCATCCCCAGACCGATGGCCAAACTGAGCGAGTGAACCAGATATTGGAGGACATGCTTCGCGCGTGTTCTATCCTATGGTTCCAAGTGGGAAGATTGTCTTCCGTTTGCAGAGTTCTCGTACAACAACAGTTATCAGTCTAGTCTGCAAATGGCCCCTTTTGAAGCCCTTTACGGCAAGAAGTGTCGTACACCCCTGAATTGGTCCGATACCGGAGAGAGCAAATTGTTCGGACCAGATACCCTCCGAGAAGCTGAAGAGCAAGTTCAGCTTATTCGTGAACGTCTCAAAACTGCCCAATCCCGTCAGAAGAGTTACGCTGACACCAAGCGCCGTGACCTCACCTTCAGTGTCGGAGATTATGTGTATCTCCGAGTGACACCCCTCAAGGGAATGCAGCGTTTCCATGTCAAGGGAAAGTTAGCGCCAAGGTATATTGGACCCTTCAAGGTCATTGCTCGTCGAGGAGAAGTATCCTATCAGCTGGAGTTACCCCAGGAGTTAGGAGATTATCATGATGTCTTCCACATTTCCTTGCTCCGGAAGTGTCTTGAAGTTCCTGACCAGCCTGATGTTTTCAAAAACATCGACCACCTCTCCATCGACCTGAACCAAGACCTGACTTATCGTGAGAGACCTCTCAAAATTCTCGAAGAAGATGTTCGTGTTACCCGAAGACGGGCGATCAAGTTTTACAAAGTCCAGTGGACTAACCACTCTGAAGAAGAAGCAACTTGGGAACGCGAAGATTATCTTAGAAGCGAATTCCCAGACCTCCTTAAAACCTAAGCCTAGCAAATCTCGGGACGAGATTTATTTTAAGGGGGGAAGGATTGTAACATCCCAAAATTATTATCAGGATTATATTCCAAAAATGAGAGCCAACAAAAACTTTTGTTGTTTATTGTATGTTAATTGCTTTTGTTACTTGAGATGTTGTTCTTGCTGTTTGTGTGAGTGTTTGCTCTAGTGAACACTAGTAAGAAAGAAAGAAACAAAATATAAAATCAAAACAAGAAAAATAAAAGTGACAAGTTGTCACATGAAAATCTTCAAGTGACAAACCCAATTAATTTCAAACCAAAGTCAGTGGAGTTGTAATGTTAAACACTCCCATTTTATTCCTACCCTTTTCCCTTTCAAAATAATATTTTTAACTATTATTAAAAATTCAAAAGTTAAAAACAATTGAAATTATTCAAAATACTATAATCAAAGTTCTATGAATAAAAATGTTGCAAAACATTTTATTATTTTAAGCCAATTTTTGTGGAGCTTCTACATGATATGGGAAGGCCCCACAAATTTTCTTGAATTTTTCTAAAATGTTTAAACACCTCAAAAAAATTGGAGAAGAGCTACTGTATTAAAACGCAAATAAGAGTTACAGAAAAGGGCAGGGGGTTTTGTGCAAATATGCCATCGTCTCCCTCACCCCTCGCCCCGACGAAGAAAACCGTCGAACACCTGTCGCCGCCGCGTTGCACGCCGCCGTTCTGGCCCCCCCCCCCTGGCCTCGCGCTTGGCCTGCGAGACTCCACGTACATCACCTCTGCACGCGCCGCAGTCACTCGAGCACCGCCGCGACCGGAGATCGTCCCCTGTCCCCCGATGCTGCCGCGGAGGAGCACGGCCTCGCCGCCCAAATTGGCCCCCTCTCGCTGCACCCCGACACCTGCCCCTCCGCCCCAAGCTTCTAGAAGACCCTAGAACCCCTCGTGGCACGGCATTGCCCCGATCCCCTCCCGCCGTCGACGTGGAGACGAGAAAAGATCTCGCCGCCGCGCCATGGACGCCGTCCGTGAAACCCGTCCACCGTACGCCGCCTCCCTGCCTATAAAAGGACCCCGTGTCTCGCCACAATCACCACACCACTCCACCCCCTCTCCACTACCCTCTGTGCCTCGCCAGGAGGCGTGCACGCCGCCCGTGCCATCTGCGACCTCGCCGTGCACGAGGTATGCATCGACCCGCAGCTGTGCTGCTGCTGCTGCTCCCTTTTTCTCTCCCCTGGCCCTGCACCTTGTTGCCCACTCTCGCCGCACTCACGCCCGTCTTTTCCCCCTCTGGATCACACAGGAGCGACCCTAGGACGTCGCCGGAGCTGCTGCCCGTGGCCGCGAAGGTTCAGGCTATCGCCGCCGTCAATCCAGGCCGTCCCAGCACGCGCTACTCGACCAGGAGCTTCCCCAACGCCGCCGCCGTCGATTAGCGTCGTCGCCACCCTCTCCCGTGCCCCTAGGTGAGCCAATCGAGCTCTCCCGTGCCGCCGGCGCGGCAGCGCCGCCGGTTTTAGGTCGTCGCCGATGGCGACCTCCGTGAGCCGTTGGATCGAAGATCTACGGCCACGTACCGCTTCGTATTAAGTTAGACTGCCATGTGGGTCCCACTGTCATAATTTTAATCTTTTCCCTCGCGCGCGTACCGTTTCGCTGAGTCACTGACGGGTAGGACCCACCCGTCAGGGATTTCAACATTATCCACAACAGTGGATTTTTCTAATTTAAATTCTCTGAAATTCTCAGTACTGATGTCAACTTTGAAATTAAATATCTCGAGATTTAGGAATCCAAATAAATCAAACTCAACTGTTCTGGAAAGCTTATGAAATTGTTTAACCAACACAATTGGTCTCATGTCATTTAATTAAATAAGTAAAAAGTATTATTGAAAATGCTACAGAAGGTTTAAATTCTAAACTTGTTTGTTTCTGATGCTCTGTTAGTCCAAATAATTCCAAACCAATTTTGCTAGCTTAGTACTGCCTTGTTTAGCTCCCCTAATTTTGGTAGAATTAATTGAGTAGTATGAATTGTTGACTTTAAGATAAACCCTTCTAGACTAAAACAGACAAATATGTTTATTGGTTGATCCAAATGAGTTAGGACCAATTTTGTTAGCTCACATATATCCATGTTTAGTTACCCCTAAAAGGGTTTAATTTTTGGAACAATATAATTTAATTGGTAGCTAAAACTTGATTATTAAGCTACTGGATTCAATCCAATGTGTAGGGAGTTTGGTAACTCCAAATGATCCAATTCAAATTGGGTTGTATTCTACACATCAGTGGCTTTCCATAGAATTTTAGTTTGTATTTTTGTGACCAACAGAACTCAAGTTGTGGAATTAAACATGAATAACTAGTTCTGCCATAATTTAGAAGTAATAAAAAAAGTGTTTAATTCAATTTTGTTTGAAAATCAAATTGTGTGGTTTGATGTGTGCAGTAGCTAATTGTGATGTTGATGATGGTTATGTTGAGGTGATTGCTTGTATAGCTTAGTGATTGTTTGCATTGTTTGTTTGTTAATTAGACGAGAACGTTGTCGGATATATGGAGGAAGGAGAGTTTGCTGAATTTGAAGAACAAGAGCAAGATACTTTGCCAAGCAAGGCAAGCTATTCCCTGAGCTTGCACTACCAACATATGCATCTACTTTCATAACATGTTTACTCTCAAAGCAAGGATTTACAAAACCCCTTTCAAAATATATGGATATTATTTTGCCACCCTATGTAGTAGTTTATATAAACTTTAGGATGGGAAAACAATGTTGTTTATTCAAAACTCCTTTGAAATTTCTTATGAGTTTATGAAATACCGAGATGTCGGTGTTGGAGTGGAAAAGTGGAAAATGGTGGTGTTTATAAAAATGCACAGTGTCCTAGTACTATGGAAACCAATCCTACCCTGTGCGACCACATTTACCACATATGGAAAAGGCGTAGTCATGTAATTTGCTCTTATTAGTATGGGATACCTCATCGACGGAGATGACTCCGTTATGCATGAGGGGATGGTCCGAGGATCTACCCCCTGACCCGGGTCCTCACACAAGTTGGTGGGGAGGATAGAAGGTTCCACCATAAACCGCCGGACAAAACTATGAGTCCTCACACTTAGGGTTTCTGACGGGAAACGGACTGGGTGTCGATGGAAAGTGTCATGTGGGATCCTATACTAGCATGAGCAAATAAGAGGCTATGGCCGGCGGCTTACTTCGCATACACCTGGTATGGCGAGACGTGGCAGACACGATGAGTTGCTGGATGGATGTGGGTTTAAAAGCGTGCTACCTCTGCAGACTGTTTAAAACTATTCGAATAGCCGAGTCCTCGGATATGGACAATTGGGAGACTGTCCTAAGACCTTGTGCAAGTTTTAAAAAGGCTTTGAGTTTTTAAAGAAAAATGGAGTGGAGAATGTTTCCTACACCTATACCAACGGATCGGTATGAGGTGGTGGGATGAAAGTGGACCATGACGGGCTATGGTCGGGAAAAAGGAGGAGTTTTGGAAAAACAGATGAAAACGGTGACTTCTTTAAAAATAGTTATAAAACTCTTCTTACCTTTTTCAATAAAGATATAGAGATGTTTTAAATAAGAAAAGTTGTCAACTAAAATAAAACTGGTGCATACTCATGTTGGGGTAGTTTGCGAGTACAGTCAAATGTACTCATATTGGTTTCGTCCCTGGCTATTGTCCTAGCCAGACTACGAGGAGGAACACTACGCAGAGCAGGAATATGGCGACTTCTACGCCAACTAAGGATCTCCACAAGTCAGCTGCCTGTCGGGTCGTCATCGTTAGAATATGATGTCGATTACGCCGTAGCTTCCGCTGATATATTTGGTTTGGCCCATGAAGGCACCTATGTAAGAACTTGGTCTAAATGACCATTTATGTAAGACTTTTATTCGGTACTGTAATGGATGTAAACTTTGGTATCCAATTCGGATTATGTGCAACGACAGACTGATCACGGGATCGTTGTGTTGAGCATAATCGGGTATTTCGGACAGCTAGTCCGGGGTCCCCACAGGCACCGCCGTGGCTATAAAAGCGAGGCGCACCCCTGGCCTTTTCGGTCATCTTCTTCCTTGGTCCAACTCCAGGCCTCCCCACAAGCTGCAGCGCCAATGGCGAGAGCGACGAGAGGAGTTGGCGCCCTCGTACGTCTTCAGCTGCTGCGGAGAGTGGCCCCTCCACTCGTGGTCGAGCTGTTCCGCGAGGTCGTGGGATTCGCGGTCGCGGCGGCCGTGGAGGCCACGGCACCGCTGCTCCCCTTCCTAGGAGCATGGTTCATATCAGCTTCGCGCCGTTCGAGTTCATCGTGGATCTGAACCGCAGGCCTCGCAGCCGGCTTCTCTGCCGGATTCCTTCGCGATGGCGACGGAGGACATCGGACCCTCCGGCTTCTGGCTGCAGGTGGAAGGCTGCCCCAATGGCCCCTCCTGGGCCATGGCGGAGCGCACCACTGAAGGCGCCATGCTTCTGGGTCCGGGCCCGTGCCCGCCGCCTGTCCAGGGGGCAGTGCTTGGTGTTCCGGTACGACGGAGATGCTACGCTCTCCGTGAAGATCTTCGGTGTCGATGGCGGACGCGTGGAGTGCTGCATGGAGAGCAGCAGCGGCAGCTCGAGCTCCTACGACGAGGATGAAGATGAGGAAAACTCATCTGACATCAAGGTCGAGGGGAGCTCGTCTTCCTGAAGGCGAGGAGCTTCGGACGGGCGCCATGGAGATCTCGTTGACCTCCTCCTTGGCGGCCTTGACGTCGTACTTCTGGAAGTAGCGTCTTCCATTGTACGGCGGTGCTCCTTGTTCGGCGGGAGCCAACCTTTTTGTTGTAAAAAAGATCGTCCCCTTGTAGTCCTTGTAAATGAAGAAGATCTTGTTTTCCTCCTTGTCTTCGTGTCGCGTCCGTGTGAATGAGAACGAGTTTTTTGCAAAACGCGCTCCCATTACTGCAGCAGCCGTAGCGTCAAGGGGTAGGTGGAGCAGGGGAGGCCTATAAAAGACCATCCAGACTCCACCCCTTCGCCACATCTTCTCGCCTTGCTCCGCTCCTCTTCTTCCTTTGCCTCCCCTCGTCCCGCAGAACAATGTCCGGCGAAGCAGAGAGGGCCTTGTCCGATGTGTCGACGGCGGAGTCCGTCTTTCGAGGAGCGGCAGGCACCCAGCGAAGCTGGAGCCCGAGCCACTGACGGCGAGGTTGCGTCCCGTTCTTCTGCTGCCCAGAATGTTGCTCGCCTGGCGGCCGTCTCTGGTCCTGTTGCCCAAGAAGAGGCAAGGATTAGGGCAGTAAGGAGGACGCACCTGTGGTCCATCCTGAAGGAAAGGACTGCCGGTATTCCGGAGCTGTCCTTGGTTGTGGCTGAACTCGAGGCCATTGAGCAGGTTCACTGCTTGCTCTTCTCCATGATTCCGCCTTTTCTTCTTGGATGACCTTGATCTTGATCTGGACTTTTGCAGGCCGAGAGTCAGTCCGTAGGCGAACTGGCGGACGGAATCTTCCGTCTCTTTGGCCCTGGAGCGCCCTGGTCGGCAGAAGGGGGTCGAGCTCTTCGACGCGCCTGACAAGATTCTGCACGCGTGTTATCTTTTCACCCAGGCGTCCCCGGAAGAAAAGAGTGCACCCGGCAGGCAATAAAACAGAAAGACAGAGCTGCACAGCCAGGAGCCCTGAGCTGGCCTTAGTAGCATAGGCTAGATATGTATCCAGGAAAAGCTTCGACTGAATGTAATTCAGAATTGTAAACTCAGAATGTAAGTTCAGATGAATGCAATCCTAGGGCTCAACTCCCGGGGTCATTTCCCAAACCTCCCTTGCACTAACGCGCCGTCAAGTTTTCTGAGGAGATCTCTTAGGTGACAAGTGCTCTACCGCCCGCACCGGTAGCAGCACCCCTAAGAGCACTATGCCTTCCGGGAGTCCACTCCACAGCCACGGGTACTAGGCCAGAAGGGAAATCTGACCGTTCGCCGGGGAGGACGCATTACCCCCGCAAAGGTTCTCATCAACTGTCAAGCATGCGCAGGTTGGTGGTATATTGACTCCGAGCGAGATATTATGCCTAGAATGCCAGATGCACATGCAAAGACTTAGCTGGTTTTTGCCGTGCCCTTGATCTACTCTGTCCTTCCCGGGTATCCAGCTCCTGAGCCGCTCTTCAGCATCCATTCCTGTCCCGGGAGAGGCGCTACACACAACACACTTTCAGTAGGAAAAGAATGGACCCTCCCTTACATGTCGTGAAAGTGTTTCATCCGGAGCAACCCGCAAGCAAAGTTGAATGTGCATTTCTGTGTTTAGGTTCTTTAAAACACAGCACTGCCCGTTCCACTTCTTACCGCGGCAGTACGGCACGATCAGGTGGCAGCGCCTACTGATAGGCTGCTCGCGCTCGACCTGTCAGCCACCGGCACCATGTCAGCCCCCTGCTTGGGGGTTGTTACGGATAACACACTTCACGACAACAAGAGAGGCTCACGGAATTGAAAAACTTATCTTTTATTCCTTGGCGACGATTCTTACACCCTTATACAGAACACTAGCCCCTTGGGCGTGCTTAGTTGACTCGAACTATCTGCGATTCATGTTCGTATTCAGGGGTAGAATTTCCGGAGATTCTCGATGTTCCAGGCGTTGCCCTCCGGCCTGCCTTTCTCGTCCTCCAGATAAACAGCTCCGGGTCTCAGGGTATGCGTCACCCGATAAGGTCCTTCCCACTTGGAGGACAGCTTGTTCATGTTATCAAGCTTCTGCTTCTTGCGGAGAACCAGGTCTCCGGGTTCCAGTACCCGTGAACGGATATGGCGATCATGATAGCGGCGGAGCCCTTGCTGGTATCGAGCAGATCGTAAGGAAGCTCGGCACCGCACCTCTTCCAGGAAGTTGATGTCATCAATCCTCCTCTCAGCTTGTGCGTCTTCATCATAGGCAAGTACCCGGGGGGATCCATGCCTGAGCTCTGTTGGCAAGACGGCTTCTGCTCCATAGACAAGGAAGAATGGTGTTTCTTGAGTGGCTCTGCTTGGTGTGGTTCTGAGGGACCACAAGACACTTGGTAGATGCTCAATCCAGTTCTTGCCCTTGTCTTCTAACTTGTCAAAGGCCTTGGTCTTCAAACCCTTTAGGACCTCCGCATTGGCTCGCTCCACTTGCCCATTGCACCTTGGGTAGGACACCGAGGCAAAACACACCTTGATTCCCAGCTCTTCACAGAAGTTGAGGAAGGATCGGCTTGTGAACTGAGAGCCATTGTCCGTTATGATTCTGTTGGGTACTCCGAAGCGGTACACGATCCCTTCAATGAACTTGATGGCTGCTTGAGCTGTCTGTCTTGGTACTGGCATCACTTCCACCCACTTTGTGAACTTGTCGATGGCCACGAAAAGGTATTCATGGCCCCCGACAGACTTCGGTATCTTCCCACGATGTCCAGCCCCCAGACCGCGAACGGCCAGGAGATTGGAATTGGCTGCAGAGCTTGCGCCGGCTGATGTATGTTCTTCGCATAGTACTGGCAGGCTTCACAGGTCTTGACTAGCTGCTCCGCATCACTGAGGACTGTTGGCCAGTAGAACCCGTGACGAAAAACTTTACCCGCCAGTGATCTTGATGCCACATGACTTGAACATGTGCCTCGTGGATGTCCCGTAGCAGTACTTGGCCTTGTTCTTGAGGGATGCAGCGGAGCTTGACTCCGTTGTCCCGTCGCCGGTAGAGCTCGCCGTCGATCATGACGTAGAGCTTGGCTTGACGAGCCACCCGCTCGGCGTCGTGATCGTCCTCCGGGAGGGCGTGCTCCATGATGTACTTGACGATGTCCCGGGCCCAGGGTGGGTGGGTTCCTTCCACCGGTAGCACCATCCGACGGAAAGAAAGCATAGCTTCCTCCGCTGGAGGGGCTGCCGGGTCTTGAGCTTCTGGGCTGGCTACCCGTGTTGTCGAGGTAGAAGGGTCGCCAGCCCCCGGCGCAGATCTTGTCGCGAGCCTCTCGGGGGGATCGAAGGTCGCCTGAGGACCTCGATGTAGATCCCGGGAGGCACTGGTTCTTGCTTGGACGCCACCTGCGATAGCTCATCCGCGGCCGTGTTTTCTCCCCGTGGGACGTACACAGCCCGGAAGTTGTCGAAGCGCCGCTGCAGCTTCCAGACCTCTTCAACGTATGGTGCCATCTGAGGGCACGCGTACTCCTTGTTCACTTGTTTGATGACTAACTGAGAGTCACCCTTGACGACGATCTTGTTGATGCCGAGGCCGACGGCAGCACGAAGTCCTGCGAGCAGGCCCTCGTACTCCGCCGTGTTGTTGGAGATGTTCCCTTGGTAGTGCATCTGGACGACGTACTTCAGCCGGTCCCCGGTTGGTGAGGTTAGGACAACCCCAGCACCTCCTTTCCCCTTGGTGTAGGAGCCGTCGAAGTGCATGGTCCAGGCGCTAGGATCTTCCTTCCCGGGGAGGCAGGTTTCCTCTTCCGGGTCGTCGAACGCCGTCTCGGTCCACTCGGCCGTGAAATCCGCCAGCGCCTGACTCTTGATGTTGTCCGTGTGCTCGAACTTGAGACCGAAACCTTGAAGCTCCATGGCCCACCATGATATGCGACCAGTGGCAAGTGGGTTCTCCAGGGGGCTTCTTAGGTTGTACTTGGACACCACCGTGATGGGATGGCTTTGGAAGTACGGCCTCATCTTGCGGGAGGCAATGAGGATTGCCAGCAGCAGCTTCTGCATCATGGGGTACCGCTCCCGGGCGTCGCGCAGCACTGCGCTGACGAAGTAGACCGGGTGCTGCACCTTGCGGGTCGCCGAGTCCTGAGAGGGCTCGGCTTCCTCCACGTCGACGTCTTGGGGTGGGGACGAGTAGCCCCCGGCGAAGTCTCGTCGGAGGGAGATTCTCCATTCCCGACGGGCTCCGCGCGCTGGTGAGTTGCAGTGACGCCAGGATCGTGAGACCCCTGGTCACCCGGCAGCCTTTTCTTGCACGGTTGTCCCGGAGAGAGTTCCCGGGTCGCTTGCCCTTGATCTTGCTTGACTTCTTCGGAGGAGCGTCACGCTCTACCACGAGCACAGCGCTGATCACCTGGTTGGTGGCAGCAATGTACAGTAGTAGGGGCTCCTTCTCTTCTGGTGCCACGAGGATTGGTGGCGAGGCGAGGTAGCGCTTAAGGGACTGCAGGGCTTCCTCGGCCTCGGAGGTCCACTCCACGGGGCCTGACTTCTTGAGCAGCCTGAAGAACGGTAAGGCCCGCTCCCCAAGCCTTGAGATGAAGCGCCCGAGTGCAGTGATGCACCCGTTGAGGCGCTGTACGTCCTTGACCCGCCGGGGCGCCTCCATGCGCTCGATTGCCTTGATTTTGTCCGGATTCGCCTCGATCCCTCGGTGAGAGACCAGGAAACCCAGCAGCTTGCCGGAGGGGACCCCGAACACGCACTTGTCGGGGTTGAGCTTGAAGTTGACCCGGCGGAGGTTCTCGAAGGTCTCGTGCAGGTCTTGGATGAGGGAGTCCTTGTACCGGGTCTTGACCACGATGTCGTCGATGTACGCTTCAACGTTGCGGCCCAGCTGTGACCCAAGGCATGCTTGCATTGCGCGCTGGAAGGTAGCGCCGGCGTTCGGAGGCCAAAAGGCATCCGGGTGTAGCAGTAGCAGCCCTTGGGAGTGATGAAGGCCGTCTTCTCTTGGTCCTCGAGTGACATCATGATCTGGTGGTACCCGGAGAAGGCATCCAAGAAACACAGCAGCTCGCACCCGGCCGTGGAATCCACGATCATGTCGATCCGCGGCAGGGGGAAAGGGTCCTTGGGACAGGCCTTATTCAGGTCTGTGAAGTCGATGCAGAGTCTCCACTTGAAGGTCATGGGTTTCGGTACCACCACGGGGTTGGCCACCCAGCTTGGGTGGGGAACCGACCGGATGACACCAGCTTCTATCAACTTGTCCACCTCGGCGATGATGAATTCCAGCTTTTCCTTGCTTTGGTTCCGGAGAACCTGCTTCACGGGGCGAGCCCCCGGATTGACCGCCAATTTGTGCTCGATCACCTCCCTTGGAACGCCGGGTAAACCTGATGCCTCCCACGCGAAGACGTCAGAGTTTTCCCGAAGGAAGGCGACGAGCGCGCTTTCCTATTTGTCGGTGAGGCGGGCGCCGATGGTGATGGAGCGAACTCCGTCGCTGGTTAGCGCCACCTTCTTGGTCAGCTGCGGATCGCCATGGAATGGCGCCTTCTTGGGGGAGTAGATGTGGAGCCCCCGGGGTGCCCTTCGCCCCCGGGGAGAGCCCCATCATCATCCTCCTGTACACCTTGAGGGATATCCGCCGTGGTTGCCACCGTCTGGTTCAGCTGGTGAACGCAGTAGATAGCATCGTCGATGTCGGCCTTGACCTTGATCACGCCCCACGGCGCCGGAATCTTCAGCATGTTGTAGGCGAAGTGGGAGACGGCCATGAACTTGGCCAGAGCAGGTCTGCCAAGTATGCCGTTGTACGGTAGCGGAGTGTCGGCGATGTCGAAGACGATTTCCTCGGTGCGGAAGTTCTTGGAGTCGCCGAAGGTGACCGGAAGGGTGATCTTCCCGAGGGGTCGAGTAACACTTCCGTTCACGCCTTGGAACACCCCGGTGTCTTGCAGGCGAGACAGGGGATTTGAAGGATAGCCAGGACCTTCGCCGTCAGCAAGTTGAGGCTGGAGCCTCCGTCGACCAGCATCTTGGTGACCTTGTAGTTGTGGATGACGGGCGACACGATCAGCGGCAGGGTCCCGACCCCGGCAGTGTTTGCAGGGTGGTCTTCTGGGTCGAAGGTGATGACTTGGCTAGACCAGTCCAGGGGCTTGGACGGAGCAGAAGCAACCGCGTTCAGCTCCCGGACAAGTCTCTTGCAGGCGCCGTTGGAGGGAGGCAGAGAAGACCCTCCGTGGATGCACCCGACAACTCCCGTGACTTCTTGATACTTGCCGCCGTTGCCTCCTTGGGGAGCCGGAGCTTCCCCGTTGCCGACGTGGGCGGCCTCCGGAGTGTTGTACCCGCGACCACCTTGACCGCCGCGTCCTCCTCCACGGCCCCCGCGGCCACCGCCTCGGTACCATCCACGGCCGCCTCCGCCTTGGCGACCCGTGGGACAGTCACGAGCGATGTGCCCGGCAGTGCCGCAGTTGTAGCAACCGTCTTGACTGACCCCATCAGCTCGGCGTTGCTCCCGGACGGCGAGGTTCTTGAGCATGCGGCAGTCCTTGAGCAAGTGGTTGCCTTCTGGATGGATGTGGCACCAGGGATCACCTTCACCTTCTTCCTCGGAAGTCGGCGCGGGCTTGGTCTTCTTCGGAAGAGGCTCGGTGACGAAGATCCGCTTGTCGGGTCCAGGGTCCCGCTTCTTGTTCTTAGCTGGAGCGACCTTGTCCTCGGGTTCATCCTCCCCGGGGAACTTGGCTCCTTCTTCAGCTCGAGCGCACCGGTCTGCAAGCTCCCAGAGCTTACGAGCAGACTCGACGCGATGGATGCTCAGCTTCTCGCGCATCTTGGGGTTGCGGACGTTGGCGTGGAAGGACTGGATCACCAACTCCTCCTTGATGCACGGGATGGTGTTCATCTTCTGGGTGAAGCGCTGGATGAACTTGCGGAGAGTTTCACCCGGCAACTGCTTGAAGTCGTGGAGATCACTGGGAGCCCCCGGGCGCTCGTACCCGCCTTGGAAAGCCCCCAGAAACTGCTCCTTCAGTGCCCGCCAGGAACGGATGGAGCACTTGGGAAGGTTGAGAAGCCAAGTCTGGGCATCTCCCTTCAGGGCCAACGGGAACCAGTTGGCCATCATGACCTCGTCGGCCCCGGCAACCATCGCAGCAAGAGAGTAGATCTGCAGAAAGTCCCGGGGGTTCGTGGTGCCGTCGTAGCGGAGAACGTCGATCTTGAATTTCTTGGGCCAGTTGAAGTGGCGGAACTCGGAGCGAGGGCGAGGCAGCCTTCGGCGAGGTCGATGCCCCGATCTTCCCGGCGGTGACGTTCTCGGCGACGCTCGATGCGGGTGCGCATATCCTCGTTCTGACGGCTGTTGAGCTCGTCACGAAGATCTGGGTTGCGCGAGGTAGACGACCCGATGGAGATGGCCTCGCCGTGATCGCGGTTTAGCCGATCAGCCATCGGTGGCGCGGTGCGAGGAGGCGCCGTCTTGGCTTGACGTTCACCACGAGGCTGGCCTCGCGGATCACGTGTTTTGTCTTGTGCTGCTCCGGGGTTGTCGACGGTGGGGCTTGAGTGGGTTCGACCCACGGACCACCATCGGCGAAGTCGAGGAGCCTCTCGACGCGAGTCCTCCATTCTTGGTAGACCTTGGGGTCGCCGCTGCTTGGAGGGAACTGCATCAGTGCCTTGGCAGCGACTAGAGCATCATGGCGAGCTTGCACGTCCGAAGGCGAGTGCGCGGAGGTCTTGCTCTTGGATGCTCGTGGATCCCCGCTGGGGCGAACGCCGTGGTTCCCTCCTCCAGCGGTGGGCTCCTTGCCGGTGCCGTTGCAGACGCTCTTCTCCCCTGAGCGAGGAGGAGGCATGGTGGCGCCCTTTGGAGCCGCCGCTCCGCCAGGGCCGTTGTCCTTGTCGCGACCGTCCACTTCGTCCGGCGCCACCCTCTCCATGGGAGGCGGGGACGGAGAGACGCTCCGCCGTGCGCCAGCAGCACGACGTTCAGCTGAAGCTTGAGTGCGTGAGGGAGAGACCGGCTTGGACGCCGCAGGATCTCCCTTCTTCCTTGGAGGCATGCTTGACGAAGAACTTGCCGATGAACTTGATGAAGATGAATCCAGCACTTGCGCCCCCTACCTGGCGCGCCAGATGTCGTGTCTCGTTGCACGGACACCGGGAGTATAGGATACCCCCTTTTAGGTTCGGCACGGGGCGCGAAGGAGGCTGAGAATCGTCTTCTTGGGCGGAGTCTAGATCAAGCTCTCCTCTCCACGATCAAAGCATGCAACCAAAGGGACACAAGGAGCTACCCAGGTTCAGGCCGCCCGGAGGCTAAAAGCCCTACTCCTGCATGTCTGGATTGATGAGTTCTTCATAGTGTGGCTTACAATGGAACCTCCCGGCAGGGTACCCGGAAGGGTTTTGGCTGGAGGTAGAAGAAGGACAGATCCTGACCCGGAGGAGATCACCTTCCTCTCTACCTTCGCAGCCCTAGTCTAGTCTTGCTCTGGTTCTAGCTTGTGTTCGTCCTTGGTTCGACCTCTTCTCTCTCCTCCCTCCTCCGTGCCTTGGTCCTCCTTTTATAGGCTAAGGGGTTGCCACAGGGTCACGTGAGGGGCGTGAGGGACCTTCGGGGTGAAGGACCCTCCTCATCTAGTTTAGGGGGAGACGTGGCCTCTCCTCAGCCTAGCGTCTCCTTTGGGTTAGGTGGGAGCGTCCGCCTTGGGGTGGACAGGAGCTGACACCACCACGGGACGTGCTTCCCGCCGCGCTGCCTTCGCCTTGCTTCCCAAGTCTTCCGTGGTGAGGTGGAGTGCTTATCCACAGGGACGTGGGGAAGTACCCGAGAGGGAGCCTGGCCTCCTGCCGGGAACTCGGGCTCTCGGGTCCTTCCTGGCCTTCTTGCTTGATTCGGGGACCCGGAAGGTCCCCAGGACCGGAGCCCTTAGTCGACGCAGGCCGTGCCTGTCTTGACGGTGAACCCGCCAGCTTGACTTGAGTCTTGGTTTTGTCCATCTTCATCTTGGGCCCACATGGGGTGGACCCACTTTGGCAGTACTAGGGGAACCCCATGTTCCACTGTTGCGACAGTGGCCTCTTCTCAGCCTAGTGTCTCCAATGGATTAGGTGGGAGCGTCCGCCTTGAGGTGGACAGTGGCTGACACCTCCACGGGTTGTGTCTCCGACCCGAGCCACCATCGCCTTGCTTCCCAAGTCTTCTGAGGTCTTCTAGCATGAGGTGGAGAGCTTATCCACAGTGGTACAAAGAGGTACCCGCTAGGGAGCCTGGCCTCCTGCCGGGAACTCGGACTCTCGGAGACTTTCTTGTCGTCCCGCTTGGTTCGGGGACCCGGCAGGCCCCCAGGACCGGAGCCCTTTGTCGATGTAGGTCTTGCTTGGTCTTCGGGGGGGGGGGGGGTTGGACGGTGAACCCGCCAACCTGACTTGGGTCTTGGCCTTGTCCATCTTCATCTTGGGCCCACATGGGGTGGACCCACTTTGGCAGCACTAGGGGAACCCCGTGTTCCACTGCTGTGACACTCTTGATAGTGCTAATGATGAAATAATCTCTAAAATCATTAAAGAAACTGATCTTGGTAATGCCAAATATAATGTGACTACAAAGGAGAAAGCCGAATTTGTGGTTGCTAATGCTAGACTCATTGGGGATATTGAGAAGCTTGACAAGGCTCACAAGGCCTTGGAAACAACTCACTCTCTTCTAGTCAAGTCTCATGAGCAACTACAAACTCAACTTTCTAAATCTAACTCACCTAGTACCACTACTCCCTCTTTTGATCATGCAAATGTTATTGAGGAAAATGCTAGGTTGAAGGTGGATCTTGCCAAGGCTACTAGTGTCAAGACCTCTATTCCCAAAGGTAAAGCAAAGGTTGTTGCTCATGTGTTTGAGCAAAAGCCACACAAAGGGAAGGAGGGTCTTGGTTATGTTGCCAAGGAAAAGAGGAAAATGAGCAATAAGGAGAACAAGACCAAGCCCGCACAAGCCAAGACTTCCATTGCGGGTGGTGATGCCACTAGGGGCAAGACCACTCGTAGTGATTTTGCGGTGCATAACAACCCCAACTACATTCTTTATGTTGAATATTATGGGGATGTGTATGCAAAATATGTTGGTCCTTACGATGGTTACATTGCTTATTCTATTTGGGTTCCTAAGACCCTTTTAGCTAACAAAAGAGGACCCATTGAGAAATGGGTACCTAAATCCAAGCAATAGTTTATTGTAGGACTATGATTTTGGTGGGTCTAAATGGGTTGTTGATAGTGGATGCACTAGTCATATGACCGGAAGCATGGAGATTATGATGGAGTTGGGACCAAATATAAATCACTCAACCGTCTCTTATGGTGACAAGTCAAGAGCTGAGGTAAAGGGTCTTGGCAAGGTGGTAGATGCAAAGGATATCACCCTTGTAAATGTCATGCTTGTCGAGTCCCTCGGTTACAATCTTATGACCGTTCGTGCACTTAATAAGATGAACTTTGATGTCTATTTTACTATTGATATGGTGGTACTCTTGAGGAGCAAGACTCTAAAGGTCATGTTCGTTCGGTATGTTGAAAATGAGTTGTTTGTGGTGGACTTTTCGGGGTCAACCAACACTCAAGCAATATGCCTATTCGGAAAGGCCGACGTGGGATGGTTGCGGCATCACCGCTTGTCCCATGTCAATATGAGAACTTTGCAAAGTCTTCACAAGGGTGGCCACATTCTTGGACTTAAACAGGATGTTTTTTTTCTAGAGATCGTCTTTGTAGGGCTTGTGTGGAAGGAAAGATGCATGATTCTCCCCACTCAAGCAAAACCATCATCTCATCAAAGAGGAAATTGGAACTTCTTCATGTTGATCTCTTTGGTGCCGTTCCTCAACCTATTCTTGGTGGGAAGAAGTATTGTTTGGTGATTGTTGATGATTATTCAAGATTTACTTGGGTTTATTTCTTCAAGTCGAAGGATGAGACTCAACAAGCCATCATCGACTTCTCCAATGAAGTTCAACGTCAACACAATGTTCCCATATTGGCCATTAGAAGTGACAATGGCTCCGAGTTCAAGAACTACACCCTAAATGAGTTTCTTAGTGAAGAGGGAATTCGTCATCAATATTCCGCTGCATATACCCCTCAACAAAATGGTGTAGCCGAGAGGAAAACCGGACTCTCATGGATATGGCAAGGTCCATGTTGGCGGAGTTTAAGTCTCCACTTTTCTTGTGGGCCAAGGCCATCTCCACGGCATGTCACTCATCAAACCGCTTATTCTTCCACGTTGGTAAAAAGGAAACTCCATATGAAATGCTTACTGGCAACAAGCCCAATATCTCCTACTACCGTGTGTTTGGTCGTAAGTGTTTCTAGAAAATCAAAGGTGTTCGTTTATCTAAATTTGAACCTAAAGCTTTAGAGGGTATTCTTGTTGGTTACGGTGCGGACTCTCACACTTATAGAGTCTACGACAAATCTTTAGGGAGAGTTGTGGAATCTTGTAGTGTGAAGTTTTATGAGAATGACGGCTCCCAAGTGGCGCAATTTCATGTTTTTGATGTAGATAATGAGGAATCTCAAGATGTAATAAGGAGAATGGGGGTTGGCTTCTTTCGCCCCGTTGAGATCCATCATGAGCCTCATCAAGCAATTCAAGCAAGTCCAAGCTCCATTCAAGTGGAGATACCATCATCACAAGTTGAACCGGTGCCTACCATGGAAGCACATGATGCACCAACTCAAGAACAAGTTCAAGACCCTCCTCAAGTTGACCAAGTTGCTATGCAAGAACCTAGTACTCCTATTGTTGAAGCTAGCCAAGGTCAAGACCAAGATTAACCCTCTCCTTCTATTATTGAAGATGTGCATCAAGATGAACAAGGTCAACATTCTGGTCAAGACGGGGACTCAAATGATCAAGATGATCAAGTGATACCTCTAAGGTCCAATAGAGATATCGAAGCCCGTCGTAAAGCAAGAGTTAAAAGAGATTTGAAAATAAAGAGTCATTATCTTGAAGCTATCATTGGTGATGCAAGTCGCAAGGTTACCACAAGAGGTCAATTGGCAAGCTTTAGTGAACATCAAGCACACATCTCCATGGTGGAACCATAGAAAGTGTTAGAACCCGTTTTTGGCATATTGCCAGTTTCAGGTTCAAGGGAGACTTGGTGGCTCGAAGAAGGCAGCAAAGAAGGCTAAAATGGTGATCTGGGAAACTTTCCAAAAAAAGATGGCCAGAAGAAGGCAGCCAATAATTCGGCAACTGGAACAAGGCGGAAGCTGGATTCGGGAGTGCAAAAGTTGCCTGAAGACCTAGCAAGCTAAGTCAAAGGAAAGCAATAAAGGTGGCAGAAAAGAAGCCAACTTTGTCAAGACAAGGCGGAAAAGCCAACTTTGTCATGACAAGGCAGAAAAGAAGCCAACTTTGTCAAAACAAACCGGCAGAGGAGAAACCAACTTTGTCAATACAAGCCAGCAAGAAGAAGACAACTTTCCAAGATCAGGGCTGGAAAATGGAAGGCAACTTTCTAAAATAAGCCGGACAGATGCTGATGTCCGGGTCCAATACAAAGCCGATCAATATATCTTATCTCTAAAGAAAGGCAAGTTTGAAGCCAATACGGGAGAAAAAAGGCAACTTTCCAAGTAGCCAGCAAGTTGGAAGCCAATACGGAAGACAAAAGGCAAATTTCCAAAGTAGCCAACAAGTTTGAAGCCAACGAAGCCGGCCAAGAAGTTGCCTAGTTTAGAGATGGATTCGACTTAGATTATGACTTGTAAACCTTGTAGAAGTCCAATACTTGTACGGGAAGTCCAGCCGCCTCATATATATGTGAGAGGTGACGGCCGATTGAAATTAAGCAAACAATCGACAACCTATAAATACAACCTACTTTTTCCCTCAAACCCTTGTTCATGCTTCCGTTGTTCGGCGACTTCGCGTAAGATTTCACCGGATATCGAAAACCGAACTGAGAGCGGCCAAGTCTGGCTTAGTTCAGCCAATCGTCGCCTGCTTCCTCCGACGGGGCTTCCCGAGGGGCTGGGGCGTCTGGTCTAAAAAGCGCCTGCTTGCTGTCTTGCGTATCGTGCTGGAAGCAGGCCTCCCGCGGGGCGAGTTGCGGAGTATCTCCCCCGGCACCGCGGGTACACGAGGACGTGTTCGTGTGACGCGTTTCTAACGCAACACACTTTTTGGCAACTCCGCTGGGGACAATTCGATCTAAAAATTGGAGAGCAATGACCAGTTCTAAGACCGATTCCGCCGGCATCAGTACTGACAACATCATCAAGCCAACTCTCGAGAAGTTGTCGGAAGAACAACGCCAAGGTCTGGAGGCGTGGAAGAAGAAAAGAGACGAGGAGTTCGAGGCGCTGCGAGTCAAGCAGGATCAAGAAGATCAAGACATGTACTTGTCCAGCTTCAAGGTAGATCGGCAAGGTGTAATCTCGCCGATCAAGGAGCCGGAATTTGTACCGCTGAACGCCAACATTGACAAACCTGCTATAAGTAGTAGCCTTTTTTCCTCTGAACAGATAGCCGAAATTCAATATCATGTTTCGCAAGGCACTGCCAATGTTTACGATCTTATGCTAGAACATGAAAAGGCTAAGAAAAACACGCCCCATGATCAGCCATCGACAAACAGCCGATCGGTCAATGCAGGGAAAACCAACTTGTGCTACGCTGCCATGTCCAACTCCTATCCAGAGTGTGCCTAACCCGGCAAACCAGCCGGGTCGAACAAGGCGGATTTTGGGTCATGAGTAAATGCCGAATCAAAATTCGGCTACTTGGGTGCAAGCTGGCCCTGCCGCCAACTCTTCTCTTGTGACAGCTCAATCGGCCGTTATGGACGATTCGTTAGCCGAGTTCAGGAGAAGGTTGGACCAAATAGCGTTTGACAAACTCGGGGTGATGCCCAAATATAGGACTTACACTAAGCCTTACCCCGATTATTTTGATCTGCAACCTTATCCACCTAGTTATAGAGTCCCTGAATTTGCCAAATTTAATGGGGTGGATAGTATGACAACATGGGAACATATTAGTCAGTATTTGGCTCAATTAGGCGAAGCTAATCATGATCACATTAAAGTTCGCCTGTTTTCATTGTCTTTAACCGGCATTGCGTTTTCTTGGTTTTCGGCTTTAGCTCCTCATTCTATACATACCTGGTTTCATTTAGAGCAAAAGTTCCATGAACACTTCTTTGGCGGTGAAATAGAGCTTAAGTTGTCACACCTTACATCGGTTAAGCAAAAACATGATGAATCGGTATCCGATTACGTCAAGAGGTTTAGAAACACTAGAAACCGATGCTATAGCTTGGTGACAACTGAAAGAGACATGGCTGACTTGGTTTTCAATGGGCTAAGGTCCTACCTGAAAGAGAGGTTAGAAGGACATGAATTCTTGTCTGTTGGCCAAGTCCAAGAGAGAGCTCTGGCTCAAGAAAGTCGGGTCAATGAGTCAAAAGACTCGCATCGGATCAGCAGGAGCCGGCTTAATATTGTCGAAAATGAGGCCGACTCCGGTGATGAAGCCGATGTTTACGCTGCCGAGTTTGTTTGGCCCAGCAAGGCCAAACCTTACATGTGCGATGACTTGAAGCCGATTCGTAAGAATCGGGATGACGAAATAAAATGCAGCTTTGACGTAGGCAAGTGTGATCGAATATTTGATGCCTTGTTGAAGGATAAAGTGATAAGGATCAATCATGTTATACCATCGCCTAATGAATTAAGGTGGCAGGCTTATTGCAAGTATCACAATTCTTTCTCTCATGCTACTAATGATTGCAATGTTTTTCGTCGACATATCCAATCGGCCCTCAATGATGGACGATTGAGCTTTGCTGGCATGGCGATTGACACACAACCGTTTCCAGTAAACGTACTAGACCTGGAGGGAAAGAAAGTTCTACTCCGGCCAGAGGCAGCTGAAGCCGCTAATAAATCTAATGTTGTTGTTGGTGAACCCAGGAAAGTAGCCGGCAACAAGGCGGCGGGAAGACAAGTTATAGTGAGCCGGCAACCTGATGGGGGTGAAGTCATCAAGATTACCGTCAATAACCCAGCACTCGGGGGGCAAGGAACCAGTCCGACAAGTCGCCGCCTAGATTTATCAAGCCCAAGAGCCCGGAAGTTGGCAGATGGAAGACAAATCAGGTTGAATATAAACCATGGAAGGTGAAGCCAACTTTTGACATGCTGTTGAACAAGTACGTGTGTCAAGCCGGGTCAAGATCACGCCAGTGGCAGTATGGGAAACGACCAAGGTCGCCATCTGTATAGGTCGGCTGACGAGTTCAAACGTAGAGCAACCCGGCAACCCGTGCAGAGCCGGCTTGTGTATCCTGAAGATTCGTCATATTGGCGGATCAAGGCGCAAGGTTCTAAAAAAGTGGAGCCAGAAGGCGGATTAGTCTCAGACAACTTATTGGTTGTTGGAACTCATGTACTGAAGTTGAAGGACCCGGTCATAGAGCCGGCCAACAGCGAGCCATACCTGTTATCGTGCCAAAGGCAGCAACCAATGACCATGAAGCCAGCTCCAGTCAAGCCGCAGCAGTTCAACCCCGGGACCCAAAATATACTCAGCCAAAGTGGTGCCCGCCAGGTATAACGAAGACATAAAAGCGGAAACTGCAAAGGGCAAGGAACTGGGAGAAGGCAGAAGAAGGAGCCGAGAGATCCAGGGACGTCAAATTTAATGCTGAGCGACCAATGTTGCCAGCTCAAAAGTGGATTCGTAGGCCAGTCCTTATGACGGCTTCCGCACCAACTACCATGAGTCCTGCTGTCGATAGTGTAATAGAGCCGGCAGCTACGCGGCTATCACCTATTCTTCATGGGCTGACGAAGTCGAAGCAGCAGACTTGGCGATGGCAAGTTTGGCAATGGGCTGGCAGTCCAAGATCCGGCTACAGAGGAGCCGGCAAGTAAAGACCTGGCAATTCGAGACCTCACAATGGAAGAAAAGGCAGAAGAAGAACCAGCAATGTCAAAGTCGGCAATGGATGAGTCAGGTAATTTGACAGATGAAGATCTGCTAGATTATGAAGAATCGCTGACTCGAACAGGCATGGATATCAACATGGTGTATTACTTGCCAGCTGAGTTCCATGCTGTTGGGGAAGAAGGCGAGGTCACGCAAATCAACTTTGGACCCAAAAATGTTGTCTTTGAAAAACCTGACAAGCCGGTGAAACACCTCAAGCCTCTGTATGACAGAGGGCATATTGATGGTAAGCCGGTTACCAGGATGATGGTTGATGGCGGTGCTGTAGTAAACCTGATGTCGTATTCCATCTTCAAGAAGCTACAGCTAAATGATGGCGACCTGATGAAGACGAACATGGTGCTAAATGGGTTCGAAGGAGGAGAAGGAGTAGAAGCCAAAGGAGTTATCAGCTTGGAGCTCACAGTAGGAAGCAAGACTTTGGCTACTGCCTTCTTTGTTGCTGAAGTGCAGGGAAATTACAATGTACTGCTAGGACGGGATTGGCTTCATGCTAACCAGTGTGTTTCGTCTACTATGCACCAGCAACTTGTGCAATGGGTTGACGATGAAATTGAAGTCATCCATGCTGACGAATCGGTGTGCATTGCATTAGCCGAGTCGATTGTTGATTGGCAGCATTCTAATGTCACATGCCTTCCTGGGCGTGATCTTTCCGGCTTCGACTTCCTAAGTGCTACCAGGGAAAGATTCGTGCCAGTATCTCTAAAACCGATTGGTGGCAATCGGCTGCAGCTCAAGTAGATGGATCAAAACGACGAGTGGCTGCAGAAGCGTCTGGATAAGTATCGGGTCGAGAGGAACGATATGTACGAAGCAATTGAAGAACCAAACGATATGGACAAGTTGGGACAAGGCTTTACATCGGCCGACTTGCTTGAAGAAGTAGACATTGGGGATGGCACTGTCCCTAGGCCGACATTTGTAAAGCAAAAGTTGGCGGCCGATTACAAGTCTAATGATGTAGATGTTTGCCCGATCTTTCACCGCAAGAACCATCGGATAACTATCCTTCCAATCACGGGTGCGATCCGCGCAACCTGAAGAATCTAGAGAACGAATCTCACGGCGAGCAACGAGATGATGAACACCACGCCTCACGCCAAGCTCGACAACCCTTGACAGATTCAAGGACCTTCTCGCCACGCATGAACACTCTTGACAGATTCAAGAACTCTCATGCCTCAATTTATTGGATAACTAGACGAACGTCCGAGACGCCGTCATACATGCCGGTCCCTTGGGACGGAGGCAACCTTGAACTTTTAGTTCTACATAATTTTCAACTCCCCTAATATTGTGACACCCCCTTTGTTTATATAGGACAAAGGGGTAGGGGTCGCCGAACTAAACCCTAACCAACTCGAACTCCTAAACCTAATTGGACTCTGACTGATACAAACCGACCCATGGCGGGTTCGGCCTTAGAATTGGCACGCAGGCCTAGTTAACACTACCTTAGACTTATACATGTCATTTAAATATGTCCTAGCGTGTCAACCAACCAACACGATGCCGACGATGCCCGTATCATCCTCCCCTTCTTAGAGAGGCGTTGTCCTCAACGCCGGAAGGTCTTCTCCAGCGCTTGTGGCATCAAATTTAAACATCGCGACGATCCTTCTTCATTCTCAAGTCTTCGCTGGCTACCACACCACATCCTCCCTCTGGGCTAGCAAGACTTTTCTTGGCGCCCTCCATGTTTGGCACCACCGACCTGATTGAGACACACAATCTGTCGTATGCAATGCAAAACGTATCATGCAAATCACCCGCAACGCAGCAGAACAAACTCCTGTACACCACGGATCCAAATAAGCCGAAACGTCTGCGGATGCAACTTCCGAAACTGTGCCTTTTTTTTAACCTCGCACCAACATTATCCTGATCCGGACACATTAATGGTCACGTACATGCATGAACAAAATATTTGCTAGTTTCCATGATTCTGATCCGAATCAAGCTCCTCTTTCCTTTTTTTAACCCGATCTGATCTTGGCTGAGTTTCCAAAAAAAACGCACGACCGGAACTCACGTAGAGCACCCAATAATTCCGATCTAATCTCTCTCTTTTTTTTACTTTCCAATACCGATCGCTGCTCCGATCTGATCTCAACTTTCCTTTCGCTTGATCGAACCTGATGGAAACTCCTCGCGATACAGAACGCGATCTGATCGGTTCGGATTCCTGCCAAAATTAACGAACGGAACCTGCCACCCACCGCCAAACTCCAAACGTGCCGAGATGCAGCCACGCTGCCAACTCGCCGCCTTCCACCAGTAATTCCAATGAAAACAAATCTGCCAATCTTTTGTAAACCTGCATATCAATCTGGACGAACCTCGCGGTGATCAACCTGGCGCTCTGATACCAGATGATGTATATGTTTGCCCGATCTTTCACCGCAAGAACCATCGGATAACTATCCTTCCAATCACGGGTGCGATCCGCGCAACCTGAAGAATCTAGAGGATGAATCTCACGGCGAGCAACGAGATGATGAACACCACGCCTCACGCCAAGCTCGACAACCCTTGACAGATTCAAGGACCTTCTCGCCACGCATGAACACTCTTGACAAATTCAAGAACTCTCATGCCTCAATTTATTGGATAACTAGACGAACGTCCGAGACGCCGTCATACATGCCGGTCCCTTGGGACGGAGGCAACCTTGAACTTTTAGTTCTACATAATTTTCAACTCCCCTAATATTGTGACACCCCCTTTGTTTATATAGGACAAAGGGGTAGGGGTCGCCGAACTAAACCCTAACCAACTCGAACTCCTAAACCTAATTGGACTTTGACTGATACAAACCGACCCATGGCGGGTTCGGCCTTAGAATTGGCACGCAGGCCTAGTTAACACTACCTTAGACTTATACATGTCATTTAAATATGTCCTAGCGTGTCAACCAACCAACACGATGCCAACGATGCCCGTATCATCTAAGTTAATCGCGCTAGTCAGAGAGTACGTGGATTGCTTTGCATGGGAATACCACGAGATGCCTGGGTTAAGCCGAGAGTTGGTGGAACATCGGTTGCCTATCAAAGCCGGCTTCAGACCATACAAACAGCCGGCTCGCAAATTTAATCCACTGATCTATGATCGGATAAAGGCGGAAATAGACCAGCTTTTGAAAGTCAACTTTATCCGGCCCTATAAGTATGCCAAATGGTTATCCAACATTGTGCCGGTCGAGAAGAAAGGATCCGACAAGATCAGGGCATGTATAGATTTCAGAGATTTGAATCGCGCTACGCCAAAGGATGAGTACCCTATGCCAATAGCCGACATGCTTATCAACGAAGCCTCAGGTCACAAAGTTATCAGCTTCCTGGATGGAAATGCAGGTTACAACCAGATATTTATGGCCGAAGAAGATTCGGCTAAGACGGCGTTTCGCTGCCCAGGTTTTGTTGGCTTGTTCGAATGGACTGTGATGACCTTTGGACTGAAGAATGCAGGAGCCACCTATCAAAGAGCGATGAACCTGATATTTCATGATCTTCTGGGGGTCGTACTGGAGGTGTATATTGACGACGTGGTGGTTAAGTTGGACGGCGAGTTAAATCACTTGGCCGACTTGCGGCTGGCGTTTGAAAGAATGAGGAAGTATGGGCTCAAGATGAATCCTTTGAAGTGTGCTTTTGGCGTGTCGGCTCGGAGGTTCCTTGGTTTTATCATACATGAACATGGCATAGAAGTTGACCCGGCAATGATTGAAGTTATCCAGAAAATACAGGCACTGGGTTGCAAAAAAGACATGCAGAAGTTTCTGGGCAAGGTAAACTATTTGAGGAGATTCATTGCTAACTTGTCTGGAAAAGTTGATGCGTTTACACAGATCCTTCGGCTCAAGAACGATGATGAATTCACCTGGGGGGCAAAGCTGCAAGAGGCGTTTGACAAGATAAAAACTTGCCTGTCTACTCCTCCAGTTCTCAGGAAGCCGGCTCATGGTCAGCTTTTCCGGCTTTATATTGCTGCTGAGGACAAAGTAATCGGAGCTGCCTTAACTCAGGAAGACGAAGGACAAGAGTACGTCATCACATATTTGAGTAGACGTTTGTTGGATGCTGAGTCAAGGTACAGCTTTGTAGAGAGGTTTTGTTTGTCTCTTTATTTTGCCTGCACCAAATTGCGCCATTATCTGTTGTCCAGTGAATGCAAAGTCTTGGGTCAGACCGATGTTCTCAAACACATGATACAAAGGCTGATTCTTAGCGGACGAATCGGAAAATGGGCATATGGGTTGATTGAGTATGATTTGGCTTATGAACCACTAAAATCTATGAAAGGCCAAATTGTAGCTGACTTTATTGTTGAACATGGGATTGACCTGGAGCAAGAAGCCGGCTTAAATATTGTGTCGGCTGTACCGTGGAGGCTTTATTTTGATGGCTCAGTCTGCAGCAGCAGACAAGGAGTTGGCATTGTGTACATCTCACCACATGGTACTGTTTTCGAAGCCTCTTGTCGTCTTGACTATTTATGTACTAACAATGAAGCCGAATATGAGGCACTTCTGTTCGGGCTAGAAATCTTAGTTGACGCAAGGGCATGTCGAGGCATATGGAGATTCGTTGCTTATTGTCCAGCAAGTGGCCAAGATTTGTCAGTACAACAGCGGATCCCTCAACATGTACCTTGACAGATGCCTGGATATGATTTCAATGTTGGATTATTTCCACATATCCCATGTTCCTAGGCAATACAATTGGCTCGCTAATGAGTTGGCGCAACAAGCATCTGGCTATCACGTCAGTCGTGGAATGTTCTTCAGCAGGGAACAACCAACACTTCATGTTGCCAACTTGGAGAAAGCCAGACAAGAAGCCGGCTTGTTGGAGCTGGCTAGAGAGGAGTCAAATGTTGCCAGCTTGGAGGAAGCCAAACAAGAGGCCGGCTTGCTGGAACCGGCTAGGGAAGGGTCAAGTGAGAACTTGGCAAATGACTGGAGACAACCTTATATTGACTATTTGCAAGATCCAAGTCAAAAAACAGACAGAGCAGTTCAGCGCCTATCTCTCAAGTATACATTGGTGGATGCCGCCTTGTACCGCCGAACAGCTGATGGTCTTCTTCTAAAGTGCTTGAATGAAGACGAAGCTAGAGTTGCCATGGGAGAAGTACATGATGGTTTATGTGGAACGCATCAATCGGCCCACAAGATGAAGTGGATGCTTAGGCGAGCAGGATTTTATTGGCCGACGATGATCAATGACTGCTTCAGATACTACAAGGGATGCGAAGCTTGCAGGAGTTTGGAGACATTCAGTTGGTGCCGGCTTCACTTCTCAATCCAATTATAAAACCATGGCCTTTCAGAGGTTGGGCGCTTGCCTTTGTCGGCATGATCTATCCGTCTTCATCCCAGGGGCATCGGTTCGTATTGGTTGCCACTGATTATTTCACCAAGTGGTCTGAAGCAGTACCTCTCAGGAACATGACCCAAAAGGAGGTGATTCAGTTTATCACAGAACATATTATCCATCGATTCAGCATTCCGTAGACTCTTACCACAGAACAAGGTACTTCCTTCATGGCTAAAGAGGTGAAACAATTTGCCGAATCACTTGGAATCAAGATGCTCAGTTCATCTCCCTACTATGCACAAGCCAACGGACAGGCCGAGTCAAGCAATAAAATCTTGATCAAGCTGATTAAGAAGAAGGTACAGGACCATCCAAGGAGGTGGCATGAAGTGCTGTCCGAAGCATTGTGGGCTCACAGAATCTCAAGGCATGGAGCAACTAAGACAACTCCTTTTGAGTTAGTATATGGACAAGAAGCCGTTTTGCCAATAGAAGTGAATCTGGCTGCCTTGAGGTTTGCTAAGCAAAATGACTTGTCGGCTGAAGACTACTGTAGCTTGATGATGAACAATGTTGATGAAGTAGCCGACAAGCGTGTTATTGCTTTGAAAGTGATTGAGAAGGAAAAGTTGCGGGTGGCAAAAACTTACAATATGAAGGTCCGGCTTAAAGACTTTCAAATTGGCGACTTGGTCTGGAAAGTTATATTGCCAGTTGGCTCCAGAAGCCAGAAATTTGGCAAATGGTCCCCAAACTGGGAAGGGCCACTGCGAGTCGCGAGAATAGTACCCGGCAGCCCTTATCTGGTGGAGACATTGGAAGGCGGCATGCTACCTCGAGATATCAATTGGAAATACTTGAAGAAATTCCACCCGAGCGTGTGGCAAATTGCATGAGTTGCACGTATGGCCGATATACATATATCGCCCTTAGCACATGGCCGATGAGCTTAAGCATCACCCTTAGACAAAAACTTCTACATTGTATATTTTCTAGTACGCAAGCTCTACTAGAAAACAGGGGGGCATATGTTAGCACCCGTTTTTGGTAGATTGCCAGTTTCAGGTTAAAGGAAGACATGGTGGCTCGAAGAAGGCAGCAAAGAAGGCTAAAATGGTGATCTGGGAAACTTTCCAAAAAAAGATGGCCAGAAGAAGGCAGCCAATAATCCGGCAAATGGAACAAGGCGGAAGTTGGATTTGGGAGTGCAAAAGTTGCCTAAAGACCTAGCAAGCTAAGTCAAAGGAAAGCAATAAATGTGGCAGAAAAGAAGCCAACTTTGTCAAGACAAGGCGAAAAAGAAGCCAACTTTGTCAAGACAAGCCGGCAGATGAGAAACCAACTTTGTCAATACAAGGCGGCAAGAAGAAGACAACTTTCCAAGATCAGGGCTGGAAAATGGAAGGCAACTTTCCAAAAGAAGTCGGACAGATGCTGATGTCCGGGTCGAATACAAAGCCGATCAAGATATCTTATCTCTGAAGAAAGGCAAGTTTGAAGCCAATACGGGAGGAAAAAGGAAACTTTCCAAGTAGCCACCAAGTTGGAAGCCAATACGGAAGACAAAAGGCAACTTTCCAAAGTAGCCAACTAGTTTGAAGCCAACGAAGCCGGCCAAGAAGTTGCCTAGTTTAGAAATGGATTCGACTTAGATTATGACTTGTAAACCTTGTAGAAGTCCAATACTTGTATGGGAAGTCCAGCCGCCTCATATATATGTGAGAGGTGATGGCCGATTGAAATTAAGCAAACAATCGACAACCTATCAATACAACCTACGTTTTCCCTCAAACCCTTGTTCATGCTTCCGTTGTTTGGCGACTTCGCATAAGATTTCACCGGATATCGAAAACCGAACTAAGAGCGGCCAAGTCCGGCTTTGTTTAGCCAATCGTCGCCGGCTTCCTCCGACAGGGCTTCCCGAGGGGCTGGGGCGTCTGGTCTAAAAAGCGCCTGCTTGCTGTCTTGCGTATCGCGCTGGAAGCAGGCCTCCCGCGGGGCGAGTTGCGGAGTATCTCCCCCGGCACCGCGGGTACACGAGGACGTGTCCGTGTGACGCGTTTCTAACGCAACTGAAAGTGTTTGAAGCTCTTGAAGACCCGGATTGGTTGGAAGCTATGCATGAAGAGCTCAACAACTTCAAGCGCAACAAAGTGTGGAATCTAGTTGAGAAGCCAAAGGATTGCCGCAATGTTATAGGCACCAAATGGATCTTCAAGAACAAGCAAGATGAGCATGGAATGGTTGTGAGGAACAAGGCAAGATTGGTGGCTCAAGGGTACTCTCAAGTTGAAGGCATTGATTTTGGAGAGACCTTTGCTCCCGTGGCTCTCCTTGAGTCCATCCGTATCCTCCTTGCATATGCATCACATCATAACTTTAAATTGCAACAAATGGATGTGAAAAGTGCTTTTCTTAATGGTCCTCTAAAGGAGTTGGTATATTTTAAGCAACCACCGGGATTTGAGGACCCAAACTTCCCTAACCATGTCTACAAGCTTGATAAGTCGCTCTATGGTCTCAAACAAGCACCTCGTGCTTGGTATGAGCACCTAAGAGAGCTATTGCTAGACCGTGGATTTGAAGTGGGGCAAATCGATCCCAGCCACTTTACCAAGAGGGTTAAAGGGGAGCTTTTCATATTCCAACTCTATGTGGATGATATTATCTTTGGCTCAACTAACCAAGCTTTTAATGATGAATTTTCAAAGCTTATGACCAATAGGTTTGAGATGTCTATGATGGGAGAGTTGAAGTTCTTTCTTGGTTTTGAGATCAAGCAGTTGAGTGAAGGGATTTTCATTTCTCAAGCCAAGTACACCCAAGATATGCTCAAGAGGTTCAAGATGCAAGATGCTAAAGAGAAGAGGTTTCCTATGGACACCAAATGTCATCTTGAACTAAATCCAAAGGGTATTGATGTTGATCAAAAACTTTATCGCTCTATGATTGGTTCTTTGCTTTATCTTTGTGCATCTAGACCCGATATTGTGTTGAGTGTAGGGGTGTGTGCAAGGTATCAAGCGGCTCCTAAAGAGAGCCACATGAAGGCGGTTAATAGAATCCTTCGATATTTGGTTTATACCCCAAGGTTTGGTTTGTGGTATCCTAAGGGCTCCAACTTCTCTCTTCCCGGGTACACGGATTCGGATTGGGCTGGTTGTAAGGATGATAGGAAATCAACTTCCGTGGCGTGCCAATTCCTTGGTAGGTCCTTGGTGAGTTGGTCTTCTAAGAAGCAAAATTGTATATCTCTCCACCACTGAAGCCGAGTATGTGGCAGCCGCTAGTGCTTGCACTCAATTGCTATGGATGAGGCAAACTTTAAAGGAATACGGTGTCCATTGTGACAAAGTGCCTCTTTTGTGTGACAATGAAAGTGCTACCCAGATTGGTCACAACCCGGTGCAACACTCAAGAACGAAGCATATTGAGATTCGTCGTCATTTTATTCGTGATCACATTTCCCGTGGTGACATTGAGCTTGGCTATATTCCAACCAAAGATCAACCCGATATGTTCACGAAGCCACTTGACGAAGCAAGATTCACTTATTCGAGGCATGAGCTAAATATCGTGGATTCAAGGAGCGTGACTTGACTATCTTGCATACACACCTATTTCTTGACTATCTATTTGGTTTAGGTGTAGGCATGGACATAGGGGGAGTGCGGTCCTAATACATTGGACTATCCCTCCCCCCATTATGCCGATAGTAAGAACTCATTTTGTCTCTATATTTTCATTTCTTGAATTATGAGCTTAAATGACGAGTAGTGGCGGTAAACCCAAGATATATCTTCGCGGTGTCACACCACATATACTCATACATGGTGGCCTAGGCCACCGACCTCTTCTTCATGAAGAGTTGATCTTATTGGTTTTATTTAGACTTATTTGGGTTTCTTTAGACCTTTAGGCTTCTTTTGGGAAAAACACTTGGAATTGCCTTTATTTTTTACGCTTGCAATTTCCAAGTATGTATCCCTCATTTTCAGTGACTTTGTCTGTCCTAAGCCATGCTCTTACCCCATAAAACATTCAATCTCTTACACAAGTTCTTCTACACTTAAAATCTGGAGTTGTTGAGGAGGTCCCAGTAGTACTACCGGGTGGAGGCCGGTACTACCAGGCTCTGAATTTAAGCAGATGTTAAAACCAGCTCAGAAAAATTCAGGCCCCGATAGTACCGAGCCACCCGCCCCGGTACTACCGGGTGTGTGGTTTTTGCTCCAAATAAGTCAACCGTGCGGGGTGAGGGGTTATTCCCCCATGAATCCTTCCCCCACCGCCGCCTCCTCTCTCCTCCACCCGCGCCGCCGCCGCCGGCCGGCCGGGATCCGCCGCCCTCCGGCCAGATCTGCTCCGTGGAGACATTCCCCAAGTCGACCTCCTCCAATGGCCTCCGGTATTTGCCTCGTTTTTGCTCCTCTTGGTCTCATTTTTGAAACCTAGGTGTACTTGTGCAAATCACCGGTAGCTCCATGTTTCCATGGTTAAAACTTGGTAGGATGGTCACCTTTGGCTAGGGAATGTGTCCTCTAGTTGCTTCGTGTACGCATTTGGTTGATTTCCTCGTCGATTTGAGCTCTCTCTTGGGTGCGCTCACTTTGCACGTCCGGTACTACTGGACCCCGTCCGGTACTACCGCACGTAGGGAATCTCGACCATTTCTTTACAGATTGCAACTAGGTTTGTTGTTCACTTCTTTGAGCTTGTGCACTTATCTTTTCCCTACCCTATCTACTGCTATTCACAGGTTCCCGTGGTGGTAGTTCGAACCAAGACGCCGTGTACATCCACACTAACAAGAAGGGCAGGTTTGTTGAGAATGAGATTGAGGAGGAATTCATGGAGGAAGCTGAGGTTCTGCCAAGACCAACCACAGCTAGAACTCGTGGAAGAGGTTCCAGGGGCAGAATTACAAAGCCCAAGAAACCGGCTCGTAAGCCACTTCACCTTCGGAAGCCCGATGATTATCAAAAGCTGCGTGAAGAAAATCCTTATGATTCTGAGAGGTCTCTTACAGCTCCTCCTCACTTCCACACCAAAGATCAAGAGTCTATCTTCAATGAAATTTACATTCAAAAGGACTACAAGGTCACCCCTCAACACCCCCTTGATCTTGAGCACATGCGGCTGCCCGTGCATGATGGATACTTTGATGAGACCTTAGCCATGTGGGAGGAGTTTGGTCTACTGGAAATCATGAAGCTCCAACAACCTTATATTGAGTACTACATCACACAATTCTTTGCCACTGTTTACTTCCATGAAGATGATACTAGGACCATGACTTGAATGACCAAGGACAAGCTGTTTTCTGCTACTTTGAATGAGTTTGGTGCAGTCCTGGGATATGAAGACAAGGGAGAATTAATCCCTAGCGGTTGGAGAAGCCATGGGAATATCTCTCAAGTCACCGGGATGTCCTTGAACCAATCATAATGGAAAGAGGTACAAATGGCAAAACTGCTCACCTTTCTCGCCCATTTGAAATTATGCACCGTGTCTACCGTGAGACAATTGCTCCTCGGGTCGGCAATTTGGATGAAGTGCATGGTTTCTTGATTGACATACTCAAGAACTCTACGGAGAAGCAAGGCAAGGGAGAGAAATGGATGTGATAGATGTGATACATCATGAGATTTGGCATGTTGTGATGGCTAGACGGGCTCCCATCTATGTGTAACATCCCAACATTTTGGAATGTTTAAAAATCACTAAAAATTGAAACTTTTGTTTTTATTAAAAAGAAAACATTAGAATTATAATAGAAACCAAATATAGAAGACATTGGGCACCTTCAAAAAGTGTTTAATAGTTTAATTCGAAGTAATCTTGAATTCAAAATTTGAGCTTAGTTATTTTTTCTTTGATCCAAAGTATTTCTTAAATCTCAATACCTTTGGCAAAGTGATTTAAAAAATTTTGAAGACACCTTCATCTCATAAAATGTTTTTATTCCAATTAATTGATTTTAGATATTTTGACTATTTATTAAACCCTAAAACCATATTTGCAAAAGTTATTTAAAGTATGCCTATTTCTAAAATGGTTTTGGTTAAACTATATGATTTAAAATTTAGAGTTTACAAACCCTAAAACAATATTTATAAAGTGTTTAAAGCTTATTGCAAAATTTTGTTTTGATTTTATTTATTTCAAAAGTAAGTTTAAAATAGAAAAATTCCAATATTTACATTTGTTGTATTTTATTTGATTTTAATAAGCCACAAATAATTTTATTTAAAACCCTATTTTTAAATTTGACATAAAAGTGTCAATTAAGCAATTATGTGATATTTTAAATTTGTAAATTCGAAATATATTGGAAAAGTGTGCTGGAATATTTTAAAATGATAGAAATTATTATTACAAATTTTTACAAATTTGTTTGAATCCATTTGGATTCATATTTAAAAAGTTTCAAATGTTTTCAGAAAAGAAAAAGGAACAAAAAAAATGGAGAAGGCCACCCCGGAAAGCCAGCCCAACCGCGGCCCATCTCTCTCTCTTTCCCTCGCGCGCGCGCGCCAGCCCAGCAGCAGCCCACGACCTCTCTCCTCTCTTCTCTCACTAACAGGTGGGACCCACCTGTCAGGTCCGTCATCAACGTCTTCCTCGCCAGAAATCACGCCCGTGACGAGCGCGTCGCGGCCATTTCGCGCCGTCTTGATTACCGGCGGTCTCTTTCCATAATCAACGTCGACAAGCACCCCTATAAGACCCCCTGCTCGCCCTCTTCCTTGCGCCCCAAAAACCAGAGACCGAGCGCCACCAGGCTGCCCACAATCACCGCCACCGTGCGCCACTGACCGTCGGCGAGGTCCTCCATTTCCGGTGGACGTAGACGACCCCGATCCCCCTCTCCTCTTCCTTTCTTATTATTTTCGTGTTGCGCATCGTCTTGAGACATTTTGGATTGTTTTCGTGCCTCAGAGCGATGCGCCCATCATCAACCGACGCCAACCACCGCGGGAGCCAACTCCGGCAAGCAATCCGCGGAGCAGCAGAAAACCCCGGACGTCTCCGCCTCGCCACCAACCTCGACTCGACGTCCTGCATCCCTCGGTAAATAAAAACCCCTCCCGCACCCTCTATCTTCGCCGGAACGCATGACGCCGGCCATGGCGCCGTCACGGTTAGGTCACCGGAGCATCTCCGGCCGGCCGCGCCACTCATTTTTGGTCAAATCAATCTCGGCCGCTTGATCCCTGATGGACGGCCACGATTAGATCCATTTAAGCGAACCGGTATCTTTAGATCTAAGCCGTCAGATCAGAACCAGTCTGCGCCACGTCGGACCCAGTCAGCGCCCAGTCATCAGGAGCCAGCCAATCAGAGATCGCCACGTAGCAAGTTTTATTTTCTATTTTCTGTTTTTAAACAGATTTTCATCAAATCTTGTAAATTCAACATCTTTAGTTCTGTCTGGCCAAATTTGATAAATTTTATATATTTGAGATCCTCTAGATCTGTAGTTTATTTTAGATCTGTTAGATTTCAGTTTTGCCTTAGTTTAAAATATTCAAATTTCAAATGTGTGATTTGAGTAATTTTAGCATAACTTTAAATCTATAAATCCAATTTTTGCAAATAAAATATTGTTGGAAACCTTTGGATCTGTATAATAGCTAGCCACTGTTAGAAATAATTTTTGGATATTTTTTAAACTGTATTAAAAATCAGAGGCTCAATTTTGAGTAATTCACATTTATTTAAAATTGCAAATGGATATTTTGAGTAAATTTGACAATAGATATGGATTGGTATGTCCAAAATTTGTAAATAAAATATCCTTGGAAAGCCCCTGACCTGTAGATTATTTTAGTTCTGTTATTTTTCATTTTTGAGTTTTTAAATTTATTCAAATTGCAAATGGACAGTTTGAGTAAATTTGGCATATCTTTAATTTTGTGTGTCCAAAATTTTCATATAAAATAGTTTTAGAAACCTTAGAATATGTGTAAATTTATTCCTCTGTTATAAAATAATTTTGAGCATTATTTTTATGATTCAAAATCAGAAACTCAATTTAAATTATTGGCATAGTTTAATATTTGGCATAATTTAAATTCTAGTAATTATTTTAATATGTTTTCTTTTGAGAAATATCCTAAATAAATATCCCTGACCAGAAAGACCAAATACCATCATGGCTAATTTATTGTAATTAAGATTAGGTTAAAAGCTATTAAAAATGTTGCCTTGTAGATCTTTAGTTTAAGTTGTGTTTAAAATCTTCAAATGTTTTTAATTACAATTAATGGTTTATTTTTGAACCCTTGGAACTTCCTTGACCAATACTATAATTAATCTTTAGAACTCTTGGAACTTCCTAGACAAATACTATAATTAATCTTTAGAACTCTTGGAACTTCCTTGACAAATATGTTTTATACAACTTATTCCTTGAACCAAACCTTTTGGTGTAAACCTTGGTATGTATGTTTTGTATGCCTTGTGTTGTAGAATTGTTTGCTTATTGTGATGTTATCTCTATGTATAGATTGAACGGAGTGCAACGTTGATCCTTGTTGAAAAGAGTGTGTGAGCAACGACAACTTCCAAAGGCAAGTGGCACATTCGTAAATTTCCTAAGTATTTTATCTATGCATGAGTAGTGTATTTTACCTTAAGCATGTGTAGGTATTGATAGTATTGCTATCCAAGACATGTTTAGAATTGCCCTATTCCTATGTGTCTAGGAACCTATAAAATTACTTAGTTGAAATATTGATGCTATGCAAAAGTTATTTTATAAAAAGCTAAATTCTACTAAGTTAAAGAAAACTCCTGGGTGGATTGGTTTGATAGAGGAGGCGAAGTTGAGTGGCTACTCAGGCCCATTTCCATGGTGTGAACCTGAGTATGTGCACTTGTGGATGGCCACCCAGGGATCAAAGGGATTCGAAGTGCTCCAAGTGAAGATTGCTTCCAGTGCAGCCATTAGTCATATGGGCTCTGTCTTGATCAACTAAGCTGCGTGGACTCACCCCGGCTTGACAGGTGGTGGTAGAGGTTTGTAGGTGGAGCGCGTTAGGCCAGTATGGGGTGGAAAAATGCTTCTGAAAGATCTCGTCTCATTCTTCTACTTTTCCTTATCACTGATGGAGTGTGGAGGATAGTTTGGGCTGAATGGGTCTAATGGTGAACGTGCACAACCTCTCGAGAGTGTTAAAAACTAAGTACTTAGCCGTGTCCCCGGTTACGGACAATTTTGAGCAGCTGATCAAGGACGTCAACGGAGGATCCCAACTTTCCAACTTCTCAAGTAAAATTTGATGGGTGAACAAGGGTAGATGAGACAGTGGTTTTCATGCCATGGATGTCTCGATTAGAAGAAAAGTGTTTTTCCAAGCGATAGGGAAAAGTTGGCTTTATGCAAAATAGCCTTGAACTCCACAAGTCAAATATGCAAACAGGATATTAGAGTTATTCCACTAAGTGTCCTCAGAGTGTCACTTGCCAGTTCCATTTTATATGGTTCTGACCCACCTTGTTGCAACATTTTTCTTGTTGCAATGTTTAGACGATGAGTGAGTTTCGTTTAAGGGTTTCGAGTCTGCAACCAACATGTTTCGCCTGTGGCACATGAAGATGATGGAGACTCACTGCTACTTTTCATTCCGCTGTGCTAAACTTTGTAGAATGCTAGCCTTGAGCTATGCAATTTGTAATGAATATTGTAAGTCTGGATCATGCGATGTAATAAAATTTGACGCATTTGCATGATATTCATCTTAGATTGTGTGTGCAAATGAATCGATCCAGGGGTTTGCACTATACACAGGGATCTTGCCAATTTTTAAGTGCAGGTCCGCTACAGATAGTATCAGAGCACTGTGTTGCCTGTAGGTTCGAAACCCTAGGATTGGATAGAAATAGGTTAGCCAAAAATTTATTTTCCTAAGTATTAAAGTATACCAAAACTTTTTGTTTGCCTTTTTTCTTTTTGTTTACCTTGTAATATCTTGACTTGTGCATTTTGTCTCACACAATGTTTTGCTTCTAACTTAAGGATGACCAGCCTCATCGAATCCATCAAGAAGGGACCAGTGATGACCATGACACTACAATGTGAGACCGAGTTTCCAAAAGCACTTAAGCATAACATGAAGAGCTTGGATTCGAAGGAGAAGCAGTATACAAAGGATTTCCTTTCATGGATAAAGGTCAAGAGTACTGGTGGGTGCAACTCCATTTATACAAGAGCAAAGAAGATGACCACAAGACCGAAGGTTGCAGCATATTCACCAACCCAATACTCCACACATCATTCTTTGATTCAGCAAGAAGTGCAGCATGGGAGGCCATCGAGTACCTTGGAGAAAGACTTCGATTTAGACTTCACAACACCCAGAAGCACCTTGATGAACTCAAGGAAATAGAGGAGGAACTTGATGCACTCAAGAAGGAGATAGACTAGACCACCTATTTATTAGAATAACGAGTTCCAAATGATGTATTGACCTATCAAATTGTGGTATGGCAGTACTATCGAATTTGATTTTCCATGACCTTGGTGTGTTTCTTTCTAAAACGATTATTTCAGGTTTTCTCAAAAAAAATGTTTGGAATTTAATGATTTTGTTTGAACCATGTGGTTTGATGTTTGTTGGATATTGTTTGTAAGATGAATTGCCTTGATCTGCTGTGTTTGAGTAGGATTCTTCCTTAGTATCCTTCTATCTCCACACATCCATGCTAAACCAAACTAGATGCAACAAGTATCTGAGGACCAGTTCCCGATGATAGTACAAGCCATCCAACTGAAGAATGCTTCCCAACTCTAGTTAATTCTTTTGTGTGAAGGAACAATCACATCCTTGCTCCATGAAATTTCTATTCTAAGACACCATGTAAATTGTGATAAAGGGGTTGCTGTGAAATCCTCTCATCTTGGTCTTCTTATTGACCCAAAGAGATACCTTCTCCAATATCAAAAGTAGTTCAACGGATTTATTTTTACAACTCTACCGTGAGGGAAAGTTCTACTCAAGGATTCAAGACCTCAAATCCCAACAAGGTGTTGGTACATACTATACCAGAAAGTTCAGGACGATACAACAATACTCATGAGATGAAGACAAGAATTCTAGACTGCCCACAAAAGTTCTTTTAAGGGTGGAAGCCCACCCAACTGACGTATCCTTCTAGCCTCCCCAATCAGCGGAATCATTCTCTTCTGGTTTTGCAGTTTCCGTGTCAGAACTGCATTACTCCATATTACCCCAGTTATCAGAATCATTCCCAGCACTTGCATTTTGTTCCCAGCTTGCCCGAATCTCGGGGACGAGATTCTTTTTAAGGGTGATAGTCAGTAACATCCCAATATTTTGGAATGTTTAAAAATCACTAAAAATTGAAACTTTTGTTTTTATTAAAAAGAAAACATTAGAGTTATAATAGAAACCAAATATAGAAGACATTGGGCACCTTCAAAAAGTGTTTAATAGTTTAATTCCAAGTAATCTTGAATTCAAAATTTGAGCTTAGTTATTTTTTTCTTTTATCCAAAGTATTTCTTAAATCTCAATACCTTTGGCAAAGTGATTTAAAAAATTTCAAAGACACCTTCATCTCATAAAATGTTTTTATTCCAATTAATTGATTTTAGATATTTTGGCTATTTATTAAACCCTAAAAGCATATTTGCAAAAGTTATTTAAGGTATGCCTATTTCTAAAATGGTTTTGGTTAAACTATATGATTTAAAATTTAGAGTTTACAAACCCTAAAACAATATTTATAAAGTGTTTAAAGCTTATTGCAAAATTTTGTTTTGATTTTATTTATTTCAAAAGTAAGTTTGCAATAGCAAAATTCCAATATTTACATATGTTGTATTTTATTTGATTTTAATAAGCCACAAATAATTTTATTTAAAACCCTATTTTTAAATTTGACATAAAAGTGTCAATTAAGCAATTATGTGATATTTTAAATTTGTAAATTGGAAATATATTGGAAAAGTGTGCTGGAATATTTTAAAATGATAGAAATTATTATTACAAATTTTTACAAATTTGTTTGAATCCATATGGATTCATATTTCAAAAGTTTCAAATGTTTTCAGAAAAGAAAAAGGAACAAAAAAATGGAGAAGGCCACCCCGGAAAGCCAGCCCAACCGCGGCCCATCTCTCTCTCTTTCCCTCACGCGCGCGCGCCAGCCCAGCAGCAGCCCACGGCCTCTCTCCTCTCTTCCCTCACTGACAGGTGGGACCCACCTGTCAGGTCCGTCGTCAACGTCTTCCTCGCCCAAAAATCACGCCCGTGACGAGCGCGTCGCGGCCGTTTCGCGCGTCTTGATTACCGGCGGTCTCCTTCCATAATCGACGTCGACAAGCACCCCTATAAGACCCCCTGCTCGCCCTCTTCCTTGCGCCCCAAAAACCAGAGCCCGAGCACCACCAGGCTACCCACAATCACCGCCGCCGTGCGCCACTAACCGTTGGCGAGGTCCTCCATTTCCGGTGGACGTAGACCACCCCGATCCCCCTCTCCTCTTCCTTTCTTATTATTTTCGTGTTGCGCATCGTCCTGAGATGTTTTGGATTGTTTTCGTGCCTCAGAGCGACGCGCCCATCATCAACCGACGCCAATCGCCGTGGGAGCCAACTCCGGCGAGCAATCCGTGGAGCAGTAGAGAACCCCGCACGTCTCCGCCTCGCCACCAACCTCGACTTGACGTCCTGCATCCTTCGGTAAATAAAAACCCCTCCCGCACCCTCTATTTTCGCCGGAACGCGTGACCCCGGCCATGGCGCCGCCACGGTTAGGTCACCGGAGCATCTCCGGCCGGCCGCGCCACTCATTTTTGGTCAAATCAATCTCGGCCGCTTGATCCCTGATGGACGGCCACGATTAGATCCATTTAAGCGAACCGGTATCTTAGTTCTAAGCCGTCAGATCTAGATCTGACGGTCCAGATCAGAACCAGTCAGTGCCACGTCAGACCCAGTCAGCGCCCAGTCATCCCGAGCCAGCCAATCAGAGATCGCCACGTAGCAAGTTTTATTTTCTATTTTCTGTTTTTAAACAGATTTTCATCAAATCTTGTAAATTCAACATCTTTAGTTCTGATTGGCCAAATTTGATAAATTTTATATATTTGAGATCCTCTGGATCTGTAGTTTATTTTAGATCTGTTAGATTTCAGTTTTGCCTTAGTTTAAAATATTCAAATTTCAAATGTGTGATTTGAGTAATTTTTGCATAACTTTAAATCTATAAATCTAATTTTTGCAAATAAAATATTGTTGGAAACCTTTGGATCTGTATAATAGCTAGCCACTGTTAGAAAGAATTTTTGGATATTTTTTAAACTGTATTAAAAATGAGAGGCTCAATTTTGAGTAACTCACATTTATTTAAAATTGCAAATGGATATTTTGAGTAAATTTGACAATAGATATGAATTGTTATGTCCAAAATTTGCAAATAAAATATCCTTTGAAAGCCCCTGACCTGTAGATTATTTTAGTTCTGTTATTTTTCATTTTTGAGTAGTTTAAATTCATTCAAATTGCAAATGGACAGTTTGAGTAAATTTGGCATATCTTTAATTTTATAAGTCCAAATTTTCATATAAAATAGTTTTAGAAACCTTAGAATATGTGTAAATTTATTCCTCTGTTATAAAATAATTTTGAGCATTATTTTTATGATTCAAAATCAGAAACTCAATTTAAATTATTGGCATAGTTTAATATTTGGCATAATTTAAATTCTAGTAATTATTTTAATATGTTTTCTTTTGAGAAATATCCTAAATAAATATCCCTGACCAGAAAGACCAAATACCATCATGGCTAATTTATTGTAATTAAGATTAGGTTAAAAGCTATTAAAAATGTTGCCTTGTAGATCTTTAGTTTAAGTTGTGTTTAAAATCTTCAAATGTTTTTAATTACAATTAATGGTTTATTTTTGAACCCTTGGAACTTCCTTGACAAATACTATAATTAATCTTTAGAACTCTTGGAACTTCCTTGACAAATACTATAATTAATCTTTAGAATCTTGGAACTTCCTTGACAAATATGTTTTATACAACTTATTCCTTGAACCAAACCTTTTGGTGTAAACCTTGGTATGTATGTTTTGTATGCCTTGTGTTGTAGAATTGTTTGTTTATTGTGATGTTATCTCTATGTATAGATTGAACGGAGTGCAACATTGATCCTTGTTGGAAAGAGTGTGTGAGCAACGACAACTTCCAAAGGCAAGTGGCACATTCAAAAATTTCCTAAGTATTTTATCTATGCATGAGTAGTGTATTTTACCTTAAGCATGTGTAGGTATTTACAGTATTGCTATGCAAGAAATGTTTAGAATTGCCCTATTCCTATGTGTGTAGGAACCTATAAAATTACTTAGTAGAAATATTGATGCTATGCAAAAGTTATTTTATAAAAAGCTAAATTCTACTAAGTTAAAGAAAACTCCTGGGTGGATTGGTTTGATAGAGGAGGCGAAGTTGAGTGGCTACTCAGGCCCATTTCCATGGTGTGAACCTCAGTATGTGCACTTATGGATGGCCACCCAGGGATCAAAGGGATTCGAAGTGCTCCAAGTGAAGATTGCTTCCAGTGCAGCCATTAGTCATATGGGCTCTGTCTTGATCAACTAAGCTGCGTGGACTCACCCCGGCTTGACAGGTGGTGGTAGAGGTTTGTAGGTGGAGCGCGTCAGGCCGGTATGGGGTGGGAAAATGCTTCTGAATGATCTCGTCTCATTTTTCTCCTTTTCCTTATCACAGATGGAGTGTGGAGGGGCTGAATGGGTCTAATGTTGAACGTGCACAACCTCTCGAGAGTGTCAAAAACTAAGTACTTAGCCGTGTCCCCAGTTACGGACAATTTTGAGCAGCTGATCAAGGACGTCAACGGAGGATCCCAACATTCCAACTTCTCAAGTAAAATTTGATGGGTGAACAAGGGTAGATGAGACAGTGGTTTTCATGCCATGGATGTCTCGATTAGAAGAAAAAATTCCAAAGAGATAGGAAAAAGTTGGCTTTATGCAAAATAGCCTTGAACTCCACCAGCCAAATATGCATACAAGATATTAGAGTTATTCCACTAAGTGTCCACAGAGTGTCACTTGCCAGTTCCATTTTATATGGTTCTGACCCACCTTGTTGCAACATTTTTTTTGTTGCAGGATGTTCAGATGATGAGTGAGGTTTCGTTTAAGGGTTTCGAGTCTGCAACCAACATGTTTCGCCTGTGGCACATGAAGATGATGGAGACTCACTGCTACTTTTTATTCCGCTGTGCTAAACTTTGTAAAATGCTAGCCTTGAGCTATGCAATTTGTAATGAATATTGTAAGTCTGGATCATGCGATGTAATAAAATTTGACGCATTTGCATGATATTCATCTTAGATTGTGTGTGCAAATGAATCGATCCAGTGGTTTGCACTATACACAGGGATCTTGCCAATTTTTAAGTGCAGGTCCGCTACACTATGGCCCGTACATCATGAGCTCATTCGCCGCAAATGGTGGCTAGCAACCAAGAAAGACATCATGAAGGATGGAAGCCGTGTGGTCGACCACAAAGTCAAGAAGTTAAATATCAAAGAACATGTGGTCAAGGAACCCGGAACCACTACAACGGATGCCCCCAAAGAGGCTCCCGCCTCTCGTATGGGAAGGAGGGCTAGTGGCAAAGCAATTGCCTCTTCAATGGAAGAACCAACTTGGGCACAAAAGCTGAAAATCAAGTTGAAAAGAGCTTGTTGCTTCAAGCTTGATATTGAGGACCGCATGTATGAGGCTCACGTCTATCACAAGAAGGCTGCCAAACGTCAAAAGGACATGATGAGGAAGATGGAAATGTCAGTGTCTCTAGCTGGGTCAGAAGAAGCTATCACTCCCAAGCATCAATGGGTTTCCAAGCATGGCTATTGGAGTGATGAAGATGCTCCTCCGGGTGGTCCTCGCTTCTTGGCTCCTTCTTCGTCTCAACAAGGCATGGGTGGAGCTTGATGCTCCTTGGGACGTGCTAGCATCGCGCTTCTCCCTTTTTGGCATTTCGATGACAAAGGGGGAGAATGTGTTCTATTAGGTTCTCACGGGATTTGCATGGGTCAGACACAAACATGTGCTTTTATCATTTCTTGAGAGCTTGTGTTCATCTTTCTATAATGTTTGTTGAACTTTCTTGTTATTTGCTTAATTGTGAGACTTTGTCTATGTTGTTTATTTATGGTATGAGACATATGGATTTCATATTATCAAAGCTGAGACATATATTTGTGTGCAACGGTTATTTCTACATTATATGTTGCACAAGGTATGATTCTGTTTACACATCTCAACTTACAATTGTGATATGTCTCTTGTTTATGCAAATCTTTCATGTTTCTCTATTTCTTGTGAGGTGCCCCTTTTTACATTGTGTGCATTGGCATTCCAATGCAAACCCTATTTGCACACATGTAGGGGGAGCTACTTAACCTTTTTGAAACATGTCAAGTATTTGTATGGTGCCCCATTGCGAATCCTAGTGTTGTCATCTAACACCAAAAAGGGGGAGATTGAAAGGGCATCTTTTATATCCCTCAAGTGTTTTGTGTGTTAGGCAACAACAGTAGAATTACTTTTATGTGTTGTTAAATGATGCAGGAGTTTTTAGGTAAAATTACATAAAGCATCATGGGTTTGAAAAAGGTTTAAGCGCGAAGACCCAGTTTCAACCTGCCAGTTTTACTATGGCCGGTAGTACTGGACGCAGTCCGGTAGTACCGCCTGTGGCCTAGTCGGAGGTACCGCACCATGGCGTGCGGTAGTGCTACAATAGCTCGTGGCGTACTGGACTCCCTCCATTTTTCCTCGGTACTACCGAGCTGGCCCGGAACTACCATGAAGACAGAAGTACGGCGCCACCCTGGTCGGTACTACTGCAAGTGTATGTTGAGGGCTGCAGGGTCTCGAAGAGCAGGGTTGACCGTCTGCCGTTTTGGCTGGCCGGTACTACCGGACGTAGTCCGGGACTACGGGGTGGCATGACTTTTCTCCAACGTCAGAAAACTGGGAGGGGTATTTATTCCCCTCCACCTACCTCCAGCTAGCTAGCTCGCCCAGCATTGAAGAACACCATTAGAGCAAGCTCAAGAATCACTAGATCTCCCAATCCCTCCACCAAAACTCATTGATCTTTGGAGGACTGAAGGAGAAGGCCCGGATCTACATCTTCACCAAGCCGATTTACATTTCCCCCTCATTCACTTCAGGGATCATTTGCTAGGGTTTCCATTGGGAAAACCTAGCCCCTTGTTGTACTCACTTGTTTGTTCTTGTGACAGATTGTAGCCATTCGGGAGCCCCCAATCCAGTTGTGGGTTGTGCCCCGGATTGTTGTTGTAAAGGTTCCGGACTCCGCCTTGAAGGTTTCCGATAGTTGAAGGTGAACCAATCCTTTGTGGTGCGGTTCATCGGAGAAGAAGGTGAAGCCTTTGTGGCTGTTGAACCATTGTGTTGGTTCACACCTCTCCAACGAGACGTACTCCCCTAAAAAAGAGGAACTTGGGAATACATCCGTGTCTCCGCGTCCTTTCACTTCGGTTACTTCTATCCTTGTTTACCGCCTTTACCTAGTGTATCTTGCTTAGTTGCTAGCTTGTCATAGAGGTAAATTCACCGTACTTGCATATCTATAGAATTTACCTTTTGTGTCAAGCCTAAATTGAAAAAGAGCTAAAATTTGAAGTAGCACCTATTCAACCCCCCCCCCCCCCCTCTAGGTGTCATACGGTCCTTTCAGTATAAGGGGATACCACAAAAGCGTGCAGTATGGCCCCCTTCGGGGTAGGTGGGTTGCCAGTCTTTGTCTGCTGTGGACCCACAGCACACGCACCATGTTTCCTCTGTACCCTTATACACGAGGGTACCCGGGAAATCCTCCGCGGGGAGTCTTTGGCTATTTGTCAAACAGTCAACTCATGGTCGGTGGATTATGCATCTCATTCTTCGGGTAGTTCGCGGGTACCCCTGGTTCCCAGGATGCGAAAATAGCCCCCGAACATGATCTCCGCAACCTGGGGCCTTGTTGCTGGGGGTTGTGTCCCAAGCGGCACTTTGCCACGTCGCATCCCACTCTCACCGCTCAAGGCAAGCTTCCCGTCTACGGAAAGAAGCACTCGATCCACGCTCTGTCTCCTCGATTCTTGTGCCCCGAGCCTGATTCCTTCCCCAAGTGGTAAGTGGCAGCCGGCGCGTGCGGTATCTCAGTCAGCAAGTCCCCTTGGATGGACAACCTCAGTCACCTCCATTGACCTTAGCATCCGCCTTCCCGCTATTCCGTTCTTCCTACCCAGATTCAAGTCCATTTTCCTGCTTCCACCGGATCTCAGCCATGGCTCCACCAGCCCCTTCCCGTTCTCACGGTGGCCCGCAGAGGGGGAGGAAGAAACGTCGGGGATTCTTCAAACCCAATCGATCGAGCAGGCTGATCTCATCGATCTTTCCGCCATCACCAGCGGACATGGAGGCACTCAGGATGCTGGTATCTGATGGCCACCATGAAGAGGGAAAAACTGAGATTTGGCATCCTTCCTCCTTGGTGGTGAGCGAATTAGATACCCCAATCTTCAGATTATTCTTGGCGACGGGATTGGTTCCGCCTTTCTTGCATTTCTTCCGAGCGATAATGATGACGTATGGGCTCAAGCTTCTTCAACTACATCCCAGTGCTGTCATCACTCTCTCTATCTTCGCCTATACCTGCGAGTGCTTCGTGGGTGTAGCACCGTCAGTAGCCTTGTTCCGTCATTTCTTTGTTCCCTTAATCAACTCTCAAGTGATCTCTGGAGGAGTTGCATTCTGGCTTCGGGAGGGAGCTGAATCCCAATTCATCGAAATGGCAGTGAGGAGGAATTGGAAGACATGGCGGAGTGACTGGTGTTTGGTGAAGGTGTCCCGCAAGGAGCCATTGCTTGACACACCAGAAGGTGGAGCCGTATATCGCTCCAATTCCATGAATTGAGCCCCAGGGAGGATGATCTTACCCCTGGTTTGGAAAGAATTCTCCTTCTTCGGTCCCACGGATGGACCGACCCTGATGTGGCAATGCATTTTCTGAGCCATCGTATTGCCCCTCTTCAGCAGAGATCCAGGTTCATGTGGGAGTACTTCGACAAAGATTTCGACCCTATTCATCTGAGCTCCTGGCATCTTCCGCAACCGGCAATCGTTGCATGGATTGACCAATTCTTCGACACTTCCAGGGCTCCGAGTATTCATGCCAATCCCATCCCATTGTACAAGGACAGATGCTGCGATTCGATTATGACTCGGATGCCCAAATTCAGTGCTCGGGGAATAACAGGTTTCGAAGCTGAAGAACGTCTTCCCGGAACAGGGGTGGACTCTGAACCGCCACCCGTTCCCGTGCCAGCCATAGCATCCCGGGACGTCAGTCGGTCGCCGTCACGTGGCCAAAAATCTAGAGGAGGTTTGACCTCTCATTCTTCTCCAAGGCCAAGGAGTGGTATTGCGGCGAGCTCGTCCGCCCGTTCAAGACCACGTTCCGCAGTTCCCCTCGGCACCATGATAGATCTGACTAGTGACGAGGAAGATGAGCCATCGGAAGAAATCCCAACCGGTAGCTGCACCACCAGCCAGACCACTCTGCAAGATCCCATGGTTCAGGAGGAATCTTCCTCGTCGGCAGGAGGGCTCTGCTCCGCGCTCAAGGCGCGGCGGTGGCAGCGCATTGTCACAAGGCGGAAGGCGCCTGAGTAATGCTCTGACTCTGTTCCATTCTTTATTTTACTCTTTGCGGATTATCGGAAGGAGCACTTTGTAATTTGCCTCTACACCTTTTTCTAGCTCTGATTCTTCAGAACCTTCCGCTAAGCGCCAGCAAACCGAGCCGTTGGCCGTTCCAGAGCCCGCGCCCGTCGGCGAAGGACTCTTCCGCCACTCCTGTGCAGCTACCGAGTCCTAAAGGGGATGTGAGGCTCCCTCACCCGGAGCCAACCTCGAATCTGGAAGTGTTGCTTGACGTGGTACATGAAGAAGGCGTCTTGGATCGAGGTAACCAGTTTTCATTCATATCCTCCGAGGTCCCGTTTACGCTTCCGCCCCCGTCAGTCAACAATATAGTTCGACACTCAGATCTGGGCCCACCAATGCTTCTTGACTTTACGCCGTTCCCATCATTCCCAGGTCCACCGATAGGCGTTCGTCAGGATCTAGAGTTGGAACTAGGGTCAAGTCCTGGGGCGGAGATCCCTCTATCTGCACGACTCGGGGCCAGGGAACGTTTTTTCCCCAACTGTTCCCCCGAGCCCCCAGCTGACGAGCTGGGATTAGCTGTCATATTTCCCCGCGCTTTGTCCCCTGCCTTTGATAAAGAGGCTTCAAGTTGCCTCGGGGGTACTCTTTTCGCTCACGCCATAGCGGTATTCGTATCCTGGAGGAAGAATGGAAGTCCAGGGCCCATGTCATGGCCTCGCGCGAGCACGAGTTGTTAGTGCTGAGGGCCAAATTGTTGTATGATAGCTTTGAGAAGACTGAAGCCTGCAAGACTCGCGAGAAAGAGCTCTTTGCTCGATCTTCTGAGGTGCAACGTATCCAGAGTGAGCTGAACCTGAAATTAGTGGCTCAAGCTACTGAAGAACTGAAGCTCCAAGAACGGGATCAACTCCTCTCTCGCCTGGCTTCAGACTTGGAGAAGCGTGAGCAGCAATTGGCCAGGGCCGAGGAGGGCATTCAGCTCAAATCCATTGACCTGAACCTTGACTTGGAGCGTCATCAATCTGTTGTCGAGGCCTTCGAAGCTGATCGCTAGCAGGACTTTGATGCCCGTGCCTCTGCTCTTCGGGACACTATCAGGCAGGAGCTCGGCGTGGAGATCTTGCCCTCCGAGTCGAGGTTGACCGTGTGAATCGTGAGCTGAGCTCGGAGGCCGCTTCCAGGGCAGACATCAATCATAAGCTTGAGCACTCTATCCAGCAAGAGAAGATCTCCCAAGCTCTTGCCATTGCCAACGGTAAGAAGGTTCAGTCGCTTGGCAGCAGCTGGCGGATTCTGTCCCCTTCGGGGTAGGTGGGTTGCCAGCCTTTGTCTGATGTGGACCCACTGCACACGCACCATGTTTCCTCCATACCCCTATACACGAGAGTACCCGGGAAATCCTCCACGGGGAGTCTTCTGGCTATTGGTCAAACATTCCACTCATGGTCGGTGGATTATGCATCTCATTCTTCGGGTAGTTCGTGGGTACCCCTGGTTCCCGGGATGCGACAGTGACTGTGAACTCCATATTTGGCAAAAGATTTTCAAGCTGACCATTATTGAAATGTTTCCCTCCATCACTAATCACTATCCTTGGGATGCCAAATCTTGGGAAAATCACATGCTTGAAGAGTTTACAGATTGATTTTGCATCTGCATTGACTGTTGGAACAACTTCAACCCATTTTGAGACATAATCAACTGCAACTAGGATGTGTTTGAATCCATTTGAAGAAGGCAGAGGTCCTACATAGTCCACTCCCCAAACATCAAACAGCTCAACTTCTAGAATACCCTTTTGTGGCATCTCATGCCTCCTGCCAATTTTTCCACTTATCTGACAAAGGATCACAGCTTTTCACATAGTTGTAAATGTCTTTGAACATGGTTGGCCAATAGAAACCAGCCTACAAGACGTTTGCTTGAGTCTTGGAGCTGCCAGCATGGCCACCATAAGGAGATGAATGGCAGTGATGAATCACTTCAGAGACTTCAGAGTCAGCAACACATTTTCTGATGACACCATCCATGCAATGCTTGTATAGGTGTGGTTCATCCCAGTAGAAATGTTTGGCATCATTTCTGAATTTCTTCTTCTGCTAGTAAGTCATATCAGGAGGATCAATGCCACATGCCAAGTAGTTCACCAGGTCTGCATACCAAGGGCATTGTTTATCTGACTATGTTATCTGCATCAAGTGGTCTCCAAGCAAACCATCATTTATCTTGTTGCTGTCTGAATTGTGCTTTGTGATTCTTGACAGATGATCAGCTACTGCATTCTCTGCACCAGCCTTGTCCTTGATCTGGATATCAAATTCTTGAAGCAAAAGAATCCATCTGATCAACCTAGGTTTAACATCCGTTTTATTCATCAAGTGTCTAATTACTGCATGATCTGTGTATACAATGCATTTATTCCCCACCAGGTATGGTCCGAATTTATCAAAGGCATAGACCACAGCTAGTAGTTCTTTTTCATTGGTTGTGTCGTTGATCTGAGCATCATCAAGTGTCTTGCTTGCATAGTAAATCACATGAAGGGCTATGCCTTTTTTCTGTCCAAGAACTGCTCCTACTGCAAAATCACTAGCATCACACATCAGTTCAAATGGCAATTTCTAGTCTGGTGGCTATACCACAGGAGGAGTTATCAGAGCTTCTTTCAATTTTGCAAATGCCTTTTTGCAATCTTCATCAAATATGAAAGGAACATCATGATTCAGTAACTGAGTTAAAGGCTTTGCAATCTTGGAGAAATCCTTGATAAATCTTCTATAGAACCCAGCATGTCCAAGAAAACTCTGAATTCCTTTCTCATTCACTGGATGTGGTAATTTTGAAATTACATCAACTTTTGCTCTGTCCACTTCTATTCCTCTTTCAGAGACCAAGTGTCCTAGTACTATTCCTTCTCTGACAAGGAAGTAACATTTTTCCCAATTGAGCACCAGGTTGTTCTCTGAACATCTTTGCAGAACTATTTCCAGATTTTTCAAACATTCATGAAAGCTGCTACCATAAACCATCCATGAAAACTTCCATGATCTTTTCAATCTGGTCTGAGAAAATAGCCATCATGCATCTCTGAAAAGTGCCAGGGGCATGGCACAGGCCAAATGGTAGCCTTTTATATGCAAAGGTGACATATGGACAAGTAAAAGTAGTTTTATCTTGATCCACAGGGTGTATAGAAATTTCTAAAAATCCTGAGTAACCATCCAAATAGCAGGTATTTGTGGCCAGCCAAACGGTCAAGCATCTGATATATAAATGGCAAGGGAAAGTGATCCTTTCTGGTTGCCTTATTTAGCTTTCTAAAATCTGTGACTAGTCTCCAGCCAGTAACTTTTATAGTGGGTAGTTCTTCTCCAGCTTCTGAAGTTTCTACGGTCATTCCACCCTTTTTAGGCACAATATGGATAGGACTGACCCATTCACCCTTTTTAGCAACTTCTTGCATTTGTGGGTTCAATCTTCTCTGATGATCACTTGAGGGTACACTGTTCTCCTCTAGATGAATTCAGTGTGTGCAAATAGATGGATTGGTACAAATCATATCTTCAATTGAATAGCCCAGAATTCTTCTGTGTTTCCTAAGAACTGTCAACAATTTTTCTGTATGTTCTTCATCCAAGTCTGAACTAACAATCGCAGGGCATTTTCTGTTGGGTTCAAGGAATCTGTAAGTAACATGATCAGGCAGTCTTTTCAATTCAGGTTCTTGCTCTTTGTTACAATCAGGCAGTTCAATCATTTTATCCAGCTCATCTTCATAAACTGCTTCAAGGTGAAAAGCTTCAGCAATTCATGTCTGTCCCACTTGCTCAAGGACTTGTGAATCAAATTTAAGATTATTGCCAGTTTTCTCATAGGTGCATTTAACAAGTTCCTGCACTATGTCAATGGAATTACAGTGAGCTTGGTCTGATTGCAGATGAGTTGCATGCTTCATATCAAATATGATTTCTTTTGCACCAAACTGCAGTTTCAGTTTAGACCCTCTGACATCTATCACTGCACCAGCTGTAGCGAGAAAAACTCTTCCGAAAATCACTGTTTCTGAAGTATCTTCCATTTCAAGAACCACAAAATCAACAGGGTATGCAAACTTGTCTACTACTATTAGTACATCAAGCAATACTCCTGCTGGTTTCCTGATGGTTCTCTCTGCTAGCTGAAGTGTCATGGGTGTCTACTTCAGATCACCAAGGGGCATAAGTTTGCATAATGAAAGTGGTAGCACGCTGACACTAGAGCCAAGATCACATAATGCAGTAAACTGTTTATTCCCAATATGACAAGGGATACAGAAACTTCCTGATAATAAATTATAGCATCAAACACCATGTTTACATAGGACGGTACAGAGTTTTGTGGGAGGATGAACCACTATATACAAGGAGGAATTGGCAGTGGAGATGACGGTGAAGACGGCGGAGAGGGCAGCGAGAGGCGCAGGGCGGCGCCGGCGCCGGCGGTGGCGCAGGGGGCTCCTCCTGCGCCGCCGGCTCCATGGGGGAGCGCCGCCCCTTAGCCCTCTTCCTTCATGGCTTCTTGGGAGCCCTCCCCCATGGAGATGATGTCCATGGGGAAGGCAAAAACATGGCTTTGGCGGCTAGAAATTCGTGGGTATGGGGTGTTCTCCACGACCTAGGGTTTCCTCCTTTATATGGACTCTATGATTTCCGTCATCCCCTCTAGGGTTGCAGTGGGACGGCGATATCTGGACCGTCCGGACTCCGATTGGGCCGAAGTTTAGGTCCAGATTTATTAGCAGAAAATTTCCTACAACTTTCTCGACTAGACTTTTTCCATTTGACGTCATCTTCGGGCCAAAACGGGTCCATCTTCGAAAATAGTTTTCAGACAGATTTCAGAAAAGTCCAAATTCGACTCCAACAAGGTTTCCTCTTGTATTCTTGATAATTCCTACACATCAAAGAGTAAAACAAGAACATTGTGCACTTTTGCAACTATTAATAGGTTAGTCCAAATAAATAATAAACTTAATATAAAAACAAGTGCAAAGGCATAATATTAACATGAAACAATCAAAAATTATAGATACGTTTTGGACGTATCAACATCCCCAAGCTTAATTCCTGCTCGTACTCGAGTAGGTAAATGATAACAAAATAATTTTTGATTGTAAATGCTATGATCAGATCTTTAACAATTGCATGATGTATGGATAATAAAACTTAGCAATCATGTTACCTAATGAAAAGTATCAACGAACTAAGAGCTCATAACATGAAATTTATAAACATCAACAAGATTGTAATGATCATAATAAAGCATGATAGAGTGGTATCTCGCTTGCCCTTAATTGTGGAGCAAAACATAAATGCCAAGGCACCTCTGAAGTTCAAGTGAAGACTAGATGTAAAGATATCAAAGGTAAAAGCATCATAGTTATACCACAGATAACCGCATTCTGGGACAAGCACATTACACTAAGAATGACAGTTATGCTCTCGAGAAGTGCTCAAAGAAAGGATGATGACTCAACATTAAAATAAAAGATTGGCCCTTCGCAGAGGGAAGCAGGGATTAACATGTGCTAGAGCTTTTTATTAAAAATAGAAGTAAAAATGTTTTGAGAGGTGGTTGTTCCTGTCAACGAATCAGTAATAGAGTTTTTGTTATCTTCCATACTAAACAAGTTGAGAGCGGTTCCGAGTTATTGATATTAGGCATTTATAGCATGCACTTTTATATAGTATGACACTCCTCCCAACCTTTGCTTTCACAAACCATGGCTAACCGAATCCTCGGGTGCCTGCCAACAATCTCATACCATGGAGGAGTGCCTATTTTATTTTACTTTTTAGATGTTATAATGGTCTAACCAGCTCTTTGCAAAATTAGTGACGAGCAGATGAAGCATGCAAGTCAGAAACTTAATTTAGCATGGAAGATAACAAACCCAACTAGAACGTCCTCATGAGCTAAAAACAGTGTCACAAAATGAGAAGTATTTTGAAGGTTTTAAAGGTAGCACATGAAAATTTACTTGGAATGGTTTGAAATACCATGCATAGGAATTTATGGTGGACTCTTTGGGATAACTTGGTTTTAGGATTTGGATGCACGAGCAGCATTCCGCTCAGTACAAGTGAAGGCTAGCAATAGACTGGGAAGCGACAATCAAGAGAGCAATAACCGTCATAATCATACTTGCGACAGAATAAAATTAACGGAGGCATAAAAATGATACTAAAACTCTGAGGCAAAATAGATCATCAAGGCTTAATTGACTTTTATTTTTCAGTCATAAACATGTGTGAGCATGTGCCAAGTCGATTCAAGTAAATCATTCAGAGGAGGATACCACAATTCCATACCATCTTATGAACAGACAATGCATGTTAATATCAAAATAACATAATATGCACTATTAGCTAGTTGAGACTAACCATAAGAAAACATAAACTACTAAACAATATCATTCACACATCATTTTTAAGTTTCAACAAATAATCCATTAACCAAGTAAACGTTGAAACAGAGGATAAATAAAATATGTGACGATCAACTTATTAATGTAACCGGTGTTTGATGCTAAGATAAATAAATAATAAGATACAGACGCTCCAAGAACAGCACATATGATGTGAAAGAATTAAAATATAGTTTCACTAGAGATGACCTGATAATTTTGACGATGAAGAAGGGGATGCCTTGGGCATCCCCAAGCTTAGACGCTTGAGTCTTCTTGAAATATGCTGGGGAGATCCATGGGAGCCTCCCCAAGCTTAAGCTCTTCACTCTTCTTAATCCTATTATATCACTCTTCTCTCTTGACCCTTGAAAACTTCCGCCACACCAAACTCAAAGTAAATCTCATTAGAGGGTTAGTGCATCAATCAAAAACTCACATGTTCTGTAAGGACGCAATATGACCGTTACTTTAAACATTAACTACTGCCACTAATGTTATGTGAAGCTCTTCCACCCAAAAAAGAATTCCACTCAACACTAGTAAAAGAGAGAATGCAAAATAAAAGACATAATCTGTCTAAAACAGAACAGTCCGCAAAGACGAATTTTTTCGAGGCACTTACGTTGCTCAGATCAAAAAACTTTGAACTAACGAAAGATGCGTACATACATCAGGATTACGCAAAAAAATTGCAGATTAAAATCACATTTCTATGAATTTAAATTTTGTACAGTGAACAGCAAAAATCTGTTTCTGCGCAGCAATCAAAATCTAGCATCATCTTATCATTAGAGACTATTCTTGGCACAACAATACGAAAAAGTAAAGATACAAAGAGTTGCTACAGAATAGACAAATTCCTTGACTCAATAAAAGAAAAATTGCAGAAATAAAAAAATAATGGGTTGCCTCCCATAAGCGCTTTTTTTAACGCCTTTTAGCTAGGCACTTAGTGCAATACATAATATTTCCAAGTGCTGCTATTAAACCAAATCAAATTTTGTTTCTAAGTTACAGAAAGGTTGCTTAAATGGCCAACTTCTAAATGAAAGGTAAGAACCATTAAGAATCAAATGAAAACGCAAAGAGGCCACTCTTGCAATAAAAGTCGGAATCTGTCCAGAAAAACAGCAGCTGGCAAACGTAATTTTTAGGTGCTCTTAAACATGTCCGAAATTTTAGCCAATTTTTTGCATGCAGAGGATTCGGTGATACAACATCAGTAAATTTTACGTGATTTTTAGAGTTTCCAGTAAAATATGAAAAATCGCGCAATGAGCAGTAGATGCTGAAAACAGAAAATCACTTTTTACATATATCAACTAAGCTAAATGGGTAAAACTTGGTACTTTATTTTTGATAAACTAAGAGACAGAGGCTAAGCAAGACCTAAACATGCTAGCTACAGCAAGGAAAACTCTAAATAAAAATCAAAGTAAAAACCAAATAAAATCAAAATAAAGAACCAAACAAAGAAGCAAAACAAAAAAAATATTTTTGTTGTTTTGAATTTATAAGTGAAAGTAAAGAAGCAATAGAAACCAAATAAGAGCCTAATAAAACTAAAGAAGGTAAAACCAAGACATATAAAAGCAATTATAATACAAGTTAAGACAATACATATCATGTGGACGGGTAATATAGAGTATGAACGAGACAACCTCATGTTAGTTGATGAATAGGGATGACTCGGGCATCCCCAAGCTTAGATGATTGAATCTTCTTGAATATATTCTTGGGATGCACCTATACATCCCCAAGCTTGAGCTCTTGCGTCTTCTTGTTCATCTCATATCACCATATTGATTAGAACTTATAGGCTACATCCACATAAAACTTCACAAAACTCATTAGTAGGGTTAGTACTAATTAAATAAAATCCACTCATGTTCAAGCATTGCAAATTTAATTTAACATTAACTACTATATACTAACCAATTTATAACTTTTATTGATCAAGTAAAGATTATAAACATTGAGTATAAGCATAATACTAAATAAGCATAACAATCTGCCAAACTGAACAGTCTGTAAAGATGAACTTAAGGAGATAGTTAAGTAGCTCAAATCGAAAAACTTATAACTAATGAAAGACAAATTATGATCTCAGGTTGATGCACAAAAATTTTCAGGTCAAAATAATATTCTGAGATTTATCATGATTTTATTTATAGAGAAGCACAGAAATCTGTCTAAACTTAAATAGTCAGCGAAGATCAAATTTTTAGACATAGCTACGAAATTCAAATCAGAAAAGTCATAACTAATAAAAGAAAGGTAATAACAGTACTTTGCACTCAAGAAATTTCAGATCAAGATCACGTTCTGATGATTTTAAACATTTTATACGGTGGAACACAAAAATCTGTTTCTGGACAGCAAAGCAAAACTATCAACTTTCAATTAACTAAAGACTATAATTAGCATTTTATTTTTATGTACAGAGGTATATACACAATATTTACATGTTTTTGGTTGAGAAGCTTCCATGGAAAGATTTGCTTTGATTTCATAGGCATGAACACAAGTGTTCAAGGTCGACCCCCACTTAACCATTGCTCATGTTTCCAATCACTCTCTTTTTGAAAACATTTTTAGATAACAAGTACAACTAATTTTTTTTATAATTCGCATTCCCTATCCATACTAAGATAGAAACAACTTAAAACTGAAATAAAAATTACTTAGAGATAAAGCAAACAAGTGCACACAAGAATATTCACCTACGCTATGGCTCCCGGCAACGGCGCCAGAAAAGGTCTTGATAACCCACAAGTATAGGGGATCGCGTGTAGCCTTTTCGATAAGTAAGAGTGTCGAACCCAAGGAGGAGCTAAAGCTAGAATAAGTATTCCCTCAAGTTCTATCAACCATTGATACAACTCTACGCACACTAAACGTTTACTTTATCTAGGAAATAAAACTAGACTACAATACGGGTATGAGAGATAGCTTTGCGAGATAATAAATACAAGAAAGTAAATGTTAGTGCTGCAGCAATAAACTGCACTAAGTAACCATAAACTAACAGTACCATGAGTGTGGAAAAGTGGTGGTAATTGTGATGGCTTTGTCCAAGATTAATTAGTGAAGATACTTAGTTCATTGTCTTCGATGCAGTTTTCTATGTGGGAGAGGCTAAATATACATGCACTCCACTAATTGGGATTACAAGTACTATATGATTGGATTGTTAGTACGCATCCGCAAACACTAACAATGCATTAAGGTTTCCCCAACCATAGCCTTAAGTTCATGGTCCTCTTACTCCCATACGTGCAACTCACCGGTTCGAGTCCTCAGGTTTCTGTCACTCCGGTAGGACTACCCCTTCCTTTGCACATACTACTAACCCTAAGATGTTGATCCATGCGCGCACAAATATAATGGACATCAAAGGACAGTACCATATCAACATACAACTCTAATGAACCTCATACATTCAACAAAGCAATCAAAAGACAAATAAACTACACAAACATGACATAGATCATAGGATAATAAATTATATCATCAAACACCATGTTTACATAGGACGGTACAGAGGTTTGTGGGAGGATGAACCACTGTATACAAGGAGGAATTAGTGGTGGAGATGGCGGTGAAGACGGCGGATAGGGCAGCGAGAGGCGCAGGGCGGCGCCGCGCGGCGGTGGCGCAGGGGGATCCTCCTGCGCCGCCGGCTCCATGGGGGGGCGCCGCCCCTTAGCCCTCTTCCTTCATGGCTTCTTGAGAGCCCTCCCTCATGGCTTTGGCGGCTGGAAATTCGTGGGTATGGGTGTTCACCACAACTAGGGTTTCCTCCTTTATATGGACTCTACGATTTCCGTCATCCCCTCTAGGGTTGCAGTGGGACGGCGATATCTGGAGCGTCCGGACTCCGATTGGGCCGAAGTTTAGGTCCAGATTTATTAGCAAAAAATTCCCTGCAACTTTCGCGACTAGACTTTTTCCATTTGACGTCATCTTCGGGCCGAAACGGGTCCATCTTGGAAAATAGTTTTTCAGACTGATTTCAGGAAAGTCCAAATTCGACTCCAACAAGGTTTCCTCTTGTATTCTTGATAATTTCTACACATCAAAGAGTAAAGGAAGAACATTGTGCACTTTTGCAACTATTAATAGGTTAGTCGAAATAAATAATAAACTAAATATAAAAACAAGTGCCAAAGGCATAATATGAACATGAAACAATCAAAAATTATAGATACGTTTTGGACGTATCAGGCACATGCAGCACATCATCCAAAATTGATATTGTCACTTGGACTTCCTACATTTTTTCTAGGAACTTGGCATATTGCTTTTCCTCCATGCTCTTCTCTAATCTTATAGGAAATGGTATTCTTGGTTCAGATGCAGGCTTCTCCACTACTGGGACTGGAATTTGAGGAGTGCTTATTGGTTCAGACTGCACTGGCTGCTGCACTGCTGTCTGCTTTTCAGCTGTTTCAGTTGGTCTTCCAGCTGGAGTAACATATGTGGGAGCAACTGGCTTTGGCAGAATTGCTTGAGTTGATTTTGCACCTCTAGTGGTAACTGCACCCACTGATGTAATTGCACCACAGTGACCTTTGGGGTTTTCTTCAGTCTGAGAAGGTAGCCTTACTTCTTTAGCATTTGGGGGATGACTCATACCAGCAGTCAGATGTTGGATTGCACTCAAGAAAACATCAGACTGTTGCTTGAGTGTTTCTTGCATACCACTGCTGTTGCTGTTTCATCATTTTTCTTATTTCTGAGCTTGAGTTCACTTGACTACCCTGTATGGTTGGTGCATAGGACACTGAACTCCCCTGGTAATTACTCTGACCATGGCCTTGGTTTTGCCTAAACCCTGCATTTGATGACTGAGATTTTCCAACCTAATTTCCACTTCTGTAGAGAGATTAGGATGGGTTCTCCAACTTGGGTTATAGCTCTGTGAAAATGGTTCTTGGTTCTGAGCATAATTGACTTCTGATACTGATACATTCATGAAATTTGTGCATTCATGTGTTTGGTGTCTAGAATTGCCACAAGCTTGGCATCCACCAGTGGTTATAGCAGACACCACAGAAGAACTGTCAGACATCATGCTTGACAATTGCTTGGTAATTGCTTCCAACTGAGCTGCCATTGTTTCATTGGTGTTAGACATGAGAATTACTGGCTGAGGGCTATGAAATGCCCTTTCATTGGTCCAGGAGAAGTCATGAGAGACCATCCTCTCAATCAGCTCAGTGGCTTCATCTAATGTCTTGCTCATTATGCCTCCTCCAGCTGCAGAATCAACATATGCTCTAGTTTGCTGTGTCAGTCCTTTATAGAATGTCTGCAGAATGAGCCAAGGCTCTTGACCCTGACTGGGACACATCTTGATTAGTCCCTGAAATCTTTGCCATGCATCATAAAGACTTTCACCATCAAGCTCAGAGAACCTAGTAATTTTATCTCTGAATTCTGCTGCTTTTGTTGGAGGAAAGTATCTTCCATAAAATGCTTGCAGTAGATGTGGCCATGTATCCTTTTGTGTTTCTGGCATGGCATGAAACCAATGTTTTGCTCCATCCCTTAGTGAGAATGGGAACAACTGCATCTTGATGAAATCATGAGGCACTCCATTGAACTTCAGAGTATTGCAGTACTCCAGGAAATTTCTAATATGGGTGTGAGGGCTTTCCAAGCAGTGCCTCCAAACTGATTGTGCTGAACCATTGATATCAACACTGGCTTCAACTCGAAATTGTTTGCCTGAATAGAAGGCTGAGCACTTTCTGCATTCTGGTCCTGATGTATCCATAGGTCTCTGAGAGTTTTGTCACCATTTTTTTCTACTGGGTTTGCTATATCTTCTTTCTAAGTCAAGCTGCTGCCCTTTTTCTCCTTCTGTAAGTTCTTTCTATTTCTGGATCGAGAGGTGCAAAAGGAGATTCTTTAGCCTGTTGCATAAACCCTGCACATAACTGAAATATTTCTTCCTACACACAGTCACAGCAAAGAAACTTATTAAGGGTAAGTGCACTAAACCAAAAGAAACAGTAACAAAACAGGGTGATCTAGTCTGCAAATTAACACAACTACTTATATCTATTCCCCAGCAACGGTGCCAAATTGATGAAGTAGGTTTTAGCGTGGAGTGTCGTGTTCAAACTCAGGGAATAGATTACAAACAATTCTGCTTATCTCACAGCTAGATCAAGTAAAAGAGATGGTTTTATCTAGAACACAAGTAAAACAAGGGCAAAAGTAGGTCTTTTTGGGTTTTCCAAGGGTTTAACTGACAGGATCTAGAAGAACTAGCACAAAACAGCTGCAAATAGAGGTTCAGAGACAAATCACACGACAAGACAATGATGATTCAACTAACAAACATCACAGGGGTACTACACAAACAGATCATCACAAGTACTGGTCAACATCACACATAAACATGCAGGAACTCTTAACAAGTCGACAGACTAGTTGCAACCCTGAATTTAACATGGACAGATGAATGTTTAACAGGGTTCAGAGTGAGAAATCAAGCAGCAAAAGGCAGAGGACTAGATGTTTCTTCCTTGGGGTCGATGGAGAGTCCTTGTTCTTGACTGTTCTTAGGTGTTGGTGGAGATCACAGCAACAAGAGGTGCAGGGGAAGAACTTGAAGCAGCAGGGGAGGCAGAGGAGGAGATGATCTTGATCTTCAGTCTTCTGCCACGAATTGGTCACCAATCTTCTTGGTGGTGGAGTTCTTGAGCCATGTTTTGTGTGTTCTTGGGTTCTCGGTTGGTGGGATTTGGTGGAGATGGGATGGATGATGCGAGGTAGCTTCCTCTGCTCCTTCCTTTATGCAGGCAACACACACCACATGTTAGTGACAGCAGCGTGGTGGTGGTGGTGTGTGTGGCCTTTTTGCCTTTTTTGCTTTAGTCCTTCTTCCTTTCTTCTCCCACAAGTTGGTTCCATTGGCTTTATTGCCTTTTCTTCTTTTAGTCCTTGTTGATGACCAAATGTAGAGGTTTAGAGTGCCTTTTCGCACTGTTCAGCAAAAAGACAGTAAAAGTATATGAAATGCTCATTTTTACCATTTTATGCAGTGGGACAAGGAATTGGCTATGCATTTGGGTGTGAAAGAGGGTGTAAAAGGTTTAAACAGGGTTTATAAAACCTATAAATTTCATGCATATCACCGGTGACCCAAAATCAACGGGACTGGCCTTCTCCATCTTAGTGCACGTCGATCCCGTCGACTCCTGGAGTCGGTGTTACATGCGTTACTCCGTGTCATCGTCATCAGGTTATACACCCTGCAGCCACTCCAATTTTCACAAGAAGAACATCGAGGAGACTATCAAGGTAGGATGTTGAGGTTGCTAAACGCTCTCGCCTACTCCGTTTGAGCGTTGTTTCTGTACCATCTGACATAGCACGCTTTTTTCCTAGCACAGTTTCTTGTAGGTGATTATGCATGGAGCCTTTGACCTAGCGGCAACGACTTTCATCTGGACAAATCTAAGCTTCGTACTGCCCACCATGTATATAGTTAGAAATTTGACGATAACTATTTTTACTGTTGCTTTACCATGTTGGATCCGAGTCGACAACGTGGAGTCAGCAGCGTGGAGTCGGCACGTGGAGTTGACACCGTGGAGTCGGCAGCGTGGAGTCACACCGGGGAGTCGGCATCGTTGAGTCGGCAGCGTGGAGTTGACACCGTGGAGTCGGCAACGTGGAGTACATTTAGCTACTAAAGCGTTACGCGTAGGGTGACGTAAGCCATTGTATGAACTGCAAAGGTTCCAGAGCAAACTGTAGGCGTGACGACGACGTCTCCTAACTGGTGTGGTCGGAGTCCATCCGATGTCACGGGAACAACTCCAGAGAGATTCGGAGAATTTCCGGTGAAGTTATCATGAGAGGGAAATAATGCCGGTATAGGGCAGAATTTCCTATGAGAGAAATATGGCGAACATGAGATGTTTTGGGATGCCGCGAAGTGTTTCCGACATTAGTGGATAGAGTCGATGACTTTATCTATAGAGTATATTTGGTTCCAGAAGAGTTTCAGAGGTTTGCCATTAAGGGGGGAAGTGCGGAGGAAGAAGGGGGAGCCCCAGGGGCCGAACCGCACCTGGTGCGGGTCGGCCGGCTGGGCCCCACCCTCCTGGCCGGCGCACCACCTCCTCGCCTTCTCTTTCCTTGTTTGATTTGGAAATTTAAAAGAGTCTGAATTGGAAAAGGAAAGAATAAAGGAAAAAAGGCAAAAAGATAAAAGGGAAGGGAGGGAGTCCTTGTTGGACAAGGACTCCCCTCCCAAACCGACTTGGGAGAGGGGCCGGCCTCCCTAGGGCCGGCGCACCAAGGGGAGGGCTTTGCCCCTCCCCCAAGCACCTCCTCCCCTTGCTCCCTTTTATATACTCCACCCCCTCTCCCCAAGGAGAACACATCCAATTGACTTGCACAAGTTCCTCTCTCTAGATATTGTGCAATTAGACGATCCTCTAATCTAGACGGTGCTCAAATTAGACATTGATCTAATGTCTCTCTAGTAGATCTCAAGTGTTGAGAATTAGATCTCTCTAGTCTCATATAGCCTAATCAAGTTTGATTAGAGCTACCACCAAATCTACGCCGAAAGGCAGTCTCTCTTCGTCGGTGCTAGTAGCTCTAAGCGGCGAACGTGCTCGACGGATTGGCGCGCGTACATGTGGATACTGTTAGAGCGGGACTGCGCAAATAGTTTCTCGACGACGGACCGGCAACAATCTCACCTCCCGACGCAGACGTGAAATTCTTCATTAGGCTTCACCGACATCTACTTTGACAAACACAAGATCTTCTGCAACGGTGTTTGTAAGTCTCTAGATATAGCATTATGGGGTGCAGCATATCTTCATAGAATAGATCTTGGTGGCAAGGTTACGGAAAATTTTAAAGTTTTACCCGTAACCCAATATTCCCCTCGCATCTTCTTCCTTGCACCCCCTTTCCACCTTAGATTGCGTAGCAATGTCAGGCGAATCGGGCTTGTCCTTCTCTGGAGTGTCGACGGCGGTGTCCTCTGCCTTGCGCGCGGCGAAGGCACCCAAGGAAGCTGGGGCCCGGGCCACAGATGAGGTGGAAGTCGCGTCTCGCTCGCAACCTCCCCAAGTTTTTGTAACATCCCAAATTTTGGAACTAAGAAAAACTTAGTTTCACAAGACCCAAATTTCAGAACCAACAAAAACTTTTTGAAATGTTTCACTGATGATTGTGTTTTACTTCCCATTGCTGTGTTTGACCTTGTGTGGACTTGGTTGTGATCTTGATCTTGTTGTGTTGTTGCTTGTGTGTATAGTTGATCAAGTGTGCTAGAGTGTGCTAGAGTAGTAAATTACAAACACACTTGACAACAAATTTGGAATGTGACTTAAATAAGCAAAGCAAGCAAAACCTCTAAAGGTATTCAAGAACTTGAATTAAAGATTCCAATTCAAATAAAATGACTTTAATAAATTATTCTCTCTGCCTAACTCTCTATTTCCTTCAAACAAATATCTTCTCTATGAAAATGAAAATAATATTTATCAAGGAAGTTCCAAGAGTTCAAAAATAATATTTGAACTTGCTTCAAAATTTCAAAGGATTATAAATTAGTATTTAAGAAAAATGCCATTTTTAAGCTCTATGAACAAAGGTTGTTCAAAACATTTTATTTTCAAACCCCAATTTTTGTGGAGCTTCTTCAAATATTGGGGAGGCTACCTGATTTTTCTTATAATTTTCTAAAATGTTTTAGTGCTTCAATAAAATCCTTGAAGTGATACTGGTTTTAAAAGAAACAGTAAAAGGACTTACTTGTAAACTGGAAAAGAAGTCCAGGGGGTTATTCACAAATCGATCATCCTCTTCCTGTAGCAGCAGTGGCGCTAGGCCGCCGTGTCGTCGTTCCGACGCCGCTCGTCGCCAGGCCCCCCCCCCCCCCCTCTCCGCTGCCTTGCAAGAAGATAAGGAGCCCCCCCCCCCCACGAAGCTCTGCCCTCACTCACTCACCCGCTCCACAGCTCTCCCTCTCCCTCTATTTTTCTCCTCCATGGCCGAACCCTAGCTCGGGCTGCCGTCGAGCACCGCCATCGATTGGAGCATCCCAGAGCAAATCGAAGACCACCATCCTCTCCGCCTAGACGTCCTCTCCATCCCCGTCCAAGGAATCGTCGCGGGAAGCTGCGAATCGAGCGGGCATCGCCGTCTTCTTCATCTCCGGCCGCCGAACGTCGAGGAAGCTCACGAGCTGCACAGACCACCATTCCCCGCCATTTTTGTCTCCCGGGGATCCCCTCCTCGCGGTCTAACTCCTGGACATCCCCCTTTCTTCTCAGGTTCACCGGAGCGCCGCCGCCGTCCTCGCCTGCTCCCTGCTCGACGCCTCGCTCTGCCGTGCGCGTGTCGAGAGGAAGGAGACGACCGCGTACCGCTTCGCCGCGTGCACTGGGCCGCTAGCTGGGCCACGATCTATGCCGCACGGCCGGATCTGGGCCAGATCGAGCCCAGTGATGTTTTTCTTTAATAGATCTATTTCTTGTTTTCATTTCCTGTTAATTTACTTGGTAGCTTTAATTCAATTGTGGTGGATGTGTGCTAACAATTTGAGTGATTTAAATTTTGTAGTGTTCTTATATGTTTTCTTAAACATGCAGCACTGGCTGCTTGCAAAAATATTAATTTGTGAGCCTTCTAGATTTAATCCTATAAAAAGTATGTTTTGCATTAAAAACTAAGTATCTAGAGTTTTATAGATCCAAAAATTTCAAACTAAAATTCTCTGGATAGGTTGAGATGCTACCTTTCCAGATCTGTTGGCCTTGCTTGCAGATGAAGTCTAAAACAAAAGTTCTATTCATTCTTAAAAACACATCAGTGGCACTTTGGTGATTTTTTTAGATTTTTGTGAGATGAATTTTGGAGTAAATCCAATTGGTTTGTCTTCTATATGTGTAGGAGAACATATCCCTAGCTTGGTTTCAATTTAGGAGTCACTGATTGACTGTGGTGCTAATTATAAGGTTTAGGCCTTTTCTGCCTACTTTTATTAGGACTTTATTAATTGTTGTGTTATAACTTTATTGTTATAGATGTGTTTCCTAGCATGTTTAGGGTGGTAATCCACTGTTGTGATGTGTTTCCTTAATCTTGCTAGCATGTTAGGAGAGCTACTTGTGAGTCATGTATTTGTTAGGGTTTTATTCCCTATATAACTTTTCTCCTGGCAATTAGGAGTTTGTTAAGCTTGATTATTTTGATGTGAGAATATTGTGTGTGATAATATGTATGCCTTGCTTGTTAATGGTTGTTGTGGTACTGTGCTTGCATGTTATTATTGTTTAGCAAGTTATAATATGTTAGTACTGTTAGTGGTATTTGTTAGACATGTTGGTATGAGTAAAATGTTCACCTTGCTTGATGAACTTGATTATCTTAAGTTGACTACTAGCTTAGGTATCTTGTTATGTATCTACCCTAGCTTGGTGTGATGTATTCATTTACAGAGATTATTAGGTGACTTAACTCTTGTCTGAAGTATTTCCTGTTTAGAGAAAATGGGTGTTAAGTACCTTTAGTAGAAGATGCCTTGGTGCTCTATGTTGTTAGCATGTGTTTGGTGTTATACTCCTGTGAGTATAATGCCCTTGTAAATATAGATTTTAGTTGTTGTCTTGATTAAACTAGTGCTATGTTGTGGTTTGATTACTTGTTTGTATACCACTTGTGGTTTGGTTGCTTATTGCGTGTTGTTTTATTTTCATGTTGCGACGCTAGAGATAAACGCTACCGGGATGATATTTGGAAAGGATTTATCGGAGAAGGATGAGAGTTTTATTTCTATGATCAATGAGGAGAAGTCCAGGAAAATCATGCTGAAATCAGGCAAGCTACTTCACTGAGCTTGCATTTATATACATCTATTTTGGTTCACACGTTTTACTTATAAAGAGCATAAGTGATTTATGTGGTGTTTGCCACAAAAGATATGGTTTTGAAAACCCTTTTCCAAATTATAAGTATATTATTTTGACACCCTCTATGGAGATATTAGTTGGAAATTCCTTTCCAAACTATAGGATGGGAAAAATATTGTTTACTCAAAACTCCTTTGAAAGTACTTGGATAAAGGTGGAATGCCGTGATATCGGTGTTGAAGTGGAGAAATGGTGATGGTTATGAAAAATGCACATTGTGTCCTTGTACTTACAGAACAACCAATACCCTGTGCGACCACATTTACCCACATATGGGAAAAGGGCGTAGTCATATAATTTGCTCATATTAGTATGGGATGCCTCAACAACGAGGATGACCTCGTTCCATGAGGGGATGGTCATGGCGACCTACCCCCTGACCTGGGTCCTGGCACAGTTGGTGGGGGATTGAAGGGTTCGCTCGCCGGGCAGAACTACGAGTCCTCACATTAGGTTTCCCGACGGGGAATCTGGACTGAGTGTCGATGGAAAGGTTGAAAATTTCGTAGCGGTAGGGTCCTATACTAGCATGAGCAAAGGACAGGCTATGGTCGGTGGCTCAACTTCGCATACACCTTGTATGGCGGGACGTGGCTGACACGATGAGTTACCGGATGGGTGTGGGAAAAGCGTGCTACCTCTGCAGAGTGTAAAACTATTCGAATAGCCGAGTCCTCGGATATGGACAGTTGGAAAGAACTGCTCGGTCCTATGTGCAAGTTTTGAAAAGCTTTGAGTTTAAAAGGGAAATGAAGTGGAGAAAGTGTTCCACAACTATACCAATGAGTTGGTATGATGTGTTGGAGTTAATTGGACCTATGGCGAGCCATGGTCAGAAAAAGGAGGAGTTTTGGAGAAACAGATACAATGGTGATTTTCCGGGAAAAATGTTTATAAAAGAGACTTCTTACCTTTTTCAACAAAGATGTATTTACGGGAGAAAGTTTTAAAAGAGACTTCTTACAAAGACAGATTTATGGGAAAAGTTATAAAAGCCTTCTTCTCTTTTTTTTAATAAAGACATAGAGATTTCAAAACAAAGTGTTATTAAACAAAAGTCCATCCTACTCTTTTCAACAAGGATATGGAGTTTTCAAAGTAAACGAAGTTTTATTCCAACAATAAAAGAGTAGTGCATGCTCATTCCGGGGGTAGTTTGTGAGTACATTCAAATGTACTCATATTGGTTTCGTCCCTGGCTATTGTCTTAGCCAGATTCTGAAGAGGAGCAGTTCGAAGAAGAAGTGGTTAATGATCAAGTAAGTATATTTATTCGGTATTTATGGGTGTTCTGTGATACCAATTCGAGTTATGTGCAACAACAAACTGATCATGGGATTGTTGCAGGAAACATAATGAGTATCTCGGATAGTTAATCCGGGGTCCTCACAGTTTTCCCCGAATTGGTCGCCATTACCGGCCCCGCCACTCAGGATGAAGCGGTGGCGTTGGCGCTCCGAAAGGCGGCGGTGATAAAGAGCTTGAGGGAGGAGGCTGCCTGTCACCCGAGGGTGACCCGCCTCCTCGGCGAGCTTGAGGGAATATTGCAGGTGAGCTTCGTGTCTCCTTAACAGCCCCTTTGGGGGAGCGTGACCTGGCCTTGATGCACTTGTTCCCTTGTTCCTTTTCTAGTGTGAAGAGGATCTCATGAGCGAGTTGGCCCATGGTCTTCATGCACTCTACAACAATCATGTGTCGGGGTTCGTGGCGAGGTTCCCCCCCCCCCCTCCGTGAAGCACCTGAAAGCACGAGTGCCCTCCTCCATCCCAATCATCCCCGGGTAGAAGGAGTTTACCCGAAATGCAAGATTTAAGACTGCACCGCAGAGGATTTGACTCCAAGCTGGCTTTAGCATCATAGGGTTACACAGTAATAGGCTAACAAGGTTGCAGAAAATTGACTATAAATCAGAATCTAATTCAGATGAATGCAAGCTATATGGCCTCAACTCGAGGGGCTCCTGAGTGACCGCCTGGCCGAGCGACTCCTCTGGACGAGCTCCTCGCTGAACTCACGATCGATAGTTGCCTGCCTGGAGCAAAAGTATGAGCTGAGGAGAGAGAAATGGTCAGAAGAGAGGGTGGAGATAGTCGGACCAGTGGAAACCAGGGTACCACGGCCCGTATGCTTTTGGCCCAGAATACTACGCATGAAGGATCAAGCCAAGTCAATAGTCAACAGAGCGTGGTTGACTCCCTTGGGCCACACGAAGACCCACGCGGCTAAGGCGAATAGCCTCGGGAGGACGCGGCGTCAGCAGCCAAGAGAAGGCCTCGCAGGGCCACACCCCTCGCGAGGGAAACCGCGCCACCAGGCCTCAAGCGGAACAGGACAAGAGTACAGTGTACTCGTGACCCCGTGCTAGGGGCCACGTGCGACTGCGTCTTCCCCAGAGTGACGCGTGTGCCTGCGCCACGCTGCAGCGCGTGTCGGCCAAGGCTTTCCACTTTGGTGATTAAAGGACGCCGACCATCCATGGCAAGACAAGCGAAGCCCAAGACCTTCCTCTTTGGTGCAAGACGGCCGGACCAACGCTAGGCGCCATCGCGGGCATCATCAACAATGTCACCGACAAGTCCTTGCCACTGCGCCATGGACATTGACTTTACCAAAGCTAGGGCAGTATGCCGGTACCCTTTCTTGGTGCTATGTGGCAACCCTTCCCACCTAAACATTTGGGAAGAGGACCGAGCGCTATAAATAGGGCCTCACCGTGGCCTTAGAGCATCATCTTCTACCTCGCGACTAGCTCCAATACTTGTACTTTAATCGTTCCGAGCAGTGCAATCCATCCAAGCAGGAAGTAGGGTTTTACACCATCACGTTGGCCTAAACCTGGGTAAACCGATGTGTCTCCTTGCTGTGTGTGTGTCTCTTTCGCCGAGGTTACCGAGGGTTTCGTCAAGAGCGTGTTTCAGTCCCCAGTGTTCAAACATCACTACACGAGAAGTTCCCTTGGGACAATTCCTCGACATTTGGCACGCCAGGTAGGGGACTGAGGCGCTCTCTTCGTTTTTCCTCACCACCATGGTCGACACCCGCCGCAAGGCGGTCAGCCGGGTCGTCTCCGAGCCCGCCATCAACAACCCGCGCGGGCGCGCGGCTCCGGCCGCCTCCGAGGAAGAAGAGGAGCACGGGTCGGAAGAAGTGGAGGCTTCATCCCTCCACCCTTCAAGGCAGGGCACGCCTCTGCCGTCTGATGGCCACACCGCGTCTGCCTCCACCCGGGCTCCACTGACACCGGGGGCTGCGCTCCTCATGGCGCAGGAACTCCTGCGCTACCGGCCAACCAAGGCCGGACACGACACGTGGCTCCAGCGAGTCACCGAGCTCGTCAGCACGACAAAGGTTGCCCCGGCGCCGTCGCACTCCATAGTGCCACCAGCATCGCAGGGACGAGTGGCGCGTGGCACCCCTCCTCCTCCTCCACCTCCTCCGCCTCCAGCGGGAGGAGCACGTGGGCCGTACCAGGACGCCCACGCCCCAGATGGGGCCCCTTCGCATGGCGCGTCCTCTCCGCACCTCGGTGGCGCCAGCTGCCAGATCGTCACCAGGGCCCCAGAGGACGCACACGCAAACCTCGAACGCCAGCGCGAGTGCCAGGACCGCACGGTCCGTGACCTCGCCACGGCCAACAACCCCAACCGCGCCACAAGCCATGACGCGCGTGACAGGGGCTGTCACGCCCTATCCCAAGAACTATGGCGAGTGGTTTGTCCTCCTAAATTCAGCCCAAAGCTACCTCCCCGCTACGATGGAACACTCGACCCCGCAGAGTTTCTGCAGCTCTACGCCGCAGGAATTCAAGCCGCGGGTGGCAACAACCGGGTCATGGCCAACTGGCTCCCATGGCCCTCCAAGCAACTGCCCGCACATGGCTCTTGAACCTCCCAGAAGCTTCCATCGGGTCTTGGGAAGATTTGCGTGAACAGTTTGTCGCCAACTTTAGGGGGGTAATCGAGTGCCCCCTCTCGCTCAGCGACCTCGGCATCAAGAGAAGGCACGAGGGGAAAATGTTGCGGAGGAGCGCCCGTCGCAACGGTCAAGACCATGGCAGGGTGCGCCACGGCGGGGGAAGCTGCGGTTAACAAGACATCCTCCGCCAGCGCCGCGGACACTAGAAAGCTTGAGAAGCTCAGCTGACGCACCGGCTTCCTCATCACGAGCCGTCGCCGCCAACCGGAGCACCAAGGAACCAACCATTGCCAAAAGGTAGGACCCGGCCCTCAACGGCTAGGGGGCTACCCTCGCAAGTGACGGAGCCTAGCCTCCCTAGTAGGGGGCTGACGCGGTCCTCTCCACCGGGCGGCGACACGCTCGCCGCAGCGGCTTTTTGTGTCTTCCAGTCAAGACATTCTCCATCGACACCTTTTCCCAGTGTCCACCTTGGGCTGCAGACGACTCCAACACACTCCGAGTGTGACCCCATGCCTGCACAGCGGCTTTTATTTCTTGAGGGTGCCACGCGGCAACTACAGCCTCAATGAGACTCCTCCTCATGAGGGTCTCCTCGCCCCAGGGGCATTTTTTGTAATGAACTTATTCTTTCGGCAAGAAAACTAAAGCGCTACGCGATGTGCATACCCTCGTATGTCCTAACCTCTCGGTAAGCAAGCTTTTCGTGCACGCCAACTTCCTCCTATGTGTTACACGAGCGGGTGCTGAGGCACGGTGTCTGTGCTCGGGTCAGTCCCAGCAGCTTCGAAAAATCGAAGTAAACCATGTGTGGATTCGGGGGGACGCCCTCGTACACGCCACCTTCCAAGGTCCTTGGTGCTAAAACTTCCTCGTGCAACACTAGGAGCGAGCCTGCAAGCGTGCACCTTCACAACTCTTGTTGTCTTTATCCCTATCACAGAGCAGGATGCAGAAGCGGGGCAAGAAGCAAAAACCACGGGGCGCAGTCCGACGCACCCTCTACAAACCGCGAAAGGCTCAGCAGGCTAAAGTCCCTCCTCAGGGTTCTCACCTCACGAAAGCTAAGTTTCCTTCCCAAGGGCTTCATGATTTTTGTCCTCTAAAAATCCGCGGCCCGTTTGAGCGTGCAAAGGGAACTTTTGAGCATCAAACCTCAAAGGTCCTCACCACCCCGCAAGATGACACCAGTACGCTCGGGAGCTGGGGCCCCGGACAACGTAGAACACGCCAATATGGATGAAGCAGCGTAAAAAGCCTTATGGCAGAATGAAACATAAATACTTAAAGCTTAAGTCTTGCTTATTACAACTCAGGAATTCAAGAGGTTCATACGTATGCCCAACTAGGCAAAGGAGGCACCCTAGCTAGCGGCTGAACAGCTTTCCCCAGCATCCCCAGCGCCATCATCGCCAACCTCGTCCTCAGAACCCGTTGTGTCGGAGTTGTCCTCCCCGCTCTCCTCACCAGCACCATGGACGAACGTCGCCGTGAGGATCTTCACCAAACCATCCGCCTCCTCTTTCAGTGTCGAGGGAAGCTCCGTCGGTGCAGGCCGCAGCAGAGGAGCGGGATCCACAGTCAGATGAAGGCACCTGAGGTTGGAAAGGACGCTCGTGGCGGCCGAACCCAAAAGGTTTCGACACTCGACCTCGATGATGTCGTTCACCTCGGAGGCCGCCATCTCCAGCGTCTTGACGAGGTCGTCGAAAAATCGAAGAAAGCCGGCACCACCTGCGTCAACCAAGGGCGCCAGACCCTTGTCCCCGAGGCTTTCAACGGCAACCCGGGCTCGCGAGGCCAAGAGTCTGAGCGCTTCACCATCCTCGCAGCCTACCACTGGCATCCCAGTCGAAGGCTCGCGAGGTCCAAGAGCAGCCCCAGAAGCAAATGCCACCTGTCCCTGCAATTCGGCAAGCGCACCTTCAGCTAGCATCTTCCCCTCGGCCGACGTCCGCAAAGCGGCCCTTACCTCTCAAAGCTCTTTTTCAAGCTCATGGATCTTCCCGAGAAGCTCACCCTCCTTGGAAGAAAGACTGGCCCGCTCAGTTTCCATGGCCAGGCGGCACTCCTTCTCGTAGGCCTCGCGACCGGCCTAGATCTTCATCTCATTCTCAGCCTCGGCTCTTGCTGACTCAGCCTTAAGAAGAGCAGTGTGAGCCTCCACGGTGGCAGCAACGGAAGCCTCTCGCTCCACGACCAAGGCCTGGCCATTTTTTAGCTCAGAAAGAAGTCCCTCCTGAGCCTGGTCACGCTGGACGATGGCAGCCTCCCTCTCCTGAAGCCCTGATGAAACCTCGGGAGTTTTTTCCTCAAGAGAAGCCTCACGGGACTCCACCTCCACCGATTTTCCTTGGCACGGTGCATGACCTCCTCAGCTTCGAGAGTGGGCTCGCGCCGAATCTTCCCCGCCTCCGTCAGGGCCTGCTCCCAGAGATGGATCGACTCTTTGTCCTTCTGGCGAAGATTCCCCTCGGCCGTGCGGCGCGTGTACCACGCTTGCGCTAGTCGGGCGCGCTCCCGAGGCTGCTGGGCCTCCACCGCACTGGCCTCGGCATCAAGCGCTGAGCGCGTCTAGCAGGGTGCGGCGGGCAGTGCCGCTAAGAGCCTCTGGACCACCGGCTACCGTCATGGCACGGTGGGCATGATGCTGGTGGTCGCCCCCGACTGAAGCTCTTGAGCGCGCAGAAGCCTTCATCGGCGAAGGCTGAACGACGAAGGGAGGAGCCTCAGGAGGCCTCTCCGCGCTGACCCCCTCGCCAGATTGAGGAGGCATGGGCGCAGAACCACCAGCACCAAGCTGCTCTGCAGATGCCCCGGCCTCAGGGGCCAGCGGGCCGCCACCCGGCGTATCCGCGCTGTCATCCGCCGCGACATCACCTTCCGTCGACGGGGCGACAGCCCCAGAGGAAGAGGCTGCAAGAGACTCGGTATGGGCCACTGTGGGGGAATCCCCTTCTGCAACACTGGGAAACGAGTCCGGTTTGCTTCGCAAACGGTGACAGGACTCCCGCTCCGTCCACCACACCATCCTCCGTCCCCTCGTCGTCCGATGAGGCGGAAGGAAGGTCCTCCACCTCCGACATCAGCGCGCGCATGGGCTCCACGGCCTTCGGTGCAGCCGCCCTCGTGGCATGGGAAGAAAGACCCTTCTGTTTTGAAGACTTCTTCTTCTTCCCTCTCTTCGCCGGCGGAAGTCCCCTGAACCAGGCCAAGGTTAAAAACCATGGAAGTTGTAAGGTAAAACAAGAGCCATGGGCCGGAAGAACTCACTCATCACGAGCAATCCAAGAGCACCTCTTCAACCCTGAAGAGGGTGTCGCCACCTCGGGCGTCGGTGCGCGAGCCTCCTGAGCCCTCTCGGAGGGGACAGCAGGCGATGCCAGAGTCGCGCCCGTCCTGACGATGGCCTCCTCGTCGCTAGAGGTAACCACCAAGTGGCGCCACTTACGCAGTGACGGCGCCGCCTTGCTCCGCGTCTCCTCCGCCGCGGAAGAACCTTCATACGCCTCCTCGGAAGCCTCCGCACCTTCTTCACCGACAGACGTATGGACGGAGCGGGTTCGGCCGCTCCCCGACCTGGCCAGGTGCGCGCAGATCCCACTGGTCAAAGCGGGGCATCTTGGCCACGATCTTGTCAAAGGCATCAAGCTGGTACAGGGGAAGAGCCTGATCAGGGATCCCGCCAGGCTTTTCCGCTGTGTACATCATCCTCATGAGGTCGCTGAGCTCCACGCTGACGAGATCCTGAGGAAACAGGCGCATCGCGTCAGACACACCGTTGTACTCCCAAACCCGCCTGGGGCGGTCCTGGTGCGGAGCGATCCGGCGCTCAAGGAAGTCCTTCACCACTCCCGGCATTCTTCAGATGCATCATCGCCTTCTTCAACGAACTGTGGTCCCCGGCAAGGTCCTTGAGATGCATCCAGTCCGGAATCCTCACGGCTGGAGCAGTAGGAACCTCCAGAAGGGGGTTCGCCTTGCCAGCATCCAAGTATACCCACTTCCTGCGGAACTCCTCCTGCTTCTTGAGGCCCTCTAGCTAGATCAAGGAGTCCGCCATGCCATCCGCCATGTGAAAGGAGACGCAGCCGGAGCGATGGTCCAGAGCTGTGAGGCGCAAACTGAAGAACAGCCGAAAGAAGGCCACCGAGGGCTCAACGCCTAGGAAGCCCTCACAGAGGTAGGCGAAAATTGCAAGGGTCAGCAACAAATTCGGGTGCAGATGAAGCGCCTGGATCTGGTAGTGATCCAGAATCGCCAGAAAGAACTTGGAGAAAGGGGGTACGAGCCCCGCAAGGACAGAATGGAGGAAGAAAGGGTACTCCGAGGCCCTCCGAGGGGCGAGCACCTCTGTTCCCAGGCGGAGCCGGTCTCTGAGTCCTCGGCCGCCGCCGCAGGCATCTGGCGCCTCGCCAGCGCCAGGCTCTCGCTCGACGCTCGCGAGGGAGAAAGGGCGTCACTCCAGTCCTTCTCCTCTACCGCGGCACACTTGCGCTTCCCGGTCATCTCTGTTAGCAAGATCTGAGCTCAACGGAAGACCAAGAGGGACGAAGAAGGCTAGGCGGGTGGAGATTCGCTGGAATGGAATAATGAGGTAACCGCGCCGAGTGTGGCCCAGACTTTCTGACCAACCCTGGCGGTTACCGAGGCGTCGCGACCATCGTGGGTGCGCGCACAGAACCGCCATGCCACACGTCGTCTCCTGGGCCTGGCATCTGTTTGCGCCCGTGCCGCTTCGCATCCAACGGTCGCAAGGCGTGCACGACACTGGCCCGGGGGCCACTGTCGGACTAGTGGAAACCAGGGTACCACGGCCCGTATGCCTTTGGCCCAGAAGACTACGCATGAAGGATCAAGCCAAGTCAACAGTCAACAGAGCACGGTTGACTCCCTTGGGCCTCACGAAGACCCACGCAGCTAAGGCGAATAGCCTCGGGAGGACGCGGTGCCAGTAGCCAAGAGAAGGCCTCGCAAGGCCAAACCCCTTGCGAAGGAAACCGCGCCACCAGGCCTCAAGCGGAACAGGACAAGAGTACAGCGCACCCGTGACCCCGCGCCAGGGGCCATGTGCGACTGCGTCTTCCCCAGAGTGACGCGCGCGCCTGCGCCACGCCGCAGCGCGTGTCGGCCAAAGCTTTCCACTTTGGTGATTAAAGGACGCCGACCATCCACGGCAAGCAAAGCGAAGCCCAAGACCTTCCTCTTTGGTGCAAGACGGCCGGACCAACGCTACACGCCACCGCGGGCATCATCAACAACGTCACCGACAAGTCCTTGCCACTGCGCCATGGACGGTGACTTTACCAAAGATAGGGCAGTACGCCGGTACCCTTTCTTGGTGCTATGTGGCAACCCTTCCCGTCTAAACATTTGGGAAGAGGACCGGAGCGCTATAAATAGGGTCTCACCGTGGCCTTAGAGCATCATCTTCTACCTCGCGACTAGCTCCAACACTTGTACTGTAATCGTTCCGAGCAGTGCAATCCATCCAAGCAGGAAGTAGGGTTTTACACCATCACGGTGGCCTGAACCTGGGTAAACCACTGTGTCTCCTTGTTGTGTGTGTCTCTTTCGCCGAGGTTACCGAGGGTTTCGTCGAGAGCGTGTTTCAGTCCCAGTGTTCGAGCATCACTACACGAGAAGTTCCCTTGGGACTATTCCTCGACAGAGATGATGGCAGGTGGGTGCCACGTCTAAACCTAACGGCCCTTAAGATCCAAGTAGTTGCCTTTGCCACGTAAACCTGACAGTGGGTCAGATTGGTCATAAAAAGTGTTAACGTTTAAACCGAAGAATCAATACTTCACGTCACAGCATAGGCCCAAAGTGGTGTGCTCCTGTCATTGCCCCCAAAAGTGTTATCTGACACCTTAACCACAAATACGGTGGTTTTGCGTCATTTTCTCTAGTTTCAAATAGCTCGCTATAGTTTTCTACCATATTGCTGATAAATGAATCCATGTACAATTGTACTCTTTAGCACATTTAGGTCCGATTAGCCCCGCTATAGCGAGAGTGGATTTTTAGAACCAGAGCTACATGGAGCACGTTTTTTAGAAAAATCGAAATTGACATTTTTTATTTTTCAAAAATCATGAAAAAATTCCCGGATGTAGATATTGTTGAGATCTACAATTGTGCCAAATTTCAGCTCTACATTATAATTTGGGCTGTAAAAAAGACAAATCAGGGTAAATTTTAAAATTGTAAATTCCTTACCAGATCTACCTTTTTGTTTTTTGTGTTCAGCCCAAAACATAATTAATTGGGGCTTGAAAATTTTCTGACTATAGATCTCGACAATATCTACATCCGGTAATCTTTTCATGTTTTTGAAAACTTTAAAATATCGATTTCGAATTTTCAAAAAAGGGGCTCCATGTAGCCCGGGCTCTGAAATAGGTTTTCACGCTATACATCCTTTTAAGAGTTGGCGTTATTTGCTAGTTATTTGCTATAGCCCGCTACATAAAACATTGATTCTGATGCAACTGATTGCTATTGCTACTTCCAGTGATGGAACTCGCTAACACACTGACAGTCAGTGTCATTAATCTAGACTCCAGAATGCTAATGTCTGATGCCACAGTATAATGAGTATTATCCTTACATTTCCTACTAGCCCTCCATCGGGAGTAATATCATCCCTGGTTACCGTGTCAAGTTCTTAATTTCTTGATCCTGTGCGTTGAACTACAACTATCTATACAATTTTGCAGACTAATGTTAAAGATATGTACAGCAGCAGCGGTGACTTGATCCGTGGAATTAAACGAACTGCTTCTGCAAAAATTTCACAAAATATCAGCCAGCATCAGAACCATGCAGTCTCTCATCAAGGCATTCTGCCAACTTGGTTAAATGGTTCAGTCAGATCTATCCCCCACCCAAGAACGATCAGCAAGCCACACCATAGAACCATCCATGCATATGCATCATTAACATTCAGTCTTGCTCAAGCTCCTTAAATTGCCTTTCCCACTCCTTCACTTCATATTCCTGATCCATAGATCATTAACATTCAGTCTGACTCAAGCTCCTTAAATCGCCTTTCCCACTCCTTCACTTCATATTCCTGATCCAATAGATCTCTTTCAGTTGTGTAGACAATGTCCTCTGGTGTAATCACCTTCCGCTGAGCCATGTCTCGTGCACTGAGCAACTGAAAAGCAAGAAAGAACTAAGCTACATTATGCCACTCAATAATAATACTAGAAAAGAAAAAGATAAGAGTTTAAGTTGTAAGAAATCAATAAAGGCATGCACCAAGGAATCAGAAAGCAAGCTGACGAAAAGATGACAACTAACTAAGATTACTATAATAACTAATACTGAAGAATAGAACAAGGATATATGCGCAATACTAATTATCAAGCTAGTAATATATTTTCACTGTATACCAACAATACAATAGCCAGCCATGTCGCGTTCACTGAGCAACTGAAACGCCAGAAAGAACTAGCTAAATTTATGCCACTCAATAATACTAGAAAGGAAAAAAGATAAGAGTTCAAGTTGTAAGAAATCGATAAAGGCATGCAACAACGAATCAGAAAGCAAGTTGATGGAAAGATGACGACAAACTCAGATTGATAATAACTAATATTGAAGCATGTGACAAGGATATATTCGCGATAATAATTATAAAGCTTGTAACATATTTTCACTTTATACCAACAATACAATAGCCACTGATTACTGCATCATGTAGCTGCTGACACAAGATGATCAATTTGTGTAATAATTCCACTTGCTGTGGTAGGTTCTGCCCATCAAAAGTGGCGCTATTTTTAGAGTCTTATGATGCATGGGAACTAGGAGTAAACAACTGACCTCATTTAAATTTAGACTAACAGGTTTAAAGCGAAATTGCTCTTAACTATACCTGTATTTCCTCCAAACATGTCATGTGAGTAAAGCAACAATATAAAGTTTGTTGAGCTCAAGTTTGCTGGACCTAGATTCGCAGTTAAGACGAACAGAAAGCAATACTCCTTGTATTGTTCTTACCTTTCTTCTGAGAGAAGGTTCTGGCGAAACCAATTCCTGGGCTCTTTCTTCTCTGGCTGTGTTCCTCCTTGCAATGTCATTGTTGGTCTTGCGTAGCAGCAACCATCTAAATAATGGTATTGCAAAAAAAGAGCCAGCATATATCTACAAACGATTACATGGTATCAGTATGTCATTAATAATTTTCATCATACGTTTAACACATGATTCATATATCCAAGAGCTACATGAATGACATACAGAAATCTGAAACTTCCTGATTTCTGTATGACATTCAGCCATATGTGTTGCAAAATGGTAATGGAAGGATTGCTACCAACCCATTTATAAAGAAATAAACGGGAAGGGTAGCACAGCTATACCTGAAGCAAGGGAAATAGCTGTGCAGCAAATGAGATAAGCCCACCAGGTGTCATTGTCATTTGCCTTCACAATGAACATTAATTTAGTAGGAGAGATTTCAATACAACTAAATGATACCTCAAAGGAAGAATTATAATTCTTACTTCAATAAGTTCCCCAGAATAATGACACCAAAAAGATTGAGTCCTCCCAAACCAGCAACCATCACCCTCTCTGATGCATTTGCTTTACTGTAAAATAACCAGGTTGCATATGAAGACGATCAGCAAGGACAAAGGACATAGTTCAGATTTCAAGATAGCAAAATTAGAGCTGATGACAAATATCTTCTGATGCATCAGATAAAAACACATACAATTATTTATCTCTGGATTCAACTGCAGTTCATTGTTTAATGTGAGACGTATCAATCCGAACATTTTTCCATCCAAACATGCCAATTATACAAGTTTATGGCAAAATAGTAGCTAGAGGTTAATTTGAAGAATAAACTCAAAGGACAGACCCAGTGCACAGAGGCTCCCACATAAGGTGGAGTTTGGGGAGGGATTATAGGAACCTAGTCTTACCCCTGCAAAGTGCAGTGCAGGGAGGCCGGTTCGAACCCTGGACCTCTTGGCACAAGTGGGGAGGACCTCACCACTGCAGCAAGGCCTGCCCTCATTTGAAGAATCTATACTACTATTAAAAGAGCAAACATGTTGGGATACTTTAAATCTTGTCCGTTTAATTTTCGATCAACGATCCAGATTGTCCCGATGTCGAGCACCAAACACTTTAAATCCTGTCCGTTTAATTTCTTATCAACGATCCAGAAAAGTCACCGTCGTTCCAGCAAACATGTTTGGCCGTCGGCGGACGCCTGCCATGGTCGGCCAGACCTAGCACAACAGCAAGGCTGCCAGATCACCAAGGATGGCCATATTGGGGGAAGCACGGTACTCGGCGTATGCGTCCATGGAGGAGCCTGCAAATCGCCATTGGTGGCCGGCCCCTTCCTCCAGCTCCCGCGCCACGCCGCGGCTCACCCAGCGTACTGATGAGTATCGGACAACACGGCGTGCGATACGCGCTCGACGCGTCGGTGTCCTCCAACAGCGACATGTTAGAGCAAGACACCACCACGGCGCCTCCATGGTGGGCTTTCCGCTCCTCCTCAATGGCTACCAAATCCCAAGCTGGAAAACTCAGCATGATCTGGTGCTCCCATGATCCCCTTTGGCTGAACGGCGAACGGAACGGCAGCCATGCCTTACGCAGACGTCGTCGTGCCTGTTGAGCGGTTCTCTGGCCTCAACTAGGATGCATCAGTAGTTACGTACTCTGCTCTTTCCGATCAGGTACGTGAGCACTCAGACCACTGCTGATTGATGCCATCGGCAGCTGCTTCCATCAATGGTACTGGTATAAACCATGGATGATCACATCGTATGCACCTACACCTAACCTATTAGTATAGGGTACTTGTTCATGTGTTGATTTATTCTACGTCTCCAGGATTTAAGTTTCTGTGTGAGCCACCTGGCTCTATGATTCAATATTTCCAGTGGGAAATAATTTTTGTGTAGTTATGCTAATCACTGGATAATGTGATTTAGTTTTCAAACAAGAATTAAATTTTGTGCAGTCATGCTAACCACTGGCTTTGCGATTTAAGTTTTTTAGTGGGAATTTTGTGATGCGAGTATAAGTTATATTATTCATGTGCAAACTTTAGGTTACATTTTTTTGTACAGAACAATAATATGATTATTAAGAATAAAAACATAAAGAAACTTACCCAATTAACAGTGCTCAAGTCCTAATTGAGAGGATATCGGCCTCGCGTTTTCAGAGTGTTTTGAGATTTCAAAAAATATTCAAGATGGAGAGAACGAGGACGTGCACGCCAACAATAATTGACGATCGCATGGCCGGTCCAACAAGGGGAAGTGACAAGGGGCAGGGGTGACCTGGTCGTGCAGAACCACCTAAAGCACTGATCGATGAGCGAGGTACACGACTAACGTCGAGACATGCACCTGGAAAGAGTGACGCCGGAGTAGTAGACACACTAGCGTGCAAAGCATGAGCGATATACCATGTCGCTTAATAGAGACATGACTAATTTGTCAACTTCTCGAGCTTTCATCCGTTACAACGCATGAGCATATTTGCTATACGCATAAACATATAAATACCTTAAAACTCATTTAAACTAAAAATTATAAGAATTTATGTTTTACAAAATGGAGACGTGCGTTGCACGTGCACGTTCACTAGTAAACTCAAATGACTAAAACTGAATACCAACCTGAATTCCCATGGTTTCTCTTCCACAAACTTTCCGACGCCACTGAACATTGCAGACCATTTTGTACCAACATATTCCCTGCTGACACCTCCTTTTGACGAAGCAGTACGTTGCAGCGATGGGAATCTATAAAGAATGTTTCCCTACAGACGAAAATGATTATTTTTAAACATGTTAGAAATTTTAATGTTGATCAATCCAAGCAAGTTATATTTAAGTTCACTTGCAGTTACGTCGAGCATGTCAGGTTTATTAAGTAATGAGGTTGAAGGTGTCAGAGTTGAGAAGAGCAATATTGGGCCATGTGGTTAATGGTGGTTCTCTAATTGCAATATATGAGAAGGAAAATCTGGACCTGGTCGTCAACTTCTGGATGCCCCTGGAAGCGTATAAGAACCGGAAGAATAAATGATTCATCATCCTGCACCCAAAGGTAGAACAGGTATGATGATTCATGAAACTGAACTCAATCCCTAACTTCTTATGAAAAAAATCGCATTAGCATTATCATGATAATCATGCTACAAATGTAAGTCATTTTGGAAACTGTCCGAGAGAAAGATTTCTAGGTTTTAACATCTATAAAACTAGATTTCGCAAGAAAAAAAAAACATCTACAAAACTAGAAGGATAGCCCACGCGTTGCAGCGGGTATCTTCTTAAAATATATATATATTTAAATGAAATTAAGTGTATAAGATGCATAAACATGAATTGTATTTGATAGTACAATTGCATAGCAGGCAGGCATGATCTCATAAATCGGACGGCTAAAAAGGAATGACAAGGATGATTGAATGGTGTGATTCATAAATACAACAACCAAAAGAAATGACATGGATGATTAGATGGCTAAAACAATGATAATGTGGATAGATTACATGTAGAGGTAGACTATCATTAATAAATTTTATTGGGGCATGACATGGACAATTGGATGGTTCAAAAAAGTGTGAAGTGGATAGCTAATAGCTTGCATGTTGAGTTGGACTAGCATTATTGAATCTTACTGCAGATGATACGGATAATTGGATGGCTGAAAAAGGGTGATGTGGATAGTTTGCATGTTGAGATAGACTATGAAATGGTTGTTATTAAATCAATTTAATTTGATGTTGCATGAAAATTAGTTAAAACCATAGATAAGATGGAATTAATAGGCTGAAACACTGATGATGTGAATAGATTGCATGGAGATATGCCATGCATGTTGCCGAATAAGCTTTTTGGAAATTGTTTAAGCGGTTACATATAGAGGGCATGTAATCTCCAATTACAATAAGATGTTTTTCATCATTGGAAACAATTGGCAAAAAAATCGCTTGGTTGGTTGCAAGGATTAAGAACGAAAACAATTTGGTGATCGAGTTACACATGACTAAACAGTGTAATTATATCCCACAATGGTGTGATCTCATCGATCAAACGGCTAATGATGTGAACAATTGGATTGCTAAAATAATAGATGATGTGGACTGTTTACATGTAGAGATAAACAAAGTATGATGTGGGCAACTGAGAGGCGAAAATTATAGATGCTATTTAGTGTTATTGGGATGAGGTGGATAGTTGGATGGTTGAAAGTATGGATGAGGTGGACAATTGGATGGTTAAAATGATGGATGAGGCTGATAGGTTGCATGTTGAGATACAATCATAAATGCATCTTAGTGGGGTTGACTTATACGATATATAGATAAAGATTAATAGCATCCAAAACATCAATATTAATATATCCCATCAAGGAATATACTTTCATACTGTATATTAAAATACGCGTATAAACACACAATACTTAATAGCACTTTGGAGCAAAAGTTATATGCCTTAGACTGCTCTGAAGGTGCTGATATATCAAGATACGGTGCCAGTTCTTCTGCCGTAACAACTCCACCATTTGATGAAATATAATGCCCAATCTGTGAATTTATCAAAGGATACACATGAAATTTGTACGGGAAAACTACAAAAAATTACTGGTCATGATACGGTCCAATGAAAGCACCTATGTGCTTTATGAGAAAGTCTTTACCATCTTCCACCTTCTCTCTTCAAGCCCGTCATTAGGATCGCCATCCCCGAATACAAATGAAAATACCTGCACAGCATTGAGTTAGACAATATAAAGTTTCAACGCATCTACACCGCCAGCATTACACAGTAGAATGAATAATCAAGCCAAACCCTATTAAATTACAGATTCTATAAAGTTCATCCCGTTTTCTTTTTCTACCCGTCGCCTCCTAGAGGAACCTGCATCCAAGTACCTGCAGAGGACAGAGGGGACTGGATCGTAAATGATGTCTACACAATTGATTTATTTTCAGACAGAAAGTTATATGTTTCATCAAATCCCCAACTCAAAAACTACATGAGGCTTACCAAAATAGATCTGTTGGGAGAAACATGGTAGATCCATAGGATCTGCGCCGTCTGCCACGATTATCTTCATCACTGCTATTAGAAGAGGAAGTGCTATCACTGGAAGAGAAACGGAGGATAAATGACTAAGTTGCTAAAGTATAAACTCGGAAATAAAAGAATAATAATTTGTTAACACAGACAGAATCTTGGAAACTGGGTAGAATGGCATGTACTATCTACTGGGTATCCTATTTTTTTCAACGGAACTGATGAGGGATCACTTTCTAGACAAAGAGATGTAGCCCCACCAGTCTACAGTGGCCACATTGATCGAAGTCACTTCACGGTTTCATATGAAGTGGTTTACTTGCAGGGATTTGAATGCTAGAAAAGAAGAAGAAGACATTGTGCCTGAATCGCTTTGGAAGTTAGAGCATATAATAATCAGTACCCCCTATCTTGCAATAGCATACATACCTCGAGCTTGAGAGAATGGCAATGATGGTAGTGTATACAAGCACAATGGAGGCAACTAGTGCTGTCCCAAAAGACACCCGCACCACATACGCACCCACTTCCTGCAAAGGAAGCAAAACATAACCAAAAATCAGCACCGGCTCACATCACATGGATTAAGAAAGGCGGTTGCCTCTATCGAACACCTTAGCTTTGTCGACCAGTGGCTCGATCCGCATTCTGAATGACTTGCCAGCGAGGTTCGCCCTGTAGTCCTTGGGGAAGACGTACAGCACCTCTCCTTCCCTCGAAACCTATCGCAACAATTTTACACTCAGATCGTCGCCACGAAGTAGGTAAGGGGAGCGGGGGCACTAAGAGAGAGCACCTCCAGGAAGCCGCCGGTGTCCGCCGCGAGAGCCTGGAGCGCGCGCTCCGCCTGGTCAACCTGCAAGCCGGCGCGGGAGGAGACGTCACCGATGGTGACGCGGCCGCCGAAGTGGTCGACGGCGTCCATGGCGCGGTCGCGCACGTCGGCTGGGAGGCGGTCGGTCTCCACGGATCCGCCGGGGCGCGCGAGGCCCGGCGCCTCGATGGTGCCTGCTCGCACTCTCACGGAGGGGTGGCACGGTGAAGGGAGCCTGACGTGGAGGTGATGGGGAGGCAGAGGGGTGAACGGATAAGGGGGTAAGAGGAATGGGGCGTGGCGAGGATGCCTGCGATGGGCATGGGGGGGCGGGCAGAGGCGGAGGTGGAGGGACAGGGCGGCCATGGATGGCGCGGCTGGGGTTTAGGAGGAGGTGGTGGTGCGCATCTTGCAGGGGAGGAGTGGCTGTACAAGGAAGCGAGGAAGAGGAAGCGGTGACGGGGTGTGCTGCTCGTGGCCACTAGATCGGATTTCGTTTCGTGGCTGCGCCCGGGTTCGACCGAGGAATTTTTTTTCTAATTTTTCTTTTAGAATTTCATAAATATTGCGCGAAAAAATTATGTCAAAAATATTATGCCGACGTTTTTTAACGCTTATACGACACGGCAATAACCATGCAGACGAGTTACATTAGAGGCTTAGAGCTAGTTTTGTCCATACAGTTTGGTCACCAAAAGCTCCCTCTACACCCAACGTCACCAAAACCACTCTAGCCTTGATGAAGTTCATCCGAAGTCTAAATTTCATGTCACTGGGGAGGATACCCAAGGTTGAAAATGAGCAGTCCGACAAATTCATGGCTTGTTTTAGATTGAGCCAGTCTATTTCAAACATAACCTTGAGAGAATTCCTTATGGGGAAATCTACGTTTAGAACGGTCGGAAGTTAATCATCCGCGGCGGACCAATCACCAGTCTCCTCCAATTTCTGTCCCGTCCCCACGCAAAAAATTATCATATCCCGTCTCTGCCTGTTTTTCCCGTCGCCGCCGTCCCCATCCCCCTCGTCCACGACCCAGGCCGCCGGAGGAGGTGACTGCCTTGCAGCTGTCTCGGCTCCGTTCACGTCGCCGGGTTCGACCTCTCGAGCGCGGTGGAGGCAGTGGTGCCGGCCCGCGGCAAGGCGCTGGTCGTCGCGGACCTCATAGTCGCCGTCGTCGGGACCTCAGCGTCTGTTGGCCATGGCGACAGCGCCGGCCCTCTCCCTCACAAGATCCTCTCTTTCCCTTGTCCACCCCACCGCAGATCAGCTGCGGCTGCCACGGATCGCAGGTATTATGCCTGCAAACGAGTATTTCCGCTGGCTGGATCAGGTCCTGCAATGGACCTTCTACCACTAGGTCGTCGCGCACTTCCTGATCTTCATGTAGATCGTTATTCGTTGCCCCAGGACTCCCGGCTCGTCGTGGAGAAGGCGGAGGCTGCAGGCCTGCACGGACGGTTTTTTGATGTCCATGTAGTCATGCATAGTGGTTCAGTTATCCATGGTCCCACTGGTTTGATCAGCTTCTGAGATGATGAAATGCCAATTCAGCGTCTAACGACACAACCAAATGACCAACGTGTAGCTAAGGGAAGAACAAAGATAAGTGGAATCCCCTACTTCTGTACTTTTAGCCCAATCGCATGAGCAGGTGCTGAAAGATGCCATCGAGGTAATGTTTTGATGATGATTCTTTTGTAACACTAACTTCACGTGAACTTTTCTCTTGTGCATTCGTTGTGTAAGACTGGCCTGCCACGTCGCCGCAGTTGTACTTACTCACCGTGGCATTCGGGAATAGAAGCAGGAAATCCCACGGTTTTTGTTCTTCAGCGCTGGAGCGGGGTTGATTCGTCCGTCGCCGTCGTCGCCCCAGAGGTTCCGCCCGCTCGCTCAAGCCCTCGGACCGAATATGTTGTTAGCCAAGAGCCGAGGGACGTCTCTCATCGGGTGACGCGTCGCCGACCTGACCGGTGTGCGACGACTCTTGCCGGGCCACCATCACTAGTAGAAAATGGGTCTTTGGTCCAGAGCCGCCCCAGCCATTAATCCCGGTTTAGAGAAAAACCGGGACCAGTGTACCAGTGTGGTCCCGGTTCGAACTGCCAGGTCCCCGTGGAGCATTGGTCCCGGTTCGGTTGGGGACATTAGTCCCGGTTCGTGGCACGAACCGGGACCAATGCTCCAGAGCCAGACACGTGGCGTGCCTCGGAGTTTTGGTCCCGGTTCGTGTCTCGAACCGGGACTAATACCCCTCCCCTGCCTATATATAACCCACCCCCTCTTCTCTCCTCTGTTTTTTTTTTGCTTGGATTGGTGTGAAGTGGGTGCTAGTTTTTTTTTCCTTTGCCACGCACAAGATGTGTTCGATGAAATGCTCGACCCACACTTAAGTTCACACAAAACGATATCCTCGACCGAGGTTAGCAACTTTATCCTTTTCATCTGTAATTGATACAGAAATATTGCATGTGTCGATGTACGGTGGTCATTTCACTATTCAAGATGTTATTGTAATGGTATTTGATAAACTTAATTCACAGATGCGATGGATGTACGGCGAACGACGTAGTTCCGAATTTATTGCAGGCCTGCATAAATTTATCGATGTGGCTGAGGCAAACAAAGTGGATAATTTTATGCCTTGTCCATGTGTTGACTGTCGGAACGTCAGGGAGTACTCTAACTCGAAAACCATTCAAGGCCACGTGCTTCGGAGAAGTTTCATGCCCAGCTATAATTGTTGGACCAAGCACGGAGAAAAGGGGTTAGGATGGAAGACAATGAAGAAGAGGAGGATGATGACAACTATCATATGTTCCTGAAGAATGCGGTGATACTGTAATGGAAGACGTTGAAGAAGAAGGAGGTGAACATCGGGCATCAGATGAGCCCGCTGATGGTCTTGGTGGGGTCATTTCTGATGCAAAGCGAGAATGCGATACAGAAAAATAGAAGCTAAAGTTGGAGGCCATGCTAGAGGATCACAAAAAGTTGCTGTACCCAAATTGCGAATATGGCAGCACAAAGCTCGGTACCACACTAGAACTGCTGAAATGGAAGGCAGAGACTGGTTGTTCTGACAAGGGATTTGAGAAGTTACTGAAAATAATGAAGCCGAAACTTCCAACGGATAACGAATTGCCCGAGACTACATACGAAGCAAAGAAGGCTATTTGCCCTCTAGGATTAGATGTGCAGAAGATACATGCATGCATTAATGACTGCATCCTGTACCGCGGTGAGGAGTACGAGAATATGGATAAATGCCCGGTATGCAATGCACTGCGGTACAAGATCAGACAAGATGACCCTGATGATGTTGAGGGCGATGACGAGCCCCCCCGGAAGAGGGTTCCTGCTAAGGTGATGTGGTATGCTCCTATGATACCACGGTTGAAACGTATGTTCAGAAACAAAGACCATGCCAGGTTGTTGCGATGGCACAAAGAAGAGCGTAAGAAAGACGGGAAGTTGAGACACCCCGCCGATGGGTCCCAGTGGAGAAAAATCGACAGAGAGTTCCCGACATTTTCAGATGACGCAAGAAACTTAAGATTTGGTCTAAGTACAGATGGCTTTAATCCTTTTGGGGAGCAGAGCTCCAGTCATAGCACTTGGCCCATGACTCTATGTATCTACAACCTTCCTCCTTGGTTGTGCATAAAGCGGAAGTTCATTATGATGCCAGTGCTCATCCAAGGCCCGAAGCAACCCGGCAACGACATTGATGCGTACCTAAGGCCATTTGTTGATGAACTTTTGCAGTTGTGGTCTGATGTCTACGCACGCTTCTATTCTTGTAGACAGTGTTGGGCCTCCAAGTGCAGAGATTTGTAGAACAGCAGCAAGTTTCCCTCAAGTGAATCACCCAAGGTTTATCGAACTCAGGGAGGTAGAGGTCAAAGATATCCCTCTCAAGCAACCCTGCAATTAAGATGCAAGAAGTCTCTTGTGTCCCCAACACACCTAATACACTTGTCAGATGTATAGGTGCACTAGTTCGGCGAAGAGATAGTGAAATACAAGTAATATGGATGATTATAAGTAGTAATTGCAATCTGAAATAAAAATGGCAGCAAGCAAACATGTAGCAGAACTGGTTGTAAACGGTGTTTCAATGCTTAGAAACAAGGCCTAGAGATCATACTTTCACTAGTGGTCACTCTCAACAATAATAATATAATTGAATACATAGATATTTCCTCTTCACTATGCTACTCTGAGTTATTCTCTCGTTGGATAACGAACACCAATCCACCGCGTAGGGCTATAAAAGCACACCTTAAAGTCGCATTCCCATGTCTAGTTAACCCCACACTGTCAACTTGAGCGCCCTAGAAGGTACTAGACAAACACCGCAATTTCATAGAGACATCCAACGCAAATAATAACTCATGATAAGTATTCCTGTTATCTTTAGCCTAAGAGCCACACACGGGGCGCACACTGTCAACTTCGCACCGTGGGACAAAGGTGACTCCGGAGATTACATTAATAAAACCACTTGAGTAGCATATAAGATAATGAAGAGTACATCTATGGATTCAACTAGATTACAAAGCTCATGATCACATAAAGATCACACCATGGGAGAGAGAGATAAACCACATAGCTACCGGTAGAGCCCTCAGCCCGAGAGAACTACTCCCTCCTCATCATGGGAGGCAGCAACGGCGATGATGAGGCGGTGGCGTCGATGGAGATGGCTCCGGGGGCAATTCCCCGTCCCGGCAAGGTACCGGAACAGGACCTTCTGACCCCAAAACGGAGTTTCGTGGCGGCGGAGCACGGAGATGTATTCGGGAGTTTCGTCAATTGTGTTAGGGTTTACTCCGCGGGGGCTATTTATGGTCCAAAGGGCAGCTTCAGAAGGTTCCCGAGGCCACCACACGTGGCCTCGGCGCGGCCAGATTTTCTGGCCAGCCGACTTGTCGGGCCTCTCCAGGCCGCATACGAACTCCGATGGAGATGAACCTTTTGTATAAAACGTGCGGCGGAAAATTCCTGCAACTTTCGCGACTAGACTTTTTCCATTTGACGTCGTCTTCAGGCCCGAACGTGACGATCTTTGAAAATAGTTTTCAGACAGATTTCTGGAAAGTCCCAATTTGACTCCAACAAGGTTTCCTTTGCCCAATTTTGATAATTTCTACACATCAAAGTGTAAAACAAGAACATTGTGCACTTTGGCAACTATTAGTAGGTTAGTCCAATAAATGTCATAATATGATATAAAGTGCATATAAAACATGTGACAATTGATATAAAACATGCATGGAACATCAAAAATTATAGATACGTTTGAGACGTATCAGCATCCCCAAGCTTAGTTCCTACTCGTCCTCGAGTAGGTAAACGATAAAACAATAATTTTTGAAGTGACATGCTACCAACATAATCTTGATCTAATAATGATGTAATGGTAAGTGAGCTGAGATCAAATCATTCAAAGCAAATGTCTATAATTGATATTAAATAAGAGATAATAAAGCAAGATAGTTAAACAAGCTAAAAGTTTTCATGAATGACGGCCTTTAAGACATGAAACCGTACAAGGTTCATTATAGATGTTTTAAGTATCCAGTGTAGGAGTTCTATCCTTCAATTCCAAGCATCAAGCAATTTTTCATAACATAGAGAACGGATCCAGTCAAGTAAAAGTAAACATGAACGTCATGAATCCACTGTTTCGAGGTCTACTCAACCGGTGAGCGTAAGCATTTAGTATTGGCACCAGGATGTTATGGCAAAGAGAACGTTAATGGGGGTTTGGAAGGCCAATGGAAGAAAGTCTCACAAAGCTATAAGTGATCATTAGACAAGAGGAAGTCTTATAATCGAAGCTATGCAAGGAGTAGTGATTGCCATGCAACGGATGCACATAGAGCTATATGTGTATGAAAGCTCTCCAATGGAACTAGTGGGGGTGCATCCAACTCGGTTGCTCACGAAGACCTAGAGCACTTTTGAGGAAGCTCATCATTGGAATATACAACCCAAGTTCTATAACGTAATATTCCCCACATAGTTATACTAGTAAAGCATGAAAACTCTCTCAAATGGAGCATAGGTGCTAAACATGAGCACAAATGATGACTATGAATACTGCAAGTGCTAAACATGAGCACAACTTTGATAAAGGATAGTAGTGTTGCCCCCTTTTCTTTATTCTTTTTTTTTTTTTTTTTTTTTTTTTTTTTTTTCTGTTTCTCTTTTCGATGGCCTCCATGGCTCTTTTCTAGCAGGGGCAACACTCTAATATGATTACAAACTTTTTGGTACAAATAACTCATAATGAACAAAACATGATGTATAAAACTGTATGCCTCTGCCAGTGTAGCAGGATGTGCAATGATCTAGCGTAACATGGGTAAACCACACATCAGCTGTATAGAATCATGCAAAGCAATATATAAATGATAAATGACAACAAGTCATGTAATGTAAAATGGAAGTTGCATGGCAATATATCTCGGAACAGCTATGGAAATGCTGTGGTAGGTAGGTATGGTGGCTGTTTTGAGGAAGATGTATGGGTTTATGTGTAGGAGAACAAGAGGAAGTCCTCCCACGGGTTTTGGATGTACTGGCGAAGTTGCACAACTCTCAATGTGAGAAAAGGGCAATGCACAGCACCGAAGAGGCTAGCAAATTTGGATGGTGGAAGTGCCAAAACCGTAGCTTAACATTAGTCAAAAAGAACTCACAAGTTTATTGCAAACAACTAGCAGGTTCAACATTAAGCGCATGGTTAACATTTACCCCAAGGAGGGCCGTTCACGGCGGCACAAGTACCCCGTTAGATCCCTCGACCTTCACACACAACCTAGTTATTACGAACCACTTTTCAGACATGGAAAGCTATCAAGTCCAACTACACCTTCAACAATTTTAGTGTTTGTAGTACGGTGCAAGCTTAAAGACAATAATCCACTAATGATTTTAACTTAATTAACCAGCAAGCTTTACCATCTATTACTTAATACCTCAAAACGTTTGCAAGGAATCAGGTTATCAAAGTTCAATGATCTACAAGATTATGCAAGTTTTCATTATACCACTACCACACGCAACATTTTCTGAACCAACATATTAACCAAGCAACTCTCCAAACAAATATAAGTGAAGCAAGAGAGTACTTTCTACAAAAGAACTAATAGCTCTGACAAGAGGTACATGAAAACCAAGAGCTAGAAGCTAAACAGCGCGAAAATTGAATACTCAACAGATATAAGTGAAGAACAAGAGTATTCCAAGAAAAAGCGGAGCGTGTCTCTCTCCCAATCAAGAATGTTGGATCAAGCTTATTGAAAATAAAAGTACAATACTGAAAATAAAAGCACACAGACGCTCCAAGAAAAGCACATATGATGTGAAAGAATTAAAATATAGTTTCACTAGAGATGACCTGATAATTTTGCCGATGAAGAAGGGGATGCCTTGGGCATCCCCAAGCTTAGACGCTTGAGTCTTCTTGAAATATGCTGGGGAGATCCATGGGAGCCTCCCCAAGCTTAAGCTCTTCACTCTTCTTGATCCTATTATATCATCCTTCTCTCTTGACCCTTGAAAACTTCCGTCACACCAAACTCAAAACAAATCTCATTAGAGGGTTAGTGCACAATCAAAAACTCACATGTTCTATAAAGACGCAATATGATTTGTTACTTTAAACATTAGCTACAGCCACTGATGTTATGTGAAGCTCTTCCACCCAAAAAAGAATTTCACTCAACACTAGTAAAAGAGAGAATGCAAAATAAAAAGGCATAATCTGTCTAAAACAGAACAGTCCGCAAAGACGAATTTTTTCAAGGCACTTACGACGCTCAGATCGAAAAACTCTAGACTAATGAAAGTTTCAGACATTCATAAAGATTACGCACAAAAATTTTCAGATTTAATTAACAATCTGGTGATTTTAGGAATTTCGTACAGTGAACAGCAAAAATCTGTTTCTGCGCAGCAATCAAAATTAAGCATCATCTTAACATTAGAGGCTACTCTTGGCACAACAATGCGAGAAAATAAAGATACAAAGGAGTTGCTACAGAAGTAAACAGCACCTTGACTCAAATAAAATAAAAATGCAGAAATAAAAACAATGGGTTGTCTCCCACAAGCGCTTTTCTTTAAAGCCTTTTAGCTAGGCATGATAATTTTGATGATGCTCTCATATGTATAAGAGGTGAATATGAAAGAGCATCAAGAAGAAAATATCAAACACATTTAAGTCTAACCCACTTCCTATGCAAAGGAATCTTGTAAGAAAATAAATCAATAAAGCACAAAGTGACTAGCATAGGAAGGCAAAACAATTGCAACTTCAAGGCTTTCAACATAAAGAGAGGAGACTTAATATTATTGTGATATGTGAAGCCATGTCTCCCTCTCTCATAATGACCAGTAGGTTTTAAAGTACCCATCAAATAAAAGCAAATCAAGAGAAAGCTCAAAACCTTCGTCATAAAGAGAGGTGTTTTAGTAACATGAAAATTTCTACAACCATATTTTCCTCTCTCATAATAATTTTCAGTGGCATCATGAATAAACTCAACAATATAGCTATCACATAAAGCATTCTTATCATGATCCACATGCATAAAGTATCATTACTCTCCACATAAGCATAAACAGTTTCATTAGTAATAGTGGGAGTAAAAGTATCACATCCATCATTGTAATCATCATAAATTGGAGGCATAGAATAATCATAATGAATTTTATCCTCAATAGTAGATGGACTAAAATATCATATTCATCATTGTAAACATCATATATAGGAGGCATATCATAATCAACATAAACTATATCCTCAATAGTAGTGGAGTGAAAATATCACAATCATTATAAACATCATATATTGGAGGCAAAGTATCATCAAAGCAAATTTTCTCCTCCAAAACCGGGGAACTAAAAATATCATATTCATCAAAACCAGCTTCCCCAAGCTTAGAGCTTTGCATAGCATTAGCAATAATGGTGTTCAAAGCATTTATAGTAATAACATTGCTACCATCATGCAAATAATTTTCCATAGGTTTTTTAATTTTCTCTTCAAAAGCATCATGTCCTAACTCAAGATAAATTTCATAGAGCTCTCTATTTTTTTGTTGTTTTCCATTAAGCCTAACTAGTGAAATAAAAACAAGAAACAAAAAGATATAATTGCAGAATCTAAAGGAAATACCTTCGAGCACTCACACGTCAGCAACAGTGCTAGAAAATAGCTAAGTAGCTGGAGGATGTGAGTACCTTTTACCTTACCTCCCCGGCAACGGCGCCAGAAAATAGCTTGATGTCTACGCACGCTTCTATTCTTGTAGACAGTGTTGGGCCTCCAAGTGCAGAGGTTTGTAGAACAGCAGCAAGTTTCCCTCAAGTGAATCACCCAAGGTTTATCGAACTCAGGGAGGTAGAGGTCAAAGATATCCCTCTCAAGCAACCCTGCAATTAAGATACAAGAAGTCTCTTGTGTCCCCAACACACCTAATACACTTGTCAGATGTATAGGTGCACTAGTTCGGCGAAGAGATAGTGAAATACAAGTAATATGGATGATTATAAGTAGTAATTGCAATCTGAAATAAAAATGGCAGCAAGCAAACATGTAGCAGAACTGGTTGTAAACGGTGTTTCAATGCTTAGAAACAAGGCCTAGAGATCATACTTTCACTAGTGGACACTCTCAACAATAATAATATAATTGAATACATAGATATTTCCTCTTCACTATGCTACTCTGAGTTATTCTCTCGTTGGATAACGAACACCAATCCACCACGTAGGGCTATAAAAGCACACCTTAAAGTCGCATTCCCATGTCTAGTTAACCCCACACTGTCAACTTGAGCGCCCTAAAAGCACACCGCAATTTCATAGAGACATCCAACGCAAATAATAACTCATGATAAGTATTCCTGTTATCTTTAGCCTAAGAGCCACACACGGGGCGCACACTGTCAACTTCGCACCGTGGGACAAAGGTGACTCCGGAGATTACATTAATAAAACCACTTGAGTAGCATATAAGATAATGAAGAGTACATCTATGGATTCAACTAGATTACAAAGCTCATGATCACATAAAGATCACACCATGGGAGAGAGAGATAAACCACATAGCTACCGGTAGAGCCCTCAGCCCCGATGAAGAACTACTCCCTCCTCATCATGGGAGGCAGCAACGGCGATGATGAAGGCGGTGGCGTCGATGGAGATGGCTCCGGGGGCAATTCCCCGTCCCGTCAAGGTACCGGAACAGGACTTTCTGACCCCCGAAACAGAGTTTCGTGGCGGCGGAGCATGGAGATGTATTCGGCAGTTTCGTCAATTGTGTTAGGGTTTACTCCGCGGGGGCTATTTATGGTCCAAAGGGCAGCTTCAAAAGGTTCCCGAGGCCACCACACGTGGCCTCGGCGCGGCCAGATTTAAATCTGGGCCAGCCGACTTGTCGGGCCTCTCCAGGCCGCATACGAACTCCGATGGAGATGAACCTTTGTATAAAACGTGCGGCGGAAAATTCCCTGCAACTTTCGCGACTAGACTTTTTCCATTTGACGTCGTCTTCAGGCCCGAACGTGACGATCTTTGAAAATAGTTTTCAGACAGATTTCTGGAAAGTCCCAATTTGACTCCAACAAGGTTTCCTTTGCCCAATTTTGATAATTTCTACACATCAAAGTGTAAAACAAGAACATTGTGCACTTTGGCAACTATTAGTAGGTTAGTCCAATAAATGCCATAATATGATATAAAGTGCATATAAAACATGTGACAATTGATATAAAACATGCATGGAATATCAAAAATTATAGATACGTTTGAGACGTATCATGGTCCGAACCAGGTGTACGTGTGTGGGATGAGCACAAACAACAGGAATTTGACCTACGAGCGTTGTTGTTTGTAACCATCAATGATTGGCCTGCTCTTAGTAACATTTCAGGACAGTCAAACAAGGGATACAATGCATGCACGCACTGTTTAGATAAGACTGAAAGTATACATTTGGGAAACAAGAATGTGTACCTGGGGCATCGTCGATTTCTTCCGAACAGTCATGCCGTAAGAAAGAAAGGCAAGCATTTCAACGGTGAGGCAGATCGCCGGAAGAAGCCTAACCTCCCTGATGGTGATGTTATATATGACATGGTCAAGGATTTAGAAGTAATCTTTGGAAAGGGTCCTGACAGTCTATCTGTTCCGAATGACGCTGACAACCACGTACCCATATGGAAGAAGAAATCTATATTTTGGGAGCTACCCTATTGGAAAGTCCTAGAGGTCCGGTCTTCAATCGACGTGATGCACGTGACAAAGAATCTTTGCGTGAACCTGCTAGGCTTCCTGGGCGTGTATGGGAAGACAAAAGATACACCAGAAGCACGGGAGGACCAGCAACGTATGAAAGACCCATATACAAGCAGACGGATAAAGGGCGTCAATACTTAAGCAGCTACGCTCTTACCACAGCAGAGAAGGATAGCTTTTTTGAATGCCTGAGCAGTATCAAGGTCCCGGCTGGCTTCTCGTCAAATATAAAGGGAATAATAAATATGGCAGAGAAAAAATTCCAGAACCTGAAGTCTCATGATTGCCACGTGATTATGACGCAGTTGCTTCCGGTTGCATTGAGTGGGCTTCTACCGGAAAATGTTCGAGTACCCATTGTGAAGCTATGTGCATTCCTCAATGCAATATCTCAGAAGGTCATCGATCCAGTAACTCTACCAAGTTTACAGAAGGCTGTGGTCCAATGTCTTGTCAGCTTCGAGTTGGTGTTCCCCCCATCGTTCTTCAATATTATGACGCATTTCCTGGTTCACCTAGTCGACGAGATTGCTATTCTCGGTCCTGTATTTCTACACAATATGTTCCCCTTCGAGAGGTTCATGGGAGTCTTGAAGAAATATGTTCATAACCGTGCTAGGCCAGAAGGAAGCATCAGGGCTATGGAACAGAGGAGGTCATTGAGTTCAGTGTTGACTTTATTCCTGACCTTAAGCCGATTGGTGTTCCTGAATCGCGGCATGAGGGGAGACTGAGTGGAAAAGGCACGCTAGGAAAGAAAGCACTGATATGTAGGGACGAGCATTCTATAACCCAAGCACACTACATAGTTCTACAAAGTTCCACCTTCGTGGCTCCGTATATCGAGGAACACAAGAATTATGTACGCTCCAAGAACCCGGGGGAGGCTGACTCCTGGATTAAAGAAAAACACATGGAGACTTTCGGCAGTTGGTTGCGATTACAGCTCATGAATGACACCACTATCGGAGATCAACTCTACTTGTTGGCCGCGTCACCATCTTCGACTGTATTGAATTTCCAAGGGTACGAGATAAATGGGAATACATTTTACACGATTGCCCAAATAAAAAGAGCACCAGCCAAAACAGTGGTGTCCGCTTTGATGCAACAGACGAGAATGGGCAAAAGGACACATACTATGGTTACATAGAGGAGATATGGGAACTTGACTATGGACCTACTTTTAAGGTCCCTTTGTTTCGGTGCAGTTGGGTCAACATGATTGGAGAAGGGATAAAGGTAGACCAGCAGTACGGAATGACAACAGTGGATCTCAAGAATCTTGGTTGTTACAGGAACGAACCATTCGTCCTAGCCAATGATGTGGCTCAGGTTTTCTATGTGAAGGACATGTCCGCCAGACCGAAAAAAGAAAAAATAAGCAAACGAATACATCAGACGATGAGCCAAAGCGTCACATAGTTCTTTCAGGGAAAAGAAAAATCGTGGGAGTCGAGGACAAGACAGACATGTCAGCAGATTATGATAAGTTTGAAGAAATTCCGCCCTTCACAGTGAAAACTTACCCAAGCATCCCGTTAAATAATGAAGATGCTCCATGGTTACGGCCGAAGCGATCATAGGCCAGGGACATACGCGAAGAAGGGTTCATGGCATTTATGTAAATCAATGTAATGTATTAAACCTTTATATGATGTGTAGTAATGTATTAAACCTTTATGTGGTAAAAACCATAATACATAGCTCGGGTCCATTTTTATTTAACCATAATACATCACGAATAATATCACTAACTTTTGTCGGGTCCTAAGCCACGGGGTGCTGAGCGGCCGGCGCTGCGCACCCAAAGAGCAGGAACCATCACAGGGTCAATACTCACGTGAGAACAAAACATACGGTTTCCCCTGCATCCGTCAGCCCACCGGTGGCTCGTGAGACGGCAAATCGGCCTTCGATCCAAACAGCGGCAAGACGTCTCTGATGATCTGCAACCGTCCTAACAAGTGTTGGAGATGTTGCTAATCATCAGAGATCCTTGCCGCTGCTTCGATCCGACCGAGGGGAGGGTTCACCTCAGACTCCGCTCTAGGAACTCCTGCCTCTCAGAAATCTTGCTCTCTGCTACCCGTGTACTGCCAAAATGAACCACAATGAGTAGACACTGAGTGCTGAACATTTCCGGGAGGGGGGCTATATATATAGGGTACGTGTGCTTCTTTAGTCCCGGTTGGTAACACCAACCGGGTCATGTGGCTCACGAAGTGGTCGTGATACTGCTGATCCAACAGCTCACAATCCCTCAAAAGAAACACACCCCTGATCCAACGTCTCACAAGCGCTTGAAAGAAACACACGATCCGTGTGCTTCTTCCTTATTGGTGGGATTCCCTTTTGTCCCGGGTGGTGGCTCACAAAGTGATATCCAACAGCTCACAAGCCTTCAAAAGAAACACACCCCTGATCCAACGGCTCACAAGCGCTCGAAAGAAACACACGATCCGTGTGCTTCTTCCTTATTGGTGGGATTCTCACTATATATATGTAGTCATGCATGGCCTCCATTGGCATAGCACATCTAAACTCATATCTGCAACCTCATCACTCTCCCATGGCTTCCACCGTACCCACTCTAACCTACTCGGAGGCGGAGGCGCTTTGCGCCTCGAACTACCCCTGCCCGCCCGGCTACGACGTCCCCGCCGGCTGGAGGCTGAGCACCGGAGGCGTGCCGGTCCCTCCTGTCCCTCAAGGTTTGGCGCGCCGGGCGGCCATCACGAACCACTACTACCTCGAGCTCACTCCGGAGCAGCGGATGGATCCCCGCTGGCATCCCGACTACCGCCCGACTTGGGACGCCTTCTTCATCAATCGGCGTGAGAGGGCGCTCGCCAGGTACGAGGAGGACGGCCCGCCTCCTTCAAACTTCAACGAGGCCGGCCGTCGGCTGTGGTGGAGCGGCCGGACTCTCCAGAGCGTCATGAACTACATCACGGCCGGCGATAACCCCCGCCTGCGCTACCCTCACTTCCAGTCCAGGCGAGCGCCGCCCGACGACAGCGATGACGACGACGACGACTACGACGACTACGAGGACGAGTATTATAGGCCCAGGCAGGAGTATGACTAACCTATGGTTCGTCTATGTACCCAAGATTGTTGTCATTAACTACTTCTGGTCTATCTAAGACGACGATCGTGTGAAATGTATTCTTTATCTCTGCATTTCCAAGTCTATGAAGAAGTTTTTTGTAAACTATGTCAAAACTCAAGTTTATCATTTATCCTACCAACTAGTACACATGAAAGTACTCCATGCCAAAGGATTTCATTTTTTGAGTATTTTTCACTTTCTTTGACTTTTTTTAAAAAAGGTCAAAATGGCCGCCGTTACTATTCATTGTAAGGGGTCGAATTATCCAAAACTATCGACGTTCTGTGATATAACCACTACTTGTGCACCTTAAAATCATTTTTGAAAAAATTTCAGAGCAAACTATCACACACTTGTAGTTCAAATTTGAATTACTTTCGAAAAATAGGCATAAAGTCGTTTAAGTAGGCGAAATTAGCTAGAAACCGAGAAAATTACCAATATTTGTGGAGTATCCATAAAATATGGTCTACTTTGTGTGATAATTGGATGGGTGCCATTTTGCACCATATTTGTTGTACTTGCTTCACAAAAAATTTCATTTTTGACAAACGAAAAACAAAAAAGATATTTAGATAAGTAATTTGAAAACATAGAAAATGGTTTTGGATTATTTATTAAAATTTAAACACTTTTCATGTTGAAAGTCTTTTCAGATTCAAAACCATTTGAAATTCATATTCAAACACCTAAATAAGAAAAAAAGGCGGGAAACAACATTTCAGCTGAAAAGTTCGAAATAATTTTGAAAAAGGACTCTTTGGTCCCGGTTTATACGAAGAACCGGGACCAATGAGTCCTTGGACGCGCGAGCAAATCTGTCATTAATTTGCCAGGGCATTGGTCCCGGTTGCTGCCACGAACCGGGACCAATGAGGCGGTTCGTGGCAGCAACCGGGACCAATGAGGCCTGGTATAACTGCCCGTCTCCTTTCTCCTTCCCCAATCCATCGCAAAACGACTAAGGACTCGCGCGGACGCCGGAGCAGAAACCACGCCGTCAGGCTGCCCGACGCCCGCGCCACCCCACGCCGCGCCCCGCCGCCGCCGTCGACGTCCGCGGAGCCCTCGACGCCCGCGCCGCGCCACCCGCACGCCGTCGCCGCCGAGTTCGCCGTCGAGTTCGCGCTGAGGAAGCCGCCGAGTTCGCCGTCGCCGATTTAGACGCCCCCGAGCCACGCCATTCATGCTATCCTCTTCCCCACCTTCGCCGCACCCGCCTCGACTCACTCCGCCGTCCCCAGGACCTCTAGGTGAGCATCGCGGCACCTCCCCTGTCTCCGGCACGGCGGCACCGCCAAATCCAATGGTTTTGATTACGCGCCGTTGGATCTGGATCCAACGGTTGATAAACGCTTTCGTTAGGCCGAGCCGCTGACGGGCAGGCCCCACCCGTCAGCGATTTATTCAATTCCTTGCGCAGGAAAAAAAAGAATGGGCCAAGCCCAGTGGGCTGAGGCGCCACGGCCCATTTACTTTTTTTTTCCTTCCTCGATTTAGGAATTAGCAGAAATATTCCAGATCTGTGCACTTGTTAGAAATTAAATATCTTGAGATCTATAAGTCCAAAAATGATGAAACCAAATTCTCTGTAGAGCTAATCAAAATGTTTAGATGTTGTCACAAGGCACATATCAATTAGATTAATAACTTTTGCATGGTAATTCAAATAGTACAGGAGGTTTATTTTACAAACTTGGTTGTTTCTGATACTCTGTTAACCCAAATGGAGTAGATCCAATTTTGTTAGCTTAGTAATTTAAAATGTTAGCTATCCCTATTTTTTTGAATTATTAGAACAACAGAGGCAAAATAGAAAATCAAATAGTGATGTATCCTTTTCTATAGTATCATAATTATAGTGGAATAAATAAGTATCCAAATGGACCTAGACCAATTTTGTTGGATCATAAACAATCAATGTTAGTTGTCCCTATATTAGCATAATCTTGTGACAAACATAACTTGAGTTGTGCATTAAAACTTGTGTGACAAGTTTCTGCCATAATAATCATATACAAATAATGGTTAATTAAATTAAGTTGAATCCAATTGTTTTGCCTTGTGTAGGATTTAGGATTATTGTTGTGATGCTTGGTTGGGTAGTGTGGTGATTGTTTGATTAACAGAACTCTATAGGTGTAATATTTAGTAAAAATACTGTTTCTGTCTTTAATAAAAGAAAATGATTTAAGTGTCTGTATTATAAAATGTTAGTAATGTTATCCAACTAAAGTTTTGTGCATTGTTCTTAATTTGCAGAAACTATGGAACGAGACGAAAATCAGGAAAACATCCTCGAGGATATAATCCGCGGGCCGGAAGATGTTGGCGATGTCACCTCGCAGTTTCTGAACAACTCCGGTGAGGGAGATGAGTCTCTCAACCGAAGAGACGGCTCTGGTGAGGTAGAACCTGACGGCTGGGGTGAGGGAGAAGTCGGCGAGGGAGAAGCCGACGAGGGAGAAGCCGAAGGCTCCGGTGGAACATTAAATGTTGCAAACTCCGGCGAGGTGCATATACATATATTAATGAAGCCGAAGATTGTATTAATTAAGCCTCTGCTGTCTATATACATATATTAACGCTCTTTCTTCTTTTAGCCCTCCGGATCGAGCAAATCTTCTGTAAGGACAAAACGAGGCCCAGCCAAAAAGTTGGGCGACCAAGAAAGGTACAGGATCGAAAAAGTCGCTGAAGACGGCACACCGATTGCTCCCCCTGATGTTAAAAATAAAATGGTAAAGCAATGCGGAGTTCTTGTTAGGGACTACATCCCGATGACCGTTCGAGAATGGCATCAGCCAAAGGAGGGAGGAGTAAGATATGTCGGCGAGGTGGGCAAAAAAAGACTTTGGAGAAAGCTCATGCTTAATTTCACCCTGCCGGCGCCAGAGGTGGATCCAGATGAGGAGGATCCAAATGAGGCAGAAAAGATTGCCCGGCAAAATATGGAGCAAAAAGTCAAGGACTGGGCTCTTAAGAAGATGGCCGAGCTATTCAAGAACTGGAAGAAAAGATTGAACACCGAGTTTGTCGAGAAAAATAAGACTCCGGACTTCGATAAAGGGTATGAGAAGATAAGGGACGACTGGGAAGAATTTGTGGCGTACAAGAAATCAGAGGAAGCTCAGGAAAAGTCTGCAAAAAATAAGGCAAATGCTGCTAAAAAGATCTACCACCATACTATGGGGCCTGGTGGCTACGCCTTTAGCATGCCTAAGTGGAAGAAACTTGTGGCGGACCTGCTGGCTAAAGGGATCACTCCAGAGCCACTCGCATGGATCGAACGGGCAAGAAATTGGTTTTACGGGCATGGGGGCACGTTGGACGCAGAAGGGAAGTGCATATATAACAGAACACACAAAGATAAGCCCCTACTACCCATCGAAGGCATTAGAAATGCAGTAAAGGATGTTGCAGAGGGATGGTTCATTCCCGATAGAGAGGATGACGAGCTCACACGCGCCCTTGGGAATGAGGAACACGACGGACGAACACGAGGCGTACCAGGCTCCAAGCCCAAGACAATTGCGATTCCCGAGCACAGGAAGAAATTTCCTGATAGAAGCCATCAGAGGAGAAAGGAAAGGGAGGCTATGGAAGCACGCGCTGCTGCAGACCGGCTGTGTAATATAGAAGAAGAATTAAAGCGGCAGAAGGATCAAATTGCCGCACTTAGCCAGCAAGGTACTAGCGGCCAATCTCAGCGGACATGGTAGAAGCTGCATGCGATGGTACCGGCGGCCCATCGAATCGGAAAAGCAGCGTGGCTTCCACGGAGCTCCAGGATGGTACTGATGATGCAGTGATGGTGGCTCCACTTCGTCGCTACCCAGTGGATAATATCATGGAGAGCACACCTTGTGAGCTGCATGTGAAAGTTTATAACTTAACCATGAAGGTGGCGATCGGCTATGCCGTACCAATTGGACCTAATCCAACTTACCATTTCTCTCCGGTTCCAAATGGCTACGCTGTTGTCGGGGTGGATGAAGTGATGAAAGATTTTGAGGAGCTCAAGCTGGAACACCCTGCAGGTAAAGATGGGGAGGTGCTTGAACTTGGAGAAGCCAAGAAAGCGACCATTCTATGGCCAAAGGAATTCATCGTGCTTCCGAACTGGCAGAAAAGGCCATCGACTCCTCACCAGTCTCCAGCGCAACAATCCTCTTCACCGCCTCAGCAATCTCCAGCGCAACAGTCCTCTTCACCGCCTCACCAGTCTCCAGCGCAGCCGTCTCCGCCGCCGCGTCAGCCGTCTCCGCCCACGGCTGGTACTATGAGGGGTAAGCGATCACCGAAACGTAAAAGGTCGCCCCTCCCAAAAGTACCTCATAAGAATCTTCCCAGGAGACCTTATGACTATACGGTGGAGGAAAATGCCGTGATGGCAACTGCCCAACATAAAGAGTGGTTGGCTAGCCTGAAGAAGCCGAAAGGGGCAAAGTTCCCCTCCACCCCAGAAGAAAAAGCCGCCGTCTTCAAAATGCTGAAGACCCTTGAACAACCCCCGCCAAGGCTGACACCAGACTATGACCGCCAGATTCGCAAGTCGGTTCAGGCAAATAAGGAGCGGTCGAAGAGTAGTAGTGCAAGCGGGAAAGGGAAATCGGTTCCCCAGCTAGGAGAACAGAAAAAGCAGTCGTGCCCCCCGCTCAAAGTGTTTTCCAATACCGAGGAGGGGTCGAGCACAGGTGCAGTCCACGTCGATCCTGAGTTTGTTGCAATCTACGGAGAAGCGGCCGCTGCTCAGGGCATGTCTATTCAGGACTAATTAGCACAATTAGAAGTGTTCCAGGAAGTAGCATACACTTACCGGTACGGGCATAATCTCGTCAAACCTGAGCTAGTCAACGGTCTACCAACAAAAATGCGAAGATTGCATAAGTGGTACATGCGAGCCTGTGAGGAACGAGAAAACTGGATCTACGTGGCCTATAGAAACGAGCATTACGGGCATGGAAATGGCGTCGTAATGATTGAATTTTCTGAATTATTTCAGTTATACCAACAAGACGCCATCGACAAAGCTATCCTCAGTGCCTATTGTCTGTAAGTATTATTTCTGTAATTAAGTCTCTAGCTAGCTCAGCTCGTTCATTGCATGTATAATCTTACTCATCACTATATTAATTATGCAGAATGAAGATTCTCCAATGCAAAAGAGGACAAATCTATGACATTGGGTTCATTGACCCATATTACATTCATCAAGTATCTCTCCAACGTCATTACAACGACACAGAGGATAACTTGGTAAGGGCGTTAAGGTTTAACGAAACCAAAAGGGAAATACTATTTCCTTACAACTACGGGTGAGTGTTACTGTCTTGTACACATTCTATTTCGCTTACTCGATGTTAAGTGTATAATTGATGACTTTATGCGTGCGCAGCTTCCACTTTATTCTGCTAATCATTAAACCTGACAAAGGAGTAGTACTTGTCATGGACTCGAAACGTAAACCCCTTGAGGAGTGGGCGGACATGCAGGAATGTCTCCAAGGGTAATTTCAATCATTATGGCACTATATCGGCAACTTTCCGTTCATTCCCTGGTAGCAAGCAATTAATATATAACTCCTTTATTCATTTTCTTTGCCGGACAGGGCTTGGAAACGGTTCACCGCCAAGGCTAGGGGTATTTGGGCAGAGGAGCTTACATTTGAACAAATAAGTGTAAGTTATCATGCTTGATTATTATTCCGCGCATCTCTTTGATTTTAGTTTCAATACCATTATCATGCTTGATTATTATTTTGATTGAACTCTGTTCTCGTAAAGTACTTGAGGCAGGAACATGGGAATAATTTATGTGGATACTACGTTTGCGAGTTCATTCGCCAGACGACCCAAGAGCGATCCAAGAGCCGGTTCTTAGAACAACTTGAAGTACGTAAACAATATTCACAATTTTAGTTTATTGCCATCAATTGTGTTTAGTTTCATTCATATATATTGACCCCTTCTTTAAATTAGATCGAACGGTTGCGGGACGGTCTTCTACCACAAGATCGCGTACGAGCAATTCAAGAGGAAATTGCGGGATTCTTAGATGCAGAGGTCCTAGATCCAAAGGGAGAATACTATGGGAAGGTTGAAATACGAGTGTAAAAGAGATGTATATATGCATGAAACTCGTGTGTACATGTAATATGTTCGACCAAGCACGACGAATGAGATGTGTGTAATATATTCATGACGATGATGTGTAATAGTGGTTCCTTCATTGCTGTATGTAGTACCATCGAATTGAGTGCGAGATGGAGAGCCGACGAGTGAGAGATGAGCCGGCGAGTAGTACCTGCACAGAAATATCGAATCTTGGCCTCGATATGCCGGCGAGTGAGAGATGGAGAGCACGTCGGCGATGCGAAGAAGGGGGAGACGACGGAGGCACCGGCGAGAGGGAGAGGGGGCACCGGCGAGAGGGAGAGGTGGCCCAAATACACCCTAAACCCTAAATACAAAAAAACACTCATTGGTCCCGGTTCGTATTACGAACCGGGACCAATGAGTCTCTGATGGCCCTTGAAGAGGTTGATCTACGACGCCAGAAAACACTTTGTTGATCTCCGGTGCGTAGTTACCTGCGTCAAAAGTAAATGGGTTAGGTTAGACTCCAAGTGCAGAGTGTGTAGTAGTGGAAGACTTGTTTTCCCCACGAGGGGTGACTCGAGGGTTTAATATCGAACTCTCGGGGAATCAGTAGTGAAGATATATCTTCTTATCCTTCTTTTGGTTACCTACAAAACAAAGTTAAATGTTTTGGTCCTCAACCTCACCTGTGGTTGTCAAGCACAAGGTGTAAGAATGATATCAAGATAGTTATGCAATGCAAACAGGAAATAAATATGCAATGGTGGTGGATGCAATGGTAAATGATATTTTTGGGTTTTTTAATGATGTATGCAAGATGAAAAGTATTTTTGTATTTTCGGATTTAATGATGGCTGAAAATAGAAAAGTGGTATATGGTGTTGGAAAGGTGTTTCTTATGATTAAAAATGGACCGGGGTTCATGGTTTCACAAATGCACTCTCTCTTTATAAAGTGGCAGACAATGGAACACACACAGAGTTAACATATGAGATTGCAACACAAAGTTTGATAACAAGTTACTTAGATATATGGGCATCACGTCCTAACATAGAGACCTTTTGATTATTAGTCTCTCTTATACTCCACCAAGATGCGAACCAAATCATAACACCTCAGTAATTAAGATGACTCAGAGTATAGCAATAAGTTTCATGACATGAAGTGAAAATAAGAACATGCTGGATCTAGTCACAGGAAGAAGCTTGGTCACCCTCAACCCTTGCAGCATGGTATTTTTGTTTATCCCTAGTGAGGTAACAAAGTAAGGTAAACACCCAAGTGGATCGCGATATTAAGTTGTCAGCTTACCGCACTCACCACTCCCCGTTACTCCAACTAATGCACACGTTCCCCCACACACGCTCTCATAAACATGCTTGATCATAACAAGTAGACAAGAACGGGGTACATAATATGCATCTATACTCATAACTGAAACAAACATTGCAATCTCAAACATATATTAACTCATAGAAAGATCCACCACATAGGTATTACAAATATGACCGTAATCATGTTCAGCAGCTCATACGGTACTAATTAGTGAAGCTCAAGAGAGGAGAGATACATAAGTTACTTCCACAAACCCATAGTCCAGAGGTGGACTACTCCCTCTTCATCATGGAGACGGTGGAGAAGTCGATGGAGAGGATGGAGACCACACCGGCAGCGCCCCGCCGGAGTTTTCCCCCTCCAATCTGCAGCTCCTGATCTCCGTTTCGGTGTTTCTGTGTTTGTGCGGCGCTCCTTCGCGAAACGCGGGGACCTTTTTTATAGGCGTTTTTAGGTCAAGACGGAGTCGGTGGACGAAAGATCGACGGCAGCGGAGCCACGAGGCCCAAATGAGTGGGCCCCACGCGGCCACAGTACCTGGCCGCGTGGGCCACCCCCTTTCTGCCTTCTGGCCTCCGTTTGCTTGCTTCCTTCGCTCCGAGGTCTTCCTCCTTCCAAAATACTGACGCCTGTATTTTTCCATAATTTTTGGACGACGTTTGGGTCCCTGAAACATAAAAGGAAAGAAATAGGGTTTTCTGCCTGCGCAGGGTTAATTCCATAAAAATAGGAAACAATTGATTTATTTCCTAAAATCATTAAATAACAGTAATATAACCCTTATATGATGCAAATATGATTGGAATATGTGTGATATAGTGCAAAGTTCATGTATGCATTTTACATGCATCAACATCCCCAAGCTTAACCAATACTCGTCCTCGAGTATGAAGGTGATAAAACTAACATGGGCTTTGCAATATAGCACTAACAATGGATATCAAAGATGATTGCTACTGCTACATAGAGTCAAATGATTCATTCTTCAAAGGAGTAGCAATATGCAAAACAGTTTATGAAGTGATATCAAGTATTCAATGCAAGGATGTTCAATGATAGTTCACAAAGTGTAACATAGTAGCAAGTAATATGGACATTCTTACTTTTGCATACATGTGGTCCATAGAGTGATAATGAAAATCTGAATATGTTTGGTGGACACTTTGGAAAGATGAATAAGTGAGTAGAGGTAAAGCATGCATAAGTTTCATCTAACCTCCAAACTCTCCTACTTAAGTTAATGATTGCAATGTGGTAATACTTGGTGTCAAGCTCTCATTCCCCTATCATAGCATCTTGAATGATTATAGTTTAATGTGAGAGCAAATATGAGTAGTGTGCTTGACAAAGTAAAGGTTGGATGTCTCATGCCCCTTGAATACAAGTACCTACACCATGAGTTACTCAACTTGGGAAAAGCAAGTTCAAGTTATCTATCATTGTAAGTAATAATAGTATCATCAAGAGCGTCAACTGGGGTACCTCTTGTCCCAGGATATGGAACAAGCCCATATCAAAATGACAAGACAAACAAACAAGATGAAAAACCTCAACACCCTTTTTATTTACCATTGGAATAGCTTTTTATTGTAAGGTGTGTCATAGATAATTCACCATAGCATGTAAGTAAATTTCCACCATGAATAATGCATGGCTTAGATTAGCGGCCCAGGCGTCTCTCTAACCATTTATACAAACTCATTCAAACTAAATCTTTTCCCCCTTATTTCACCATGATAGGCATCCATAGACAAAAGCACATGATATCAACTAAATGGAGCATGTTGAAAGCTTTGCATGTGACAGCACATATGGGCTAACTCCCAACCTTGGACATTTATCAAGCCACTAGCATCATAATCTTAATCACAATGGGTCATGTTTTATTTATAGCAATGATAGTAAAAATGTGCATCAAGTTCATGAGAGCTATATAACCAACTTTTCCCATGGCAATCAATAACATAATCATTTTCATTCAGAGGTATAGATAACACAAATATCATGATGAACATACTCGGAATAGCATATAGCTAGTAGGTAGATATGGTGGACTCACTGGAATAACTTTGGTTGAAGGTGTTGGAAACAAGTTTTGACTTGTTGGAGTTTTTGGGCTAGCAAAAGGGAGAAAGTTGACCATCTAGATGCATGCATGAGTGTCCATAGAACTAACTAATCCATGTTAAACCAAGTAAAATAACAATCAGCACCAAAACATGAATAAGTGATAGCTCTTCAAAAAGGATTTGCAAACTATTACTCATAAACAAGCTCATGAATCATGCAACTATATGTATCATTAAAAATCAACTCAAACATCCCTTTTCCCAATCTTATAAAAGCATCCAACATATTTCAACCCATATTTCCAGTAGCTCTCCCATATATAAATGATAGTGTGGTGGTCTCTCAAAACAAATCAAACCAAAACAAAACAAAAGACGCTCCAAGTTTATGCGATAAAGTGTTTCGATCGAAAAACAGAAGTTGGACGTGCGCAAACCGAGAGTGTGTAGGTCCAGCGGGGTTGTCTTCACATCCCCAAGCTTATGGTCTTCACCATCCTTGGATAACTCTTGGTGCATCTCCTCCAATCCCTGTGAAAAAACTTCAAAACACCGTTTCTCCCATTTCTTTTCTGTGGGGTGCATTAATAGTGATAAACAAATATGTTTCTTGCTGCATATAATCCTTGAACAAAAATTCATATGAGATGTCCAGAAAGTGTATAATGTTGTATGCCTACTCATAAACTCAATTGGATCAAAAAGATTCAACTTAAAAGCTCAAAGCATGCATCAAACAAAATGGGACAGAATCTGTCCAGAAAAACAGCAGCAGCAAAACGTATTTTTCTACCCTACCAAACTTTCTCGAAAAATTCCGAAAAAATTCATGCATACAGAGGATGAAAAGTTGCAACTACAGTTCAAATATGAGCTCATTCGGAGTTACAGAATAAGAATTAAAAATCATACCGTGCACTGATTCGTGCAGGAATAAAATCTCCGAACGCTATAAGCAACTTTTTCAAACCAAAAAGGGTAAAACTTGGCACTTTATTGAAAATTCCAGAACCTAAACTAGACACAAAGTCTCTTGTTACAGCAAGAGGACACAAAGAAAATCACACAAAAAATAACCGGGTTGCCTCCCGCAAAGCGCTTTCTTTATAGCCATATAGCTAGGCTTCTTACTTGTTGTTTATTGTGGACGAAGCTCATGAGGGAGCTTGAACTTTGGTGGTTCCCTCTTCCTTGGGAAGTGTTCCATGCACTTCTTGTGTGGGAACTGAAACTTCACATTCCCTTCCTTTGAATCAATGATGGCACCTGTGGTACGAAGAAAAGGTCTTCCAAGAATAATAGGACTAGAGGTTTTATTCCCCATATCCATGATTAGAAAATCCACAGGCACAAAAGTCATATGTAACTCCACCATAACATCACTTACTTTTCCTAAAGCATGTTTAATAGAGTCATCAGCAAGTGCAAGTTCAATGGAGCATTTTTCAAGATTTTTCAATTCAAGCACTTCATATAGTTCTTTAGATAAAACAGAGACACTAGATCCTAGATCAAGTATAGCATGGTGTGTCTCTTTTCCAATAGTTACTAGTACCTTAGGAATCCACATATCCCCAAGCTTAGGTGGTATCATAGCCTCTTGGTTGTACCTAGCAATCTTTTCTTTCAAGACATGATTAGCAATATAAGAACCAAAGCCAGCTTGATTAGTGTTGATGGAAGGATCACTTGCAAGTTTTTGTAAGATAGATATTAATTCATGCAAGCTACAATTTTCTAAGTCAAGCAAAGGATCCTTGACTTCACTAAGCATTTTAACTTCCTCAACTTTCTTTTCTCTATTGTATAGGTTGAATATTTCATAACGGTCATCAAAGACATCTTCAGGTACTTGGGCTTTTTCTAAACTTTCTTTAATTCTTACTTCCAAAAGCAAGCCATCAAGTAAATAGTGAGTATCATTAGCAGCAGTATTCATGAAGGAATCCTCACATTCATTATCCAAAAAGACCCTAGAGGCTTCAGTCAAACCTCTATAAAACACATGCATGAGCATCCAATCTCTAAGACCATGTTCCATTCCAAAAGCTATGCCTCTAAACCTTTCCCATGTTTTCACTAGAGGTTCATCCTCTTCTTGTTTAAAGGTGATAAGTACTTGTCTTAGGTTACAAATCTTTTCAATGGAACAAAATCTTTCAATGAAAGCAGCTTTTAAATTAAACCAAGTGCTAAAATTTCCAGGTGGCCATCTTAATATCCAATCTAAGGCTTTTCCACCTAGGGAGTAAGGAAAAAGCTTAATTTTAACATTAGCATGGCTCAAGTTTAACATTTTGCACCTTTCATCAAACTTCTTAAGATGTGGTATAGGATCTTCTTTAGGTTTCCCATAAAAACGGTGTTCATAAATCACTTTCACGATATTAGGATCTACAACACATTTCTCAACAGGGATATTCATATCTTGGGGAAAGTTCTTAACACTAAATGGCCAAAAGGTTCGTTTCTCCATTTTAGCAAGTTTTTTTTTATTTTTTTATTTTTTATGCAAAACTGAAAATAAATATGCAAGCGGAATATGATATGCAATGACACTAACAAAACAAATAAATTGCTTTGTAAGTAAAGATGGATAAGATGGTGCTCACGTAGGTGCAACCTCCCCAAGCTTAGGTGTTAGCACAAGTTGGTGAAGTTGACTTCGTTGTGAGATGAATGCGATGATGCACACCCTTGGATAAATCTCTCAGCTATGATTCCCCGGCAACGGCGCCAGAAAACAGTCTTGATGGCCCTTGAAGAGGTTGATCTACGACGCCAGAAAACACTTTGTTGATCTCCGGTGCGTAGTTACCTGCGTCAAAAGTAAATGGGTTAGGTTGAGACTCCAAGTGCAGAGTGTGTAGTAGTGGAAGACTTGTTTTCCCCACGAGGGGTGACTCGAGGGTTTAATATCGAACTCTCGGGGAATCAGTAGTGAAGATATATCTTCTTATCCTTCTTTTGGTTACCTACAAAACAAAGTTAAATGTTTTGGTCCTCAACCTCACCTGTGGTTGTCAAGCACAAGGTGTAAGAATGATATCAAGATAGTTATGCAATGCAAACAGGAAATAAATATGCAATGGTGGTGGATGCAATGGTAAATGATATTTTTGGGTTTTTTAATGATGTATGCAAGATGAAAAGTATTTTTGTATTTTCGGATTTAATGATGGCTGAAAATAGAAAAGTGGTATATGGTGTTGGAAAGGTGTTTCTTATGATTAAAAATGGACCGGGGTTCATGGTTTCACAAATGCACTCTCTCTTTATAAAGTGGCAGACAATGGAACACACACAGAGTTAACATATGAGATTGCAACACAAAGTTTGATAACAAGTTACTTAGATATATGGGCATCACGTCCTAACATAGAGACCTTTTGATTATTAGTCTCTCTTATACTCCACCAAGATGCGAACCAAATCATAACACCTCAGTAATTAAGATGACTCAGAGTATAGCAATAAGTTTCATGACATGAAGTGAAAATAAGAACATGCTGGATCTAGTCACAGGAAGAAGCTTGGTCACCCTCAACCCTTGCAGCATGGTATTTTTGTTTATCCCTAGTGAGGTAACAAAGTAAGGTAAACACCCAAGTGGATCGCGATATTAAGTTGTCAGCTTACCGCACTCACCACTCCCCGTTACTCCAACTAATGCACACGTTCCCCCACACACGCTCTCATAAACATGCTTGATCATAACAAGTAGACAAGAACGGGGTACATAATATGCATCTATACTCATAACTGAAACAAACATTGCAATCTCAAACATATATTAACTCATAGAAAGATCCACCACATAGGTATTACAAATATGACCGTAATCATGTTCAGCAGCTCATACGGTACTAATTAGTGAAGCTCAAGAGAGGAGAGATACATAAGTTACTTCCACAAACCCATAGTCCAGAGGTGGACTACTCCCTCTTCATCATGGAGACGGTGGAGAAGTCGATGGAGAGGATGGAGACCACACCGGCAGCGCCCCGCCGGAGTTTTCCCCCTCCAATCTGCAGCTCCTGATCTCCGTTTCGGTGTTTCTGTGTTTGTGCGGCGCTCCCTTCGCGAAACGCCAGGGGACTTTTTTATAGGCGTTTTTAGGTCAAGACGGAGTCGGTGGACGAAAGATCGACGGCAGCGGAGCCACGAGGCCCAAATGAGTGGGCCCCACGCGGCCACAGTACCTGGCCGCGTGGGCCACCCCCTTTCTGCCTTCTGGCCTCCGTTTGCTTGCTTCCTTCGCTCCGAGGTCTTCCTCCTTCCAAAATACTGACGCCTGTATTTTTCCATAATTTTTGGACGACGTTTGGGTCCCTGAAACATAAAAGGAAAGAAATAGGGTTTTCTGCCTGCGCAGGGTTAATTCCATAAAAATAGGAAACAATTGATTTATTTCCTAAAATCATTAAATAACAGTAATATAACCCTTATATGATGCAAATATGATTGGAATATGTGTGATATAGTGCAAAGTTCATGTATGCATTTTACATGCATCAGTCTCCCCCCACGCCCAGCCAGAACTGGCCACGTGGACCAGCATTGGTCCCGGTTCGTGGACCAACCGGGACCAGCATTGGTCCCGATTGGCCAGTCCCGGTTCGGCAACCGGGACTGAAAGCCCAGGCGAACCGGGACTACATATCATTTTTCTACTAGTGCATGTCGGGATCTCGTCAGAAAGTTGTTGGACCAACATGTACTGATGGAGTTATCCTACTCTCTCGGTACAGTTACCCACTCAATACTGGCGTAGTTGCCCACGTCATACTAATTAAGTTACCCGTGTGTTCACGATGTATCTGTGCACCACGAGATCGGTATGATTACCACCTCTCTCGGTAATAGTTACCCACCACTACAAGAATCCCGGTCTTCTACCACGGAATAAGTTCGTGGTTGAAAGTCAAAAATCCGTCATAAACGCTCACCTACGACGGATCTGTCGATCGTGATCGAAAGTGCGTCATAGATGAACTCCGAGACGGATTTCCTGAACCATCTTGGATCCGTGACAGCCAGACCCAGCCCGAGGCCCGCCCGGTCCATTTGACCGTGACGGAAAAATCATCACAGTTGTGCCGGATAAGTGGCGACACTTTTGTCAGAGCAATGATTGAGCTGTCAGAGCCTGTCGGGTAAAGTCACCTTTGTCGTCTAGCGTGACGTCATCCGTAAAAGGCTGTGCCATAATGCTCTGACGGGTCGGCCGGCCCATTAACCATAACAGGCTATGCCCGAGCTGTGCAGGCCTGGCCCATTTTACTATGCATTGTCAGGCCCACCTAAACAAACAGCCCGGTCCAGAAAATCAAACAGGCCGGCCCATATAGCCAGACGGGGTGGCCCACTGGGCCTACCATGTCGGCCCTTCTAACCTAGCAGGTCTGACCAATGAGAGTTTGCCACGTACGCGACACGTTGTGCCCACGTGGTCCATTCACACTACAAGAAATATGCTGACCTGTGACCCTCGAAATTGGTCACAGAAATGGTCGTAAACTGGCATTTGTGACCTTTTTGTGACGAAAAACGATTGGTCAAAAGATGAGCGTCACTAATGGCAGTTTGCGACCTTTTTTTGGGATTGGTCATAAAGCATTGTGACCAAAAACAAAGGTCACAAATTTTATGACCAATTGTTTTGGTCACTACCAATCCGGCCAGTACACGTCAGATCCAACGTGGCAGAGCTGACGTGGCTGAGCTCCCCGTCATATCCAACGTGGCAGAGCTGACGTGGCAAACATTGTGACCAATTCAAATGGTCATATAGCAAAATCAGCCCAGTCCAGAGCAGCGACAATATGGGCCAAGCCCAACAATTCTTGACGACTAAATGGGCCAAGCCCAACAATTCGGCCTTTTACTATCTGGGCCATAGCTTTTATAATTAATTGATATTCAAATTCGGCCATTTTAATTTCATGCCGGTCCCACTTGTCAGGCGGGTCCTACAGTAGGTCCCACACGTCAGAATTTCTCAGATTATTTCATAAGCGCACACGTTACTAAATAACACACATAATAAATGTTTCCCAGCTCGTAACGATATACAAATCAAAACAAAGAAAACACAAATAACAGTCAAACTCAGTTTATTACAATATTCCGCACAATCACAATATAATACAATATTCCATACAATATCTTCAAATTATAGCCAAGCTCACAAGTATTTAAGCTAGCTACTATTTGATACCCTGGAACTTTACGCTTCCTCCAATTTCTTCAGCATGTAGCTCTTGCGCCTTCGACCATCAGCAGCACCATCTCCAACACATTAGCACCTTCGACCTGCAAAACAGAACATCCATCCACATATAAAATTTAGCAAGGAATATATATACATAGGGAGCACATGCTGCATGCATCAAGCATCAGGCCCATATATGTTCGAGATGATGAGGAGTAGATACCTGACTTAGTGTCGATGGTGTTGATGGGGCTGTAGTTGAAACAGAGCTGCAGAAGTAATGAGTTGGCCACCTACCTTCGCCTAGCACAAGTAATGATTTCGTTAGCTGAATGATTTCTGACAGAGAAGCAACAATAACAAATTAAGTACCATGCGAGAGGTATAAAAGGCATGTAGATGCCACCTCGGCTTGATACAACAATGTGTTCATATAAACAAACAGATTCAAACGCTAATGATGTCATCCAATGTAGTAAATGTTTAATTCCCTTTCTCATATGGCAATACTAGATTCTAGAAACTATACTCAGCAAGGACCACGAAATAACCCATATGTTTGTTCAACTTACCTATCTAATTGCTGAGCTAGAAGATCTGCAGTTGAGAACTCAATTAAACTAGTGGATACAAAGATTTTATGTTCACCAAATTCAAAAAATATATGTTGTAGCTAACAGAAGTGGGAAAGGTTAATTCTTATTGGTAATGAAACTTGGCATCTATGGAATCATAAACTTATTACCATTTCAAGTTGCACAATTGACTGAAAAATCATTCAAGTCAATAATCATTAGTGATCATTTTTAACCTAACACGGAGTAGCAAAACCTAACAGAGTACAGATGGTGTAAACTAGTGACACTGCTGAACCTAACAGAGTACAGAGCATCCTCAATGATGGGGAAAACATTGGTCCTCTTCTTAGCCACGTTGACAAGATCTCTGCCACTCCTGTGAGAGAACTCAACAGATGCCAGGAGTACCAGGAGCCTGAAACAAAAGCTGTATCTCAATATGTAGAACCATTAAAGTTAGGAAGCCAATCAGAACACCAGCTAGCTACCAACAAACTTACAATCCAGATGTTATCAACACCACCGAGCACGACAGCAGCCAGCTTGGACCTGAAGGGGTTCCACACCCTGTACTCAACCTTGGATCCATCCTCGTTCTACACAATACAAAAGAAGTAATGTAACATGAGAAGCTGAAAGTAGTGACCAAGCTGAACCTAAGCAAGTCTACGACATCGAACCAATCAAGATGATTAGTGACTCGAATGATATTTCACCGACTCCGAACCAATCAAGATAGTTGAACTAGTGACCAAGCTGAACCTAAGCAAGTCTACGACATCCTAGTCTGCATCAGACCACGACCAGCACAAAAAAACGAGAGAGAGGGCTACATAAAGTGTGGCAGCAGAGTTGTAGAAGCTAACAAGCTGAATCTAAACTGATCTAGCATTTTCTTATCAGTTCACATAATTAGGAACAAGTTTATCATTTGTTAACAGAGTAACAGAACCTAACAACTGACTTTACAAGCAATGAACTGATGGTACGAACTAGTGACTCCTACGAACCTAAGCTAGTCTAAGACACCCTTGTACGCAAGAGGCACAAAAAAAACGGGAGAGTGCAACATACCTGGACGGAGACGCCCTTCTCGCCATAGACGGACTCCCCGAGGACCATGTTCTTCGTGCAGAGCGCGTCCTCCTTGGCCTTGGAGATGAAGACGCCGTCGTGCTTCTGCAGCACTCGGTCGCTCCGCTCGCCGAAGCCCCTCCTGCGGCTGCCGCCGTCGCTCTGCCCGCCGAACCCCCGGCCGCCGCTGTCACCCCTGCTGCCGAAGCTCCTGCCGCCGCTGCGACCGCCTGTGGAGAGAAACAAAGCGGGTGAGACCGGGTCGAGGATGGGACGGAGAGGAAGAGGGAGGGTGGGGATGCTTACCGCCTCCTCTCATCTGTGGCCTCATGGAGTTGGGATGTCTAGATCTGGTAGCCGCCGTCGAAAGAGAGCGCCGCCGCCGCCTCGTCACCGGGCCACACCCGCGCCACGGCTTCCACGTGCAGGTCCCGCTTGTGGAGCGTGACGCACGGGGCCGGCCGTCGGCGCGTCCCCAACGCCGCCGCATCTGGGCATGGTGACTGGGCAACGTCGCCTCTCTCTCCAGGTTGGCGGGTGTGGTCGATCTGCTGGGGAGGAGGTGGTGGCGGTGGAGGCGAGCTGCGGTGCGCGGAGGTCGCGGTGGTGAGGATCTGGATCGAGGTGGGAGCGCGAGGTGGCGATCTGGATCGAGATGGGAGCGCAAGGTGGGCGGTGGAGAGTGGGCGGTGGTACGTGACAGCTTTTAGTGCGTCCAAAATATCTGTGGTTGTTGTGTGGGCGGTGGTAGGTGGGTATAGACGGTCTGGATCGTTCTGTCAGTTGTTGTGTGGACGGTCTGATCGACGATCCGTGGGTGCCTGCTTTCTAGCATCTGATTGGCTCCACCTTGTTTTCATTTTCTTAGTTTAAATAATGGAATTTTAATAAACTAACTACCACAATTTTGTCGGAAACTAGCACAAGTCAATCTTTCAAACATATTAGACCATATTTCATGTACAAATAATCAAATGGTTGGGTTTAAAACTTTTGACAGTATTTTGACCCCGTTTGACCGTATATTGAAACTGGCATACGAAATTCAAAAAAATTCAAAATAATGGAAAACCTTCGCGTAACGTCATGACATGTGACCTAGTTACCATAAAAAAATATAAACTTGCAATTCATAAGTTGTATTGAAAACGTGTTCCCAGAAACTTGCTATCCAAAATAGACATTCATATCTTTCAAGTCTAACAAGCGGTGTTTTGGCCACATTCATGACATAGTTTGTCGAAATGTGCCGAATTTGGCATATGCGTGCATTGTGGCATGGCAAACAATGTTGCCGACCAGCGATTTTGACATGTTTCACAAAAAAATTCACTTTTCATTTTTTAAGTGCTAATAGCCCGACTTTTTGTGAAGCGGCTACCGAGAGTGTCGTCCAAAATGGAACCGATAAAAAATGTTCACCTAGTAGATATCATTATATGTACAATCACCAAAAAGTATTCATTTCTGAGCTTTCTACCATTTTCCGGTCAATTAAACGGTTTCATGCCGATTCAGTTGGAAATGGCTAAATTTTGAACTACAGGTGCTATATATCTTGCCCGTTATTTTTCAGGAATTTCATTTCTAGGTTCACAACTAGTCATTTCATCATAGATGCACAAAAATATTTGCATGATTCAATCACTACACATGAACGGTCATGACCGAGACTTCGACTAGATTTTCAAACAAGCATACGAAATTCAAAAAAAAATCAAAATAATGGAAAATCTTCGCGTAGCGTCATGACATGTGACCTAGTTACCATAAAAAAATATAAACTTGCAATTCATAAGTTTTATTAAAAACGTGTTCCCAGAAACTTGCTATCCAAAATAGACATTCATAGCTTTCAAGTCTAACAAGCGGTGTTTTGGCCACATTCATGACATAGTTTGTCGAAATGTGCCCCAATTTGGCACATGTGTGCATTGTGACATGGCAAACAATGTTGCCGACCAGCGAATTCGACATGTTTCACAAAAAAATCGACTTTTCATTTTTTAAGTGCTAATAGCCCGACTTTTTGTGAAGCGGCCACCGAGAGTGTCGTCCAAAATGGAACCGACAAAAAATGTTCACATAGTAGATATCATTATATGTACAATCACCAAAAAGTATTCATTTCTGAGCTTTCTACCATTTTCCGATCAATTAAACGGTTTCATGCGGATTCAGTTGGAAATGGCTAAAATTTGAACTACAAGTGCTATATATCTTACCCGTTATTTTTCAGGAATTTCATTTCTAGGTTCACAACTAGTCATTTCATCATAGATGCACAAAATATTTGCATGATTCAATCACTACACATCAACGGTCATGACCGAGACTTCGACTAGATTTTCAAACAAGCATACAAAATTCAAAAAAAATCAAAATAATGGAAAACCTTCGCGTAGCGTTATGACATGTGACCTAGTTACCATAAAAAAATATAAACTTGCAATTCATAAGTTTTATTAAAAACGTGTTCCCAGAAACTTGCTATCCAAAATAGACATTCATATCTTTCAAGTCTAACAAGCGGTGTTTTGGCCACATTCATGACATAGTTTGTCGAAATGTGCCCGAATTTGGCATATGCGTGCATTGTGGCATGGCAAACAATGTTGCCGACCAGCGATTTTGACATGTTTCACAAAAAAATCGACTTTTCATTTTTTAAGTGCTAATAGCCCGACTTTTTGTGAAGCGGCTACCGAGAGTGTCGTCCAAAATGGAACCGATACAATTTGTTCACATAGTAGACATCATTCTATGTACAATCACCAAATAGTATTCATGTCTGAGCTCTCTACAATTTTCCGGTCAATTAAACGGTTTCCTGCCGATTCAGCTGGAAATGGCTAAAATTTGAACTACAAGTGCTATATATCTTGCCCGTTATTTTTCAGGAATTTCATTTCTAGGTTCACAACTAGTCATTTCATCATAGATACACAAAAATATTTGCATGATTCAATCACTACACACGAACGGTCATGACCAAGACTTCGACTAGATTTTCAAACAAGCATACGAAATTCAAAAAAAATCAAAATAATGGAAAACCTTCGTGTAGCGTCATGACATGTGACCTAGTTACCATAAAAAATATAAACTTGCAATTCATAAGTTTTATTGAAAACGTGTTCTCAGAAACTTGCTATCATGAATAGACATTCATAGCTTTAAAGACTATCAAGCAGTGTTTTGGCCACATTCATGACATAGTTTGTCGAAATGTGCCCGAAATTGGCACATGTGTTCATTGTGGGATGACAAGCGATGTTGCCGAACAAGGATTTCGACATGTTTCACAAAAAAACCCACTTTTCATTTTTCAAGTGCTTAAAATAGCATTTTTTGTGAAGCGGGTACCGAGAAAGTCGTCCAAAATGGCACCGATAAATTGTTTTCACAAAGTAGACATCATTTAATGTACAATCACCAAAAGGCATGCATTTCCGAGCTCTCTGCCTATTTCCGGCCATTTAAACGGCTTCCTGCCGATTCAGCTGTAAACGGCTAGATTTTGAACTGCAACTGCCACATAGCTTGCCCGTTATTTTTCCTAAATTTCATTTTTAGGTTCACAAGTATCCATTTCATCAGAGTTACATCAAAATATCCACATGATTCAAACACTAGACATGAACGGTCACGGTGGCGACTTCGACTAGATTTTCAAATGAGCACAGGAAATTAAAAAAAAATCAAAATAATGGAAAACCTTCACGTAGCGTCATCATATGTGACCTACTCACCAGAAAAAAATATAAACTTGCGTTGCGAAAGTTTTACTGCAAAAGTGTTCTCAGAAACTTGCTATCACGAACGAACATTCATAGCTTTCAAGACAAACGAGCAATGTTTTGGCCACATTCATGACATAGTTTGTCGAAATGTGCCCAAATTTGGCACATGTGTTCATTGTGGGATGGCAAGCGATGTTGCTGAACAAGGATTTCGACATGTTTCACAAAAAAACCCACTTTTCATTTTTCAAGTGCTTAAAATAGCATTTTTTGTGAAGCGGCTACCGAGAAAGGCTTCCAAAATGGCACCGATACATATTATTCACAAAGTAGATATCATTTTATGTACAATCACCAAAAGGCATGCATTTCCGAGCTCTCTGCCTATTTCCGGCCATTTAAACGGCTTCCTGCCGATTCAGCTGGAAACGGCTAGATTTTGAACTGCAACTCCCACATAGCTTGCCCGTTATTTTTCCTAAATTTCATTTTTAGATTCACAAGTATCCATTTCATCAGAGTTACATCAAAATATCCACATGATTCAAACACTAGACATGAACGGTCACGGCGGCGACTTCGACTAGATTTTCAAATGAGCACAGGAAATTAAAAAAAATCAAAATAATGGAAAACCTTCACGTAGCGTCATCATATGTGACCTACTCACCAGAAAAAAAATATAAACTTGATTTGCGGAAGTTTTACTGCAAAAGTGTTTCTAGAAACTTGCTATCACGAACGAACATTCATATCTTTCAAGACAAACGAGCAATGTTTTGGCCACATTCATGACATAGTTTGTCGAAATGTGCCCAAATTTGGCACATGTGTTCATTGTGGGATGGCAAGAAATGTTGCCGAACAAAGAACCAAATGGTTGCCCGTTAAAAGCTTTCCATCCACCTCTCGTAAAAAAGACAAATTTCTGCCGATTCAGATGGAAATGGGTCAAATTTGAACTATAGGTGCTTCGTAGTTTGCTAATGATTTTTTCAAAAAATCATTTTTAGGTACACAAGTAGCTATTTCATCAGAGATACACCAAGAGATTTGCAAAATTCAACCCCTAGCTAAGAACGATCATGTCCGCCGTTTTGACCGTATTTTAAAACCGACATACAAAAAATCAAAAAAAACCATGGCATAATTTTAAAATCCAAATTTTAGAATTGGATGTTTTTATTTCATCATGGCATAATTTTAAAACCCTGCATTTGTTTTATCTTTCATTTGAATTTACAAGAATAATCGCATAATTTTATTTCAAATTCATCAAGACCCTATATCAAGCAATATATAAGCTTAGGGGTATTTTGTATTTTATTTTGACTAAAAACAGTCCATAATAGTCTATAATGACAAAGGACATCTTTACAAAATTTTCAAAATTTATTTGGTTGAAATTGGAGTTCAAAATCAATAATTATAAAGGAAAACAGAAAAGAATAAAAAGAAAAGAAAAAAACAGCCGAGCCGGCCCAGCCCAGCAGCGTAGCCGAACCAGGCCGACCGGCCCATTCCACTCACCGCACCATCCCACTCGGAACAGCCTAAAAGAAATAAAAGGCGGCCTCGCCCACCGAGGCCCAGGCCCAGCGCACAATATATCTTTAAAACCATCTAGTGCGCATGTGTGACACAAGCGATGTGTTGGCCTGGTGGTTGTGTTAAAGTACGTGGTCGTGGGTTCGAGTCCCTTGCTCGCTCTTTTTTCCTGATTTATGATTTACGAGATCTCCACGAGCGTCGAGCGGCCAACAGTTGTTTCCAGTAGAGTGGTCGTCAGAAGATAATCTGTTTTTCTTTTTTACTCCCTCGATTTGCCACAAAACGGTAACGCTACGTGCCGGATCCGGACTCCGGAGAGATGACACCGCACCGCACGAAAGCCACGTCTACTTGATGGTGCTTTCTCTCCTCGATCCCTTTCACCCAACTCTGAAATGTTAACGTTCTGTCAGTTGTACGTACGAGAGACGGAGAGAGTTAGGTCAGTTCCCCTCCTCCTTGGGGAACTCGATATATGAGAGATTCATCAGGGACGGACAAAGCCTCCTAGCTCCTACGTGGCGCGGGTCCTGCATGTCAGGTGCATTGGCCTTCCTCTCAGCGCGGGTCCCACCTGTCTGGTCGGTGTGGCCTGCTGCCTGCATGTCCCGCGTGTCATTGTTAGGCCCTACAAGTCAACTAGTCAATCTGTGGGTGTTCAAACCAACCGGTGACACGTAAGCGAAAATGACAACTGGACACGACACGTAGGCGAAATTGATGATGTGGCACGTCATGACCATTTAAATTGGTCGTAATCGGCTAAAATTAAGGCCGTAGACCAGTGCTGTCTATGTTATGACCTTTTTGTGTAAGTAAATTATGACCTTTCTGACTAAAATGGTCGTTATGTTTTCGGGTTTGGACCCTCCCAAACAGCTTACGACCAATTGGTTCAAAATGGTCATAGATCTATGACCAATTTTTTCAGGGTCACTATGAGAAGGTCACAAGTTGGCATATTTCTTGTAGTGTCATGCATCGACACGTGGTCAAACCGTGGGCCGCCACGTGGACCAATAATGGCATGACAAGTAATCCAATCCAAGGACGACATGTGGTGTTATCGTAAGGTACAGCTTGTACCTATTATACGGCGACACGTGGCACATCCTAAATGAGGCCCGTTAGCAATATGGCCTGGTAGGCCTGATTACGTGGCTTTCGTTATGGCCTAGGCCCACTCGGATTTGGGCCCATATTAGGGAGGGAACAACAGAGGCGACGGCCCGTTATTGAGCGAGCTTAAAGGCCCAGAACATTGTAATAGTGATTTGACCCATTAATCGAACATGGCCTAATACGGCCTACAACCAAAAGAGAACAGCCCAAGAAAATACTGGGCCGTTTACGCGGCCCAATATAGCGGTAGCAAACGTTTGGCCCAATAATCAATAGCATAAATGAACCATCCAACAAGTAAGCACATACATACATTAAATATCATAATTATAGGAATAATTATTACAATTTGATCCCAAAGGTACCAGCCACTGCATAACCATTGCACAATTTCGATAGCATTTGTTCAGAGGTCACCGTGAACAGAGGCATTATCAATGTACAACCATTCCACAAACAGTTCACCATCAGATCTGGGTCTGATTTCTACCTTTTCTCGCGACACAGAACCTGGTGAACTACTTAATCCTTCTATCCATGACAGCCGATGTCTCTTCTGCCATAATTTGATGTAGCCGGGTGTTTATAAAATCCTGTAGGTCTGCACTTCTCCTCTTCTCTGTTTCCAGTTCTGCAGCAAGGTTGCTCACTATGGCTACAGAGGGCTGATGCGCGGCTCCAGATTGCTGACGAAACCTACAAAAGTAAAGATTAATTCTAAAAGTTACATGCGCTTGTTTGGTAATGCTTCGCCTAGTTATCCGCATGAAAAAACAACATTTTAACCTGATCTGGAAAAAATATTGCATTCAGTGCGGATGACGGTTCAGAGCGACCTATGAAATCAACAATTTGCAAAAAAAGCTTATACAAGATGGTACGTACCTACAATGGATTTTAATAAACAAGCTGTCAGCCCCATTGCTAGTCTGAGTTGTGGAATCAGGCTCGTCGCTATCATAGTCTTCGTCAAACATGTATCCATCCTGACTGTGACTTCGATGCCGGTAATATCTTCCTGTGTAGCATCATTATCTACAAACAATGGAGGTAGTTAGTGCGGGTCATCATGAACGCAAAGCAAAACTAAATGCTTGTAAGAACTTGCCTTCGATGGAGGGAGGGTTAAGATGCTGATCCGATTTACCTCGTTTAGATTCTGCTGTAAGTCTTCTATAATTAGTTTCATCTAAAACATCATCCAACTCATGTAGAACATCCTGCAGTTCTGGCGATGATCTAGTGCACATGCAAGACTTGGCTGTTGTTCCATCTAGAGGCGTTTGGTTAGGGCATAATATCTTTGTTGCAGTACGATTCTTTGTATCCTGCTAAGAAGCACAACATGGATCAATCAGCAGAGCACGACAAAAATTAAATGGCATTCGCTATCAGTCAACATATATTTGTCTGGTAGAAGAAGCATGCAGGACATGACGGATGATATTTGTGTGGTCCCTTGGAAGCACAAAACAACAAAATATGGATCAAAGATGCAAGTATGACAACAAATCAACTGGCATACACAGTTCAACCACATATAAAATATGGCATTACATGATGGAGCAACTAGAACCTTAGCTGTCGAGAGGGGAGGCGAGTGTTTCTCATGATAAATAGAGCCAAGATCGTCATCTCCATCGGCCGGCCTAGATATTAAAATTCCCTTGTTTTTCTGCGGCTTCTTCAATATTCTAACTGGATATAACTTTGCAGGAATCTTGTAGCAATTGGTCCCGCTATCCTGGTAAGTTGAATAACACTAGATAAATCAAGCGAGCATGACAACAATTAGTGTGTAGGCGCAGTCAAATGAAATGTGTAAAGCAAGGCATCATGAGGAGGACCAAGCACCTTAGCTGTTGACAGAACAGGGGGGTCTGCGGTAGCTCGGGATGAAAGCCGTCATGGTTGTCACCTCCATATATTGAACGAGATGGTATTTTCTCTTGTTGCTTTTACCTGCTAAGCCTACACTGTTACTATTCCTATATGCTGGTATATGTTGTCGCTCTCTTGTGTCATTTAATAGAGTTTGCAGCCTGACATTACTTAGAGATGTTGTTCCTAAGCACAAACATGACACTTGGATTAGGATGTGTGTGTGTGTGTGTGTGTGTGTGTGTGTGTGTGATGAACAAGCAGAAGCCTTACCGATAAGCCTCCAATGTCTCTATTAATATCTGCTAGTATAAGTTGCCCGCCTCTTGTGAGGGTTTGCGCCCTGTCAGAACTGATTGGTGTTCCTAAACAAAGACATGAAACTTGGATTACGATGTGTGTGTGTGTGTGTGTGTGTGTGTGTGTGTGATGTGTAGAAGAAAATGAAGCAGAAGCACACGGTTAATATTGTCAAGCTTCATGCGATGACCACAATTCCAAAAGACAGATTTGTTGGAAAGGGCTAGACAATCCACTTATAAACTTGAACAAATATACCAGCAACCAACATAATAGAGATCCATCAGGAAGTTGACCCAACAACTAGCTAATCCATCACAATCGATCAAGCAGTCGCACACAAGAAAACAGTAGAATTAACTGAGTGCGACAAAATATTATACCCGATAAAATTTGGCTGATTCTTCTCATGGCCGGCGAGACGACTATGCCTGCGAAGGAAGGCGGGCGGAGGCGATGAGGGGATTTGACCCGGGACGTAGAACGGACAGGTTGTGGCCGAACCATGGCGACGATGTGTCCGGCGAATGGGAGGGAGACGTAGCTGGCGGAAGGTGGTGAATGCGGCCGGAGGTAGATCTAGGGTTTGTGGATTTGGGGGGAAAAGGGTATGAGGCTCGACTGGGGGTGCTGGTTTGGAGGGCATTTTATGGCAACATTGGGTCACAGTTACTTCAATACCCTTCACCCACCCAGGGTTCAGGATTGATAGTACTACACATCTATGGATAGAAGGGAAATTTTGAATGTTCAAAATTTCATCCCGAAAGTTCATGCTCGCATGGGCGCGAAATTATTGGACATTTCAGACAGGTGGGTCGACCATCAATTGGGCCGACCTTTCAGAAAATTGGGCCGGCCTTGCCTAAACTTATACAATCGTGCCCCAATAATTCCTCCACCACGAATCAAAATCGTTCCCACTCCGACGAAAACGGCCGATGAATACCTCTACAACTCTGATGGAGTACAATCGAACAGTTAAATACATGGACACTTCAGATAGCTGCACCCTGCGAATGATCCCCGAGTCCCGTGGCGCGTTCTTCATCAGCCCTGCTTGGGTCCTGGTGCAAGCCATACGAGGGGGTTATTGATCCCTTGATTGCTGAAGCGGTAAGAGATGGTGTCATTTTTGCCAAGCTTCGAGGCTTTACGCATGTGGTTATGTAGACAGACTGCCTGGAGATTGCAAATCTCTGGAACACTCGCCGCAATTCTCATTCAATTGTGGCACCTATCCTGTTTGATATTGAGGAACTAGCTTCTAGTTTCACTTTCTTTGTTATTCAGCATGTAAACAGAACCGCTAATCTACCAGCCCATCTATGCGCCAAGCAAGCTTGTTCACTGATGGTTACCGAGAGTTGGCTGTTGAGTGGTGACTGAACCTTCATTCCTGGTTAGCAGCCTGTTGGCTGACTGTACTAGGTGTGCTTTCGTTGAATAAAGCTCCTGAAATTACCCCGCAAAAAAAAAGATCCATTCTGAGTCGGATGGAGTGTGTCCTTGTAGTGGGGAACCAGAATTTCAACTTTGTGTAGTCAATATGAAGTTGTGTAGTCAAATACAGGTATTTAAATTATTTTTATTATTATTCGCATAATGTTTTGCTTGTATTGACCAAAAAACTATGTAGTCAGCAGACTACACAGCCTCTATGGTGGTTCCTCCACACTGTAGTTGCATATTTCTTTGCCAATGTTAGTTGCACCCTGTTTTGTATGCTGTGAATACAATATTCATCTGACAATTAAGTAATCGCCTTGAATAATAATGGCAAGGGTCTAACAGAAAAAACGGCTAACCAAAGACATTATTCGGGCACATGCATCCGTGTACAATGTCTGGAGGAATGCACTGTGTTAGGTACCAGTTACACAACTAGCTCAATCTAGCAATCTTACAAGGTTTTGGTGGAGTATTTGGGATACAAGATGAACAACATGAAAGGGGATTGGGAAATCAGAGCTGAAGTGGTGTGCACCTAACTTTATGGCTAATATACAACTTTGATGCCATCGAGGGATTCTGGTGAGTGCACGGGTCAAATTAAGTTGGTATCCATGTCGCCATGACCTACCCTAACAAAAACATGGAGAAAGAGTCGACATGCCACCCTACTTTGGTGCTAGTCAATGGGGTATAGACACACGATATGCCCATGGGCCAAGGTTTGGCCTTATGTGAGAACTTGGGGGTCAAAGTTACACAAAGAAGTGGAAAATCCATATTGGTCCCATCTACGCCGTTCAAAGGGTAGATGTCGTGGGCCCATAGATCAGAGTGTAGCTCAGGATATGAAATATTTAAACTGTAATTTTGCACGTTTGTGATATATTACATTGACAACATGTAAGTTTTTTTTGGCGTTTTTATGAATTTGTAACCATGGTTGTGCAACTCTCTAATGAAGGGATCAGTGCAGCCTGAGAGCAAGAATGGCCACTCTCAAGTCTCAAGTGGAATGGCACGTTTAGAGACAGCGAAGGAGCAGCAATTTTTGTTTGAACGGGATCAGTCCCGAAGGACGGAGGAATCCATTCGGATAGATTGTAGAGTAACAGTTCCATCTCTAGGTTTGGTAATTGATGGAGTACAAAATTACAACATACAAAAATGACTACCAAAAGATACAAAATTACAAACCTGTTATTGAAATTTGCAGAGGGGACCTTAAAACTATGAATGGTCAGTGGATGATAGGAGCGGAGTTGAAAACATGCCTTGCCAAAAATAGCGGTGTCGAAGGAAAGCAATACTGACACATGGGCTCGGGTTCACCTACGAATATTTTGTCTCTTGTAAAGTAGTATTGTACTCCGTACACCACACCGTGTAGCCAAATGTGGTTCCATATTTTCCTTTTACCTTTTAGAACTACTCCCCTACACTGTGAGACTAGTTCCAAAAGCCACAAAAGTGGGATCCGGAGCATCCTCTTGCTCCGATGCCAAATTCTGGCTAAATGTAATAGATTAATATTATTCTATAACCACCACGGTTAATTGCTCTCACATGAGAAGAGAGAGGAGAGCATTTCATAAGGTAGTTTCGATTGATGGTGGGACCCGTGGTACATATATTTGGAACCAGCAACGTTGTGGAGCACTTGCCAAATTTCACTTTGATGTGTCAGATTTGGCCAAGACAACGTTGTGGCTGCCCATACTCTGCACTCGCGGCTTCCCAGTGTTTCTCTTCGCACCTGTTTGACAAGATTGCTCCGTGCCTCTAGTAGTCTTGGATTACGCAAACCTGCAGAGCGCCCCGTACTCAAGGTCGTTCATTTTCTCACACATTTTCATCGGTTTCTTTCGTCTGTTTACCCTGTGCAAACATGTCATGCCACGAGCTTTGATCTGTATAGTGCAAGCGCGATCATCTAGCCTGCGGCCGCTTCGTCGGCGACCTTTTCGGTAAGGGGTGTGAGATGTGCGAGCACGGCGGCGGCGGATTTGACGACGAGCCAGCGTCGGGCGTCATCATGCAAGTTCTGATGGTTGAGTGCCCCCACGATAGCTGCCATTGCTTTGTCCCCTACAACGAAGTCGACGGCCACATGATCGCCAGCCCGCACGGCCCGTTTACCTACACGGAGCCCGACTGCGACTTCGCCTCCCCGCCAGCAGCGCTCGTCGTCCACCTCGAAGTGGCCCACTCGCTCACAGTGCGCATGTTACCGTAGGGCATACCCATACTATCGCAGGTGACGGCACCGGCGCCGGGCTCGCTGAGTCGGTGGCTCGTCGGCCAAGGAGAGGACGGCGCCGTGTTCGTCGTGTACATCGCCAAACTCGGCTTGTCCACCGGTGTGTCTTTGATGTGCGCCAGGTCAGATGCGTGCTTGTTTCCGCGGTACAAAGTGAGGATCTGGGCTAATAGCCCACGGTGGCACTCCTTGGAGTACTCCTGGAGCGACACCGTGAGGGCGGAAATCGAGGCGTCGAGCAGCTCGTCGCCGGGCAATGTTACATTTGAGCAGCTCGGGGCATACCTTGCGGTGCCACCGGGGTTCCTGCAGCTTGGTGCTGTACCGTCCAAGGAGCTCCATTTCTACATTTTGATCGCAAAGAACACCTTCTGATCCCGAAATATCCAACTAATGATACTTATGCGTGTGTCATACTATAGTTAAATACTCCCTCCGTATCCAACAAAGAACACCTTCTGATCCCAGAGATGGAGCTTTAGATCAAACATGCCGGAAATCCATTTTGTCTTGTACTCTAGTTCTAGATTCTCCTATATGAAAAATCATACTATTTCACAATGCCAAAAAAGTTCTAAAAAATTGGGTGTACATATAGATTTTGTTTTCGATAAAGGGAGCTTTATTATTTAATAAAGGTTTAAGTATTACACCGAGCCTCTGCATAACAAAGATGCACACAACCGATAAAAGTTCAGAAGTTCAAAACATGAAAAAGCGAATTACATATCATAATGAGAAATTGTAAGAACTCCTATGATGGTGGAGGGCCAATCCGCAAATTATGCTGCCATCCATGTTGGGGTAAAAAGTCTCTCGTCGTATCCTCCAGTCTTGTACACACCTCCATAAACAGGTCTCGATGCCCCACACGTTGCAACTGAGACAACAAACAGAGCGTAGCTGTACTCCTGTAGATAACCTGCATTTTTGGCATCCACTATGTTGTCTATAAGCATGTCCATAAGCAAAAAGTAGTCCTTATGGATGTCCATATACATAGTGGAGGTTGTCCATAAGGGAATTTTCTTAAGGGTGACCCATAAGCTTGTGGTAGTCCATAAGCATTAAAATAGTACTATGTAGTGCTCATACAATATATAATATGAATTTCTATCACAACACTTACTTAGGGCATCCACTATGTTGTCCATAAGGAGGTCCATAAGCAAGAAGTAGTCCTTATGGATGACCATATACATAGTGGAGCTTGTCCATAAGGATTTTTTTCTTAAAGGTGGCCCATAAGCTTGTGGGTTGTCTATAGGCAATAGAAAACATTTTACTTCCTCTCCTCTCTCTTTTATGCGTGTACTTTAGCATAAATGTGGGTCCCAGCTTATAGACAAGTTTAGCCACATACATAGTGGTGCAATCAATTAGCTTACGGTGTAGTGAGTGGGCCCCAGCTTATAGACATGTTTTGCCATATACATAGTTGATGCCTGAGGTGGCAGCTCTTACACGTGGGTCCTAGCTTATGGACAAGTTGAGCCACATACATAGTGTGACAATCAATTAGCTTATGGTGCAACACGTGGGACCCAGCTTATAGACAAGTTTTGCAATATACATAGTTGATGCCAGCATCTCGAGTGGCTAGTGTAAATTTGAAGGTGTATATCTCCACTTACACCTCCATTTACACCTATCCATTTTATACACCTCCCAAGTTTCCATCAGAAGGTGTATATCTAGCAGCTAATCTCTCTATAGCAATTAAAATATAACCAAATTAGTACATGCAAATAAATAGCAGCTAATCTCTCTCTACCCGCCTCAAATAGCAATAAAATATGGTTCCACCTCATGGATAGGTGGTGTATGTTTACACCTCGCGTAGCACCGTGGAGACGAGGTGTAAAAGTCCATGGCCATATACACGAGCCACTGGGGTCATTTTCTGGCCTCACGTCGTGTATATTTAACATACACGTCCATATACACTAGCCACTAGAGATGCTCTAAGAGAACAATTTTTATAATTAAAAACCTTGTCGTTTCTACACAGCCAAAGCGACCATATAGCGGCAAGCGCTGCCACCATAATAAGTTGTTTAAACCTATTATCCACCCCGTTCAGCCAATTGCCAAAAATATTGGCAATGCTTTTGGGTGGGGGTGTACATATAGATATATTATGAAGGCACACAAAATTGTATTTCATACTTATGACATTTCAAAATGCAATTTCTACAATGGGACTAGATGTTTCTACGAGCCAAAACACCGTTATGTAAAACATTTTTTTTTCAAAATTCGGATATACATCAGGACATTTTGTAAAAAAGTTCCGTGGTAAAAACACCATTTTTTATCTGTGGAAAAGTGACAAAAAAGTCTCTCTCCAAATCAGCCTTCTCGTTCTTCTGTCTCACCCCACTCTGCGCCTCTGCGGCCAACCCAGCTTCTCTCTCACCCCACTCTGCGCTTCTGCCTCTCTGCAATCCAGCCGTCTCGCTAATTTTCTCTCTCCCCACACTCTGCGCCTCTGCCTCTCTGCAATCCAGCCGTCTCGCTAATTTTCTCTCCCCCACTCTACGCCTCTGTCTCTGTCCAATCCAGCCGTCTCGCTCTTCTCTCTCCCTCACTCTGCGCCTCTGCCTCTATCCAATCCAGCCGTCTCGCTCTTCTCTCTCCCCCACTCTGCGCCTCTGCCTCTGTCCAATCCAGCCGTCTCGCTCTTCTCTCTCACCCTACTCTGCGCCTCTGCCTCTCTGCGACTCCAACCCAGCCTTGTCTCGCTGTTCTCTCTCACCCCACTCTGCGCCTCTGCCTCTCTCCGACCCAGCCATTGATTTGACTAGAGCTTGGGACTCTAAATTTACTACAGCAAGATCTATTGCGTGCTAGCTAAACAGCTACCACTTCCCGTAGCGATCGAGTTCTTGGTATCTATTCCAGAAGACTATTCTTCGCCCCAACAGCTCATATAAACGGACATCCAAATAAAATATAGACATGACCAAAAAACGTCCCCAACAGCTCATCTATCGCATCATCTATCGATAGATGATCCTCCAACCGCCGGACGCGTCATCCACATGTGGAGAACGCTTGGAGAATAATCCAAACACAACTGCTCGCTCTCATTAGCCAGATTCGAGTAGGTGGAAAGAAAACTGTTGAATGATAGTTATAAGACAATACTCCCTCCGTCCCAAAATGATACTCCCTCCGTTCACAAAAGGATGTCACAACCAACCTCAAATTTGCATATATCTAGACATGATTTAGTGTATAGATACATACAAAGTTGAGGTTGGTTGTGACATACTTTTGTGAACGGAGGGAATACTAGTTATCTAGCCATGAAACATGTATGGATACATCCATTTTTATGCAAATCTGAAACACTTATTTTAGGATGGAGGGAGTACTAAAATATACGAAAGAGAATATAGATGTCAAATATAGACGTTCTACTGGAAAACTGGTATTGGAGTAAAAGAGAATCTTTTTAGATGATCTTCTATATGGAGATGCAGATGACCAAACTTAGTTGAGCTGCTGGAGATGCTCGCTACGAAAGCGGCTCCTATGACGTACGGCGCCCTGACGTAAGTTCACTGACATGTGGCCCCTCTGTCCGGTTGACCTACATGTCATTGTCCATCATGGCAACATGCCGTAGGTGTAGGATGGACATACTAGATTGATCAAGACGGTTGTCTGATGTAATAATAGACCCGTCCAACCTGCCTTGCGTGGCTTGTGCCTTGGGCATCCGCAATGTGGAGAAACCACACCACAAGTCCTACGTGGCAATGCCAGTTTTTTTCGATAAAGGGAACTTTATTACTTAAACTGTCTTAAGCAAAATACCCGGCCTCTGCATAACTAAGATGCACACAGCCACATGTCCACAAGGTCTGAGAGGTACAAAAAAGAAAAGGCGAATTACATATCATTATGAGAAATTGTAGAAATGCCTAAGATGGTGGAGGACCAATCCGTAGATTATGCTGCCATCCATGTTGGGAAAAAACAATCCCTCGTCGAATCCTCCAACCGCGTAGACACCTCCGTGAATAGGGCGCGGTGCTCCGCTCGCTGCAACGGCGCCCATGAACGGATCAAAGCTGTGCACCGATAGATGACCTGCATGAGATGAATTTTATCATTAAAAAACTTGTCATTTCTACATAGCCAAAGCGACCAAATAACGGCAATCGCTCCCACCCTAATCAGAAGCTTAAACCTAGAGTCCACCCCATTGAGCCAACAGCCGAAAATATTAGCAATACTACGAGGTGGGTACAAGTTCGATGCTATCGGGATGGCTGACCATATAGATCTAGCATAATTACACAGAAAGAAAAGGTGTTCAATGCTCTCGTCATGATGACAAAATACACATGTTTTACTTCCCTGCAAATTCCGCCTTGCAAGGTCATCTTTAGTAAGAATTACACCCCAACGAAGATACCACGCAAACACTTTAGTTTTCACGTGGCAATGCCTGTGGTGTGCCATATACTCCCTCCGTATCAAAATATTAAGACTCCCTAGATACTTTCCACACACATGCATATATACATGTTTTAGATACATGTGTGTGGAAAATAGCTAGATAGTACATTGTGGCGAAAATAGAGTTGTCCACAAGCTTGTGGTGCACCTTGCCTACGGTTCACCCACAAGCAATAGAAGAATGACTTCCCCTCTCATCTTTCTCATGCATGTAGTATCATGACAAGATATGTGGGTCCTAGCTTATGGCTAAAGTACACCTTATGCATTCACCTCACCTCTCCGGCTATTCATCACTTTGTTCCTCTTGCTCGCCTCGCTCCAGAATCCAGACTCCACAGTCCAGCTCCCTTCTCTCACCGTCTCACGCCACCCCCCGGTTGTTCCTCCTTCCTCCAGAGATCGATCTCCTGTGTGATGGACGGTCCCTGTGTGATGGCGGCACAGCAGGATCGACTGCGGGAGAGCTAGGCGAGGATAGGAGTAGCCTGAAACGCTTCTGCCATGAGTCTCCGCCAAGGAGAAGCACATACAGCCTTCATAGCCTAGGATCCTGTTCAACGGTTCATCCCATCCACGTCCTCCAGGGAACTGATGTAGGCACCCTCCATTGGTTTCTTCTTCTTCTTCTTCTTTCGCTGCGGACTGTACTGATGGATTTGACATGCAGCGTGTTCTTGCGGGAGTAGCGTCTCTCGCTGAGACTTTTGAGGCGAATGCCACCAACTTGAGGGCTAGGTTGGAGAGAGATGTCGTCTGGCTACGAGCTGAGGCGGCGATAAGGGTGGAGCAGCTGGCTCGGCTACAAGATCAGTGTGGTCGTTTCCGATCTAAGTTGGTGGAGAAGACGGAGGACGTCGCCAACCTTCGCGCTGAGCGCGATAAGTTGAAGGACGAGGTCGCCCGCCTGGCCAAGCTGCAGCAAGACTGTATTCAACTCAACGGGGAGAATGAAGATATGCTGGACGATGTCGCCTACCTTACCATTGAGCGCGATAAACTGCTGGAGGAGTGTGGTCGCCTCCGAGATGATTCGGTGAAGGCACAATCTTTCGGATCCAAGTCGTCGAAGGAGAAGAAGGATCTCTAGTCACAGTGCACAGTCCTAGGCAATCGTATCGCTTGGTATTCACGACAAGATGCATCAAATGGCTGGTACCGTGCACCTTGGCTCGCAAAGCAGGAGGATGGATCCCAGTCCCAGAGGTCGCCCGCCGAGAGTTAACATGTGTGCTTTTGAAGTGGATGCTTCAAAACTTTGCTGATGCTGATTTGTTCCGAAAAGTTTGGTGTCGTCCTTTTTATGTTGTTTCTCTTCGTTTGTGAACATTAGCAGTTGCCATGTAGGGGCTTCCTAGTTTTAGGAATCAAGATATGTGTGCTATGATCTTAAATAAATGTGTGCGATGATATTATTTTTAGTTATTTGGCCTGAACTTTATGATATTTTTAGTTCAGAATTTCTACCAACCCTGACCGTTGGATCCCAATACACAAACGAAGCTTTGTCCATCCTATGATCATGGTTTTAAAATTCATCTAGATTTCATCTAATTTCAGTGATTGCGGGTACACACTGAAATAATTACCATTCGGTACTAATATTTCACTACGTTCTGTACTCCTACACATGTATTCAAAACATACAATTTTTTTGAATACTTAAATGAAGTTTAAGAGAAATTTTTGGTCATTTGTCCGAACTGAAAACCGAAAAAATTGAACACTGAATTTTAGTGATTTCAGTAGGGCTTTTTTGATTCATAGGATAGGAAAAGTGTAGGAATAAGAATCCTATAAGGATTGGGATGACATGTCTATTTGAATCCTATGGGAAGAGCAATTGCCTTTGTGATTGTGGTGTTGGAATTTTTCCATAAGGTTAGGCTTGTTTGATTCAAAGGTACTTTATAGGATTCTTGGAGGAATTTATCCTATAGGAATTTTTTCTTTGCTAGTGGTTTGATTCATAGGATTAGTTCCTATAGGAATTTTCCCATAGAAATCTTTATGGTACTTCCTACAGGAATTCTAACATCCACTCAAAGCTCTTTTTACAATCCCATTGGTGGAATCAAACAAAGTTTGGTACAAACCAGATCCTATAGGATTGGAATGTATACATTTCATAACAATCCTATACTTCCTATTCCTATATCTTTCCTACCCTACAAATCAAACAAGCCTAGAGCTCATGTTATTTTCCTATGGGATTTGCATTACAAGATTCTTATAAGATTATTTCCTATTAGATATGATCCTATGAATCAAACGGCCACCAAAGGAAAATTTCCATAGGATTTCAATCCTACATAAATCCTATGGATATCCTTTGAATAAAAGGAGCACGCAATGTCTCCTGAAACTGAAATTTGAAACCATGGCTATGATAGGCTTTGATGTAGGACACGGGGGACCCCCCGAGCAAGGCCAGGCTGATAAGGCGTAAAAAACTATTTACCTTACTCTCAGCTTTGCAACAAGCATTTGTATATAGTGGAAATCTAAAACTAGATTAATGCAGCCTCTTCCAGGTCCTTCGAGGCCCCTCACATTGTTTAAAAAAGTACGAAAAAATAGTTAGGACCGTGTACAGTAGAAAATTTGTATTTTTTATTGGTCCGTTTCTGTGCAATATCTTAATATATATGGATTTTGAGTCAAACAAAAGCCGAGACCTGAGAGAGAAAAGATAAGTCCGGGATTTCCAAAATATAAGACCTTCTAGCCTTTTTCTGCACACATGTAATCTATCTATCTATCTATACTTCTTATAAAGAAAAACCCCACTAAGTGTAATTAATATTTTCCTATCTCCACATGCAAGCTATCCACATCATCCACTATTTTGGCCAATCAATTGTCCATGACATCTCCACTAACAATAATTAATAATTGTTTACATGCAAGCTATCCATGCAATGCTTTTTCATCCATATCATTATCCATTTCACTAATATTTAGTCATCAAATATTCAATAAATTTCACACGAATTAAATTTAGTGTCTCGACTATTGTGATCAACTAAATAATCACAAGTGAATACTTCATGCATCTTATATAAATTTTATTTACATATTATTTTTTCCAGAAATTCCTGCTGCAACGCGCGGTAAATTCTTCTAGCTAGACATGTTTTAGTGCAAGGTTCACATTCTCTGAGAGAGAGAAAAGATAGGTCCGGGATTTCCATAGTACTGCCTGTTTTCAACCCCGCACAATCTCACCACTCCTCCCATTCGGACGTGGCTTCGTCCGGCGCAAGATAGCACATCTCTTCTGCCTGAGCACGGCGGCTCATGCTGGTCGTCCTCCTCGCCTCCCACAGATCTGGTGGCGTCGAGGAGGAGGTGGCTCTAGATGCGAGGACAAATGCATCCGGCTTTATCTTCCTACCCTTTTCATACAGATCCACACGAGGTCGTGAGAGGGACTTCTCGGTGCCTGATTTCTGCACATCAGGAGTGACGGAGGTCTGTCTGCGGGCGGCGCTGCTGCCTTCTCGGAACCTATCAGACTGGAGGACGACCCCGACCTCCCGCTAGCTCTAAGGTATAAATCTTGCTGTTACATGTCTTCGTCCCGTTGAACTAGGGTTTCTATGTAGCTAGTGATACGTTGATTGTGGTGATTTGGTAGACCAGCTCCACAGAGCTCGCATTTTGAAAATTGCAGAAAAGATATTTGCTATGTCCCGGAGTAGTTTCGAATAAATGTGAAACAAATACTAGGAGTAGAACGTGATTACTTTAACAGTGTGCAAATTATCAAGGGAATATAATCTATATTTTTGTCTGCGTAAAAATGGAAAATATTTGGATCTGAGACCTGTGAAGCCCGTACTCCAAAGCCACATTCCTGGGATACATTGTTCTTGCAAGAATCATACTTTCTGCTATACCGTATTCATAGTAAGTCATGTAGCTAAATATCTGTACTCCTATGAAAACAGGAGTGATCTATTTCGGTGACACCGCACAAAAATGCAGATGGTCGGTGGGGACGACCCCACTTCACCAGTGCTGAGGGAAGGCAATGAGATGGCTATGGTTTCTCTTTGACTTGTCGTCTCCGAAGCTGAGGCCGTGTAGTGTGGTTTCTCTCTTCTACTTCAGCGCTCAAGCCTAGGGTCGTTGTATACCCTTGTTTGTGATGTAGATTGCTGGGTGTCTCTGGAGCCGCTGGGGTCTGGCAGGAGAGCAAGCCTGCAGTTTGTTGGATTGCCAAATATGCAAATCCAAAGCCAAATATGCAATTGCTAAAAAGAAGGAGTAGTCCTCTTGAGTAGCCCCTCTTGTGGGTCCGCCACTACACGCACACGGGCACACGACAGTGCACTTTACGGACCCGTTCCTGTTTGTTCCTCAGTTTCACGGTCCTTTGTGCTCGATTCCAGGATTGTTTTGTAATTGGAAATTTTACAATATCCTGTACGCAAAACTCTGTAACTGCCCAATATTAATGCAGCTTCTTCGGGCTCCTTCAAAGCCCCTTCTCTTGTTCGAAGAAAAAAGAAAGAAATAATTAGGCCCTTGTGGTAATTTTGTGTTTCTTGGGGGTGTCTATATCTATGCAATATGTTAATAGATCTGGGCTTTTGTGTCAAGCAAAAGCTGAGAGAGAGAAAAGATAGGTCCACTACTCTTGTCTTGTCCGTCTCCGCCATCACTCTTTATCCCCGCACCGTCTTGTCTTCCCTCTGTTTCAACCCCGCATCGTCTCACCAGTCTAGCATTCGGACGCGGCGCGACGCCATTTGTCGATACTGGTGGCCTCGTCAGGCGCAAGATAGCGCATCTCTTCTGCCTGAGCATAGCCACTCCTGCTGGTCCCCCTCCTCACCTCCCACAGATCTGGTGGCGTCGAGGAGGAGGTGGCTCGGGAGGCGAGGACGAATGCATCCGGCTTCATCTTCCTCCCTTCTTCATACCGATCCACATCGAGGTGGAGAGAGGGTATCCTCGGTGGCTGATTTGTGCAAATCAAGAGTGGCAGAGGTTTGTCTGCGGGCGGCGCTGCTGCCTTCTCGGAACCTATGGGACTGGAGGATGACCCCGATCTCTCGCTGGCTCCAAGGTATAAATCGTGCTGTGAATTGTCTTCCTACCGCCTTCATAGAAGATACATTGTTCTTGCAAGAACCACACTTTCTGCTATACCGTCTTCATAGTAAGTCATGTTGCTAAAATGTCTGCACTTGTTTAAAAATAGGAGTTATCTATTTCGGTGACACCGCTCAAAAATGCAGATGGTTAGCTGGCATTCTCAGCATCATCTGATGCTGAGCATGCCTATGTACGGAGTGATGGCGGACATCTAGAATGTCATGTAGGGCTTGCTCCTATTCCAAGGTATAACTTGTGCCACTTTTGTTTTCTTTCTGATGAACTAGAGTTTCAATAGCTAGGGTTAAGATTTTGTTGGATCAATAAGACTAATGTTTTTTCCTCGATTCATGGTTATTAACTATAGCTGACCTTGTTAGGCGCACGTGTTGACTTTCCTCAACTAAAGTAAGTCATGTGGCTAAAATGTCTGAACTCCTTTGAAAACAGGAGTGATCTATTTCGGTGACATCGCACAAAAATACAGATGGTTGGTTGGGAGGAAGCCATTGTACCAGTGCAGATTATATGACACCTTTGTTCCAGGGAAGGCAACAACTTTGGTGGCAGGATGATTTGGATGCTCCTCTTCTCCTTGTCTCCCAAGTGTGGCTTCCTTACACAACCTTTGTGATCCGGACTTCTTTGAAAACAAGAGTGATATGTTTCGGTGACACCGCACAAAAATGGAAAAGAGCTAAGATAGGGAAGAAATGGCAACCCTGTCTAGCCGTGTCCAACGAAACCTGCTGTCTGCCGCATTGGGCAGCAGATAGCTAAGTTTCGCCCACCTTTCTCTCCCAAACTACAACTCCGTTTGAGTTTATTCAAATTCCTAAATTCCTATATTTGAGAGATCTATGAAATGGTATAGGTTTCACATTTTTCCTGTATAAATTTCGGGTCGCAGATTTTATGTGTGATACCATCTCGGCGTCACGGTGTAGGGCTACTGGTGCCCAAGTCCGCGATGTCTTCGCTTAATCAAAGAACCAGTGGACATAAAAAACATCTAAGGCAAGCTAAGAACTTGTAAGCCCCTATCTATTTTATTTTGTTGTGGTTTGCTTGTTATAATGTTGTTCCTTGATGAGAAAGCCCAATGAGAGGGTCGTGGAGTGGGGTAGGAGCAACTGTTGTTCCGTTCCACTGGCCGGATGAGGAAGACGACACCGTTCGCTAGAGATCGATGGGGCGTTGACTGGATTGGGAAGCCTACGCACGTAGACAACGTGATCGACTTGAGGCAGGTAACTGAACGCACTCGGTTTTGCTTTTTACACCTTTTGCCTTTCAATTGATCACGCATGCACGTACTTTATTCTACTCCTAGATTTTTAGCTCTTGCAACTTTATAGGCAATCGGTTGCAATTCATGTGAATTTTTTTTGGCGGCCTATCCTGCAACTCACCTTGGCACCGCGCAAGGAGCAGTCACACCGCTGCGAACACAGAGATGGATGAACGGAAAACGTGGACGCGTTGCAGGGAGGATAAAAGAGCATGCTACATGGTCATTGCTGTGTACGAGAAAAAGGAGGACGACATTTAAATATTCAAAAACTCATTGTGTTGGAGACGCAAGTTCACTAAATTTAACCACATTTATTTAAAACAACATATCCTTATAAATTTTACTCAAAGTACACGTAACACACATTGTTTCTTGACACCCAAAAATACTCTTGCTAATCAATTTTTGTATAATGTTTTTGTTTATTAACCCATGGCAACGCACGGGTATTCAACTAGTATCTCTATCTCTATCATAAATACGGCTTCAGGTGATGGTACGTTTTTCTCAATTGCCGATTCTGCCCCTGCGTTTTAGGAGATATTACACTACTGCCACCGCCAATTGAAAATAACGATTCGTATTAGACAGGCAGGAAAAGTGAAAAAGGCAACATGCCTCCTCCCCTTCGTCCCCCTCCACCGGCGAGCGCCGCCCTCGCCTCCCCTTCCTCCTGAGCCACCGGAAGGCGCGTACCTCTATCGATTCCAAAAATCAACCCGTAGTCCGGATGCATGTAGGGATCGAATTGTGAATCTACCGAAGGGATAACAATCCCAAATCTCTTCCCCGTTGCCGGCTGGGAGGCTACGCAGACTGCGCGGCCGGCCCCAAATCCTCCGGCGGCGGCGGAGGCCCGCTCCATCGACGCCGCGGATGTGGGCGTGGCCCCAGCACACGCGCGCCAGCACCAAATCATCCGTCGGAGGCGCAGGTCTTTGCCCCGAGTCGCAGTGGGCAGCACAGATGTCGACGCTCCAGCAGCGGATTTTGTAGGAGTCGCGGTGGAGGGAGAAGAAGGGTTGGTGCTACGGTCTTTCCTCGTCGTCACATTCAACGGGCCTCGAAGCTGAGATGCAGGCGGTTGAGCGCATCGCGCGGGAGCTCATCAAGGCAGACGGCTGTGGCATCAGTAAGCGAGGAGCATTCTGGGGACGTCGTGGAGCGCGCCGGCCTGATTGGAACAGGATGTGTATTGACCCTCCTGTTCACTGTCGTCTGACCCAACACCGTCGCTGCCGGAGCTCGTAGGCCGCGGAGAGGTCCACGCTCCGCCTTCCACCTCCACGGCGCTGCTCCGCCAAACGTCGTCCGACCTTGCGGCGCCCCGTATTTCCGGTCGTCCAGATTTTTTCCCTTTTGAAAAGGCTTGGCGCCTTCGACATAGCATGTGGCCCTGCACCAACGCTGCCTCGCGCCGCGATGGGAGTCGAGGTTGATGCTCGATTTCCATTGAGGCCCAGATGCACGGTCGGGGAGAGCTGTTGTACGGAGCACGCCGGGTTGCGCGCGGCAGGGGACGCTGTCCGAGAGAAGTGTAACGAAGGTGTTAGCGAAGGTGTTAGCTGAAATGTCCGAGAGAAGTGTTGTGTCGTACACGGCTGTGGCGTTTGATGAATGGTGATGAATTGGTATCAGAAATTCGACAGCTATGGTGAGGTAGTCTGGCTGTTCTTGGATATGGAGGGCAGTGGAGTGGGGTGTGACGTAACAACTTGAGTTTTTTTTGAACAGCGGAGAGGCCCCGAAGGACCTGGATGCCTCTTATATTGCAGCGGTGGAGTTACATTTTACATAGGGGTCCTCGATGAAAAACAAAATTACAGTCAAACCCCTACATATTACAATTAAGACCTTAGGCAAGAAGTAAAAAAAAGCAATCAACTCTTCTGACACCGCCGGAGAGCAGCAAGCTCACGCCACGGCCTTCTGCCCCAACGCCGGGGACGGAACCACTTGGCCCTGGGAAGAAGAAGAGCGCCGCCGCGAGCTGCAAGAAGGGCCTCCATCTGGAGGTTGAAGAAACGCCGGTAGACATCGCCGGCGAATTAGACCATCTGCTGGTCGCCTGCGTCAGTAGCCAAATCAAAAGCCACTGAGATTGATCTTCAAATTTTGGCATCGCACTCCGAAGCAGCTGCATAACAAGAACGCATCGGACGAACTGCTCCCTTACACCGCTTCCACCGCGAGTAAGAATAGCCTCGTCCATCCTCCAGCTCCAGCTGCCAGCCTTCCACCACCGGACATGATCACCAGATCTGTCCTCAAACTCCACACTCCCGCCACGAGGTAGAGGAGACAAAATCGAAAAGAAATCACAGAAGCAGAAGGGATAAGAACTGGCCTTATTGAAAGAGTCCAAGGCCTGCTTCACCGCCGTCTTCGTCTTCCTCCATGGAAGCACCACCGCGAGAGAGAGCCGAACCTTGCAGAGCAGAGCTTGACCAGAGGGGCTCCACTCCAAAACTCCAGTACGCGCCTTATTAAGAGGGATGCACGAGCTCTGCAGCCTCCCATGCGGCACCACTTGCCACGAGCGGAGCGCAGCTAGGCTGAGGAGGCTCGAGGTGCAGCAGATCTGGCGACGGAGATCCACTGGCCTACCCTCAGCTTCACCGGCATAGAGCCAAGAACGAGCATATAGCTCAAACAACCTAACTACCCTAGATCTACTATGTACAGCAGATGCCCGACCACCTACTCCATCCTTACACCGGCCAGCGAGCTCGCCGGAGGGAAGGGAGGAGAGGGGCGGCGAAGAAAATCGGGGGTCGACCCTCAAGGGAACTGTTCGGGAGCGAGGAGAGGGGTGGGGAATGCCACCGTAACAACTTGAGTTTTGTTTGCCTGTTGCAACCCTGCAGGGCCCTGCCGGAGTGCTGGTGGTTTCACGGGCAGCACAACAGTGGAGCAGAGGCTTGCTGATGTGGTGGTGCCAACTGTAGTGGCCTATGTTTCTTTTGTTCTCTCCTTATTTCTTTAATTTACTCTGCCGATTTTGATTTGTGCATTAGCTACACAACCTAACCTGGTTTGTTTTTGCTAAGTTATGTTTACTTCACTTCCTGATTAGTTCAATCAAAGCATGACGGATTCATTTGTGTCGTTCGTTGGTAATTAAATTTGTCAAAGCTTTGTACTGTACATTCAGAGTATGCATCTACTAGCTAATTAGAGCTTATGTTTTGCATTGGGTGTTCATACAAGCATGATTTCACTTCCGATTTGATGTACATACAACCTGCAGAAGGTATATAGCTGAACAATTGGTTAAATTCCCTCTGCTACTTTGCTAAGTTATTTGTTGGTTGTAACTGAGCCGCCTTGAATTAATTTGCTTCTTTTCCTACAGAATATTTGTCTATGTATTCCTGATCTCATATCTGCACAAATTTATATATAGAAGAAAATTATTAACCTCTGTTTGTTATTCCTAAGTCCTAAGCAGGAGATGTTTATGGAAACTTTGGGATTTAGCTCACTTAAATATGGTCTGCATTTCAGGTATACTTCCCATTGTAAATGTCATCGTGGATGTAGTTAGTTTCGTCAACTTTTTACAACTTGAATAGGAAAATTTACCCGGAAAGTTGGTTGACAATAGTTTTTGGAAGGGGAAACCATGTGATAAAGTTCTAGACTTATCAAGTATCTCCACACCCAAAGGATGCTACTGCGAGCTTGCAGCTTCAGGGGAGTCCAGGTCTTCCATGATCGAAGATCAAGAGTACTAGCAAGAATGTTGAAATCATATTTATGTGTTCATGACTTTCGTTGAGAAATCGTCATCGCTCAGGTAGTGAAATTTAATGGTTTAGAAAATATTCTCTTGCGCATGGTGGCACTGAGGACGTCTAACTCTAGTGTGCGACGGAGCCAATGCCTAATATGTTTAGTCCAAACCTAATATGTTTGATTTATTTTAGACCCGTTGCAACGCACGGGTATTTTGCTAGTATATCTCTACTATATAATATTGCTTGAGGAGGTATTGGTGTGTTTTTCACTTTTCCGGTATTACCCCTGGGTTTTGGGAGAATTTACGGCCGCTGCCTAGGGTTCAACACCGCCGCCGCACAACACCGCCGCCGCACGCCCCGAGCTCTCCGCCGCTAGCCGCATCCATCCCGTGCGAGCGGGAGTAGACATGGAGAGGAAGCAACTCCTCCTGCTGCTCCCCTTCCTCTGCCTCACCGTATTGCTTGTGCTTCGCAACGTGCAGGCAGACAGTACACCACGCGCCGCCGTGAAGTCCAGCTCGCGCCTTCCCCGTAAGTCCGCTGCACTTTCGCCGGGGAGTCAACCTCGCGCCTCCCGCGTCCTCAACAAGTGCGTCCTCAACAAGTGCGACCAGCAGCAAGGCAGGTACTGTGGCGCTGCTGTCTTTTGGATCTCGTTGTTGACGTGCTCTAGATGTGCGATGCAATACTCGTGAGAACTAAGATTAGATGCATTTTGATTTTGTTATACATACGGTTGAGAACAGCAACCAGTGGCTGTCAGTAATGGTGCAAAAAGTTCAAACGAACATGAGCTAACTTTCAACAGTACAAAATTAAGAAGAGACAACAAGCAATCATCACGGCGTGGCTTTGGTAAAACAACATAGGTAGAAGAGACTTCATTGCGTTGAGTTTCTGACAGAACAAATCAAGCTTACTTCCATGGCTGCATCCTTTTTGAGAGCCTCGATAATGTACGTGATGGAAGAAAACAATGTATTGGTTTAGAGAAATACGCCAGCTATCACTGCTTTCATGTCTAGGACAGAGAAAGGGCGTGCCTATGTTTATCCTATTGTTCGGGCCTGGATGTTTAGTGCTGGAAAGTTGACTCTTGCTCTAATTGACTGTTTGGTGCAGTACGTTGTCAATTTTACAATGGTTGGGATAAAGACAATGCTCATGTTCATGGTAGGTCTCAACTATCTTTCTTCCTGTTAGTTGACTTATTACTGACAATTTCAAAGTTTACTAGGCTATCGACAGTAGTTTTCACTTTGTCATATTTATTTCTGCATTTCCCTCTCATGAGACTAAAGTAGATTCAGTATTCTGATCACCAGTCTGTTTTGTCTATGTAACATGTATAGTTTTCTACAGGCTTGATGCCTTAAGCTTTTTAGACTCCCTTGCTTGAAACTTTTAACTTTCAACGAAAGTAGATGTGCTTAATGTCTAAATAAGACGAATGCATCATTTGACATTGTGGCTGTCCATATCAACATGAATCAAAAAGAAATGTACAATTCATATATATATGTACTTCATTGACGTAAAGTTCGGTTTTATGAATTATTACTATTTTACTAATGTGGATTATTGTGTTCTATTGATGTTTTGTTGTATTGTGTTTGAGAGAAAGAGTGTGTGTGTGTGTGAGAGAGAGAAAGAGTTGTTACTTATCAAGATATCAATTAAATGTAAGTAAATAGGATATAGAGTGATATTTGGAGAGTCGAAGAGAATAAGAGAGTGGAAGTTTTTTAGATACTCGAAGGACAATGACGGTCACATTCGTTAAAGGGAGGGGATAGGAGCAGCAAGCCCCCGTCAATTGACAAAGTAATGACCAATTTACCAAATCCTCGCAACACCAGCCACCTGGTGGTTCGCCCGTAGCAACGCACTGGCACGTTTGCTAGTATAATATAATACGGATTCAGGTGATGGTGCGTCATGATAAAATTACCCCTGAAGTTGATACTAATTACCCATTGTGCCACCTATAAGTGAAAAAGGAAAAAGGACCGAACCGTTTTTTTGTTTCCTTTTTTCCTTGGGCCCCGACGGCGCCTTCCCGGCTTCCCCATACCAAACAATTCTTCCCTGATCATCGGCCGCGCCGCCACCCCCGTCCCCCACCGCACCGTGGTCTTCGCGAGCGGCGTAGTCTTCCTCGTCTGGCCAGTAGAATGGATCGGCCATTGCTCCTAACCCCCTCCATGACTTTCTCCTCTGGTCTTCTCTCCGGCCTCCCTCTTCGCCTTCGCTTGCGGCCAGGCGGGCCACCCTCTTCGCCTTCGCTTGCGGCCAGGCGGGCCACACAATGTCCGGTGGAACCCAGCACGGCCGTCGCGTTCACCGCACCGTACCCATCTTCATCCTCTGCCGGGAGCCCAAGCTTCCCTACCTGGCCATACCCGCACACCTCCCCTGCCCCTGCGCGCCTCCGTGCTCCGTCGCATGCGTGTGTCCATCGGATTTCCGCGGATGCGCCTTAGAATTCAGCTGGAGCAGCTCCATTTCCATGTCTCCCCTCGAGCACGGAATAGACTTTTGGATCCCCTGCGTACCCAAGTCCAGCGGCGGCACTCCCATCCCTCTGGTTTACTTTCCTTCTTGTCTTTTCTCCTACTTGCCTCTCTCCTGTTTTGATGCGCTAGCGACAATCACCATGCGGAGTTCAGCCCGCTCCGCCACGGGAGTCCACTCTCATCAACGGCAGCCTGGGAGTCCATTGACGGCAGCCATGAGCCATGGGAGTACACCGCGACGGGACCCCCGAGCTCCGGTTTAGACCATGCTCCTCTCTGAACTTCACAGGTTCATACAGTCGCGCGCTCCTTTCTCCTATCTGAAAAAAATAGTCTTCTCTATTTATGAAAACTGACAGTCAAAAGCAACCGAGCGCACAATCTACACGTACACCGAAGCACGACCACAATGTCGACAGTCGACAGCAACGGCGCTAGCTATACCACCGTGGAGGAGGAGACCACGGGTGACTTCTAGCTGGATGGATCAATGTATACGTTTAAAGAATATGCATACAGATCGCTGGCCAAATCACTGGAGAAGTGCAGAAGAAAAACATAGGACATCAGCAATTGCGAACCGGAAGGGACACGATCACACGATGTTGCAACTTGCCATTTGCTTCTTGTGCTTCCTTCATCGGCAGCTAGAAGCAAAAGGGCACGATATAAGTGAATTTAACTCCACAATTTGTAAGGGTTATATGACCTTTGCTTTTCCGCAAGAAAAAATTATATTACAACAGTTTATTTAGTAATACCTCCATTCCATAATTTTTATAGGCAATTATTATCTATCTCAAGTATTTTTCCATTACCAATCATATTCATTTTCACAGTTTGTAGCTCTTATGTTTGATATCCAACTTTTATGGCGAAAAGGTACATCAAGTGAGGCGCTTTATTTTGGTTGGCAACTTCACTTATGGACATTTTAAATACTAAAGCATTTTACTTTTATGCATCGGCGATATCGCAAGAACTAATAATTCATTTTAAGTGGTGTGCGTGTGTGCGCTAGCAGGGGCATTCAGCTAGATTGTCACCATTAAAATATTTAAAATTAAAAAATTGTGGGGCTATAAAGTAGTAGAATAATCCCCTATTCTGTCTCTAATTTGTTTTTTGTGTAGTCTCAAATACAACGTATTTCGAAACAAAATTTGGTGCATATATAAATAACATAGAGTAGGGGATGCACTGACAATGTTGTATGCGGGTTTCATGTATGTATGATTTGGTTATATACAAAATATCATATTTTTGGCCCGTAGCAACGCACGGGCATTCAACTAGTATATCTATACCCAATAATAAAGACACTAAGGTTTCTTGTGGTACTTCATTTTTATTTCCCGTTTTGCCCTCCAAAAAAATAGCAAATTACCCACCATGCCACCCATAAGTCATACCCGTTGGTTTTTATAAATTTACTGTTTTACCCTCCCACCAGGACAGGGCTGTGCTGGGCCGGCCGTGGAGTGCTCCGCCGCGAGATCGAGGTCGAAGGCAGCTGAGAAGGCCTGAGCGTGGCGGAGGGGTCGAGCACGGACGAGGGCGGAGAAGGCTCGCCGGTCGGACCTGTTCGTTCAATTGGAGCATAGGAGGGAGCTAGCCGGCGGGCGGCGCCGCTGCAGCAGGGCAGGAGGCCGAGGCGCTCGGGACGGTGGGCCGCTGGAGCTGTCTAGAGCCACGACAGTGGCCAGGTTCGCCGGTCGGACCTGTTCGTTGGATTGGAGCAGAGGAGCGAGCTAGCTGGCGGGCAGCGCCGCTGCAGCAAGAGGCCGAGGTAAAAAAGAAGAACAAAATCATCGATCGATCGCTGCTCGTGAGCTCCAGGTCAGCGGCGGATCCGGGCGAGCGGGAGGCCGGAGCTGGTGGTCAGAGAGGATGACGGGTGGAGGCCGAGGGGAGCTGGGTCCGGCGCGCAGCTGGAGGGAGGGCGAGAGGAGTGAGGGGATTTGATCCTGGCGGCGCACGAGGGGAAAGAGCGAGCAAAGTGGGAGGAGGAAGAAGCATGGGAGACAGGGGATCGAGCGGGGCACTCGCGTGCGTGTGTACAGGAGAGACAGAGAGAGTGGCGGCGGGGATCGAGGAAGAAAGGAGCGGTGCATGTGTCTCGCGTCGTGCGTGGGCGAGTTGGGCTATGTCTCCCGTGAGTGTTTTTTTTTGACCTGGTGCGTGGGGTAGTTGGGCTAGACTGGGTCGTGGACCTCGTGGTGGCCTGGCTACCCCTTTAAAATATTTTTTTATTCTTTTGATTATTATTTTCAGAAAATCAAAAGAAGGAGTTTGGGAGCATTAAGAAGGCACAAAACGTTTTGCACAAGAGTATCTCCAGATTCTCATCATTCATCACAGCTGGTACTCAGATTCTTATTTTTGTTAGCTATAATAAGTTGGTGAACCACATGCTCACACTTCACTCCTACGTGACAAGCAGATCCTCAGGTGATGTACTCAGAGCCAGCTAATTTGTGTCGGAGCACGACTCCCGACTGAGGCCTGATAGGACTCTCAAGAATAACTCCAGGTGCAAGAATATCTATTCGCCTCTGAAGCGACTCCCGTCCAAAACTGAACCCAACTTCGAGTTGGAGCACGACTACCGAGAGGCCTCGTGCAACTCTAGGAGGACGACTCGAACTCAACGGCTACATGGACAAGGGCTTCGAGCCGGAGCACGACTCCCGACTGAGGCCTCATACGACTCCCAGGGATAACTCCTCGATGACTCCATGAACAAGTACAAAAATCATTAGGTGGTGGAAGCTGAAAAGCGAACACATTTTTTTGCAAAACTGAATAGGATTTCTAATCCTACTTACCTTGGCCCACTTGCTGCAAATATGCATGCACACGTGTTGACTAGGTTTTGGTTCACGGCGCCTGCCCGTCGCATATTAGCTAGGTTCACAACAAATTAGGTCTAGCTCTTGCGCGTCGAAATTGTACTTGGAAAAATTACGTAGGTAAATAGGTAATTTTTTATTAAGCTCCTTAGCAAGTCAGATCTACATGTTTCCTCGATGTATCGGTGATGACGGAATAAATGAGTTATGGGGTATGTTATATATTAAGAGTTATAGGCATTTGCCAAGTACTCATATGTTCTTATTGGGAAAGAGATTGGATTGGTGCATTCCATTTCTATCGTACATAATAGAGACTTGCCCTCGCTTGCGGGCCTGATATCAGCATAAGCATAAGTTTTGCTTTCCCGTTGCAACGCACGGGCATGTTTCCTAGTATAATATAATATAGCTAGGCGACCGTGGTAGGTCGCCCACTTTTTCGTTTGGCGGACCCCGGAGCACCTCGGCCACCGCGCTTCCAGAACTCATAGCGCCGCCCGAAAGGCTCGCCGGCGTCACCTAACGTATCTCCCCCGGCGCCCGATCCCCCGCACGAAGGCTGCTTTGCTGCCTCGACCGAGGCGCGCCTCTCCAGCTCCCACGCCGGCGACGCATGCGTCCGCCCCGGATCCCCTGCGCCTCCGCGGCTGGGCACGATGTGTCGCCACTCGCCTGTTCAGCCGTGCCTACAACTGCTTCCCCTGAATCCCCGATTTCCCGTGCCCACAGCCGGTGGGGAAAAATAGAACTGGCACCGCCGCTGGATGCTCTGCCTCTCTCTCTGTGTCCTATGATGTTCTCTCTGTCTGATGCATACGGCAGTACAGAGTCACCGCCGACGGCCACCTGCACCCTGCTCAGCGAGCACCAATTAACTGCACACCTGTGTTCCGTTATGTACGATGGTCAGTTAGCTTGAGGCATATGCAGCTACCCGGAGTACCTGCTCTCTTGTTCTCTCTCTAGGGGAGGCATTCGGCTGGACATTTTAGAATTGGAGCTGGGCAGTTCCGGCAACTCAAGCAAGAGCGCGGCGTAAGCGGCTCTCTGTCGGCGTCGCCCCTCTCGAGTCTCGCCCCCAACAACGTCTCCCACCTTCTACTCTGCACTGCCACAGGGGTGTTGTTATCCTTCCACGACAATGCATCGACCGTTGCCTTCCTCCGTCCCCTCCTGGAGCCGTTCCAGGCAGTGGGCTTGATCAGATGAAATCGCTGCGCAAACACCTCCTCTTGCGGGAGTTGAGCCGATTTTGCAGGACATAGCAGAAAACGGCAAGCTAGGAAGCACATCAGGATGCCGGAGACAATTAACAATCTCGCTCTGAACTGACTTCAGGTGTATTACATGAAGACATCACCGCTTTGTAGAACTTTTATGTACCGATGGTGTTGTAGAACTACAATTTTGTTGAAGATGGTACCATTATACATATTTGTCTCTCTTTCTAAGAATATGTGATCCACGTGCTGCTCCAGGTGGTGTTCAGTCTCCTGGAGTACCTGACCTGGTGGACCTCAAGGACCTAGCGTTGGACATGGAGGTCCAACTCAAGTACTTCAAGGCTACTGATCTGCTCTACGGTAGATTCGGCCGGTTTTATCCAATGACAAGGCTGAGTAGTAAATCCATACTCTTTACGCTTATACTCTTGTTCGATTAATCAGAATTTGTTTGAATCGTATGCTCATAAGTTAGTATCTCCTCACATTAGCTTCTTTTGTTATCTACTTTAATTCTATCAGTTATATAACAAACATGGGGAACACACATATCTATGTACTGCTATGTGTTGATTTACTATAAATATTATTTATCTGGAAAAACATCGTTGAATAGAGGCTACCTTGGTACACATTTATGTTGCAAAAGTAGCAAGAAATGTATTTTTTTTTAAATCTTCTCTATCTAAATAGGAGATCCCCACTACCTGATTTCTCTCAACATGCAGCTATGACACCTCAGCGGGTCCACCACATCAGCCATCTCACGTCCAAGTCTTCCCACCCTATTTTATTTTGAGAATTTTCCATTTTGTTCCCGTTCTGTTAGTGCATACCCTTTCAATTCATTATTTCAGCCCATGTCTAAATGATGAGCACGGCCCAGCACTGTTTATCTTCTCCACCGAACAGCCCCCTCTCCATAAATGTCCACGACAGCTCTATCTCTTCCTTTCCCCACGATTAACGCGAGGTATACGAGAAGTTTGCTTATAATTTACCGTGTCAGCCTATTTATTCGTGTTGGGAAACCGACGTACGCACCACGTGCGGGTCCCACCCTTTCTTGGGGTGGGGGTTTTCCCTCTAGATTGGTCCTCAACCCTAGCCCCTCTCCCTCCTATATATACCCATGTATTGTAATTGAGAGAGACACACCATTGATAATAAAGATCAGTCCCGCCTATATCTCTGTGTCATTTTACTTTTCGCATCTGTGATTGTGCCGCGTGTACGACTCCTTCGACTACGCTCTCGCTGCACGCCCTTGGACCGGACTCGCCGGCAAAGGTTGTGCAACACGTTATCAGCACGAACTGCTCCGCCAACTGATCTGCATCGAGCCTTCATCAAGCAGGCTCTCGTCGTTCATCGCGGAGGTATAATCCAGATCCGATCGCAACAACGGTTTTGCATCTATTTATGTTTCCGTTCTTGCAATACGTTTTATATTACCTACGGTGTCGATTTTCCTCCCGAGAGTCGAGCTGACGAATACGTCGCCGACCAATGTCGATACTCTCGGATTCATGGGGAATTTGATGACGCCACCGTAGGGAGTCGGTACGGACGTGATCCTGATGATCACGGTACCGCCGCGGCGCACCGGCTGTGCGACGCGCCGTCTCGATTCCAGATGAACGGACGATGAAAATTGACATCCGAAGTGTTTTCTGTGTCGGCGTAAAAGACGTCGTCGGCTGACTGTCGTAGAGCCGCTCGTCGTGTGTTGCATAGGTCGGCAAGCCGCCACGCAACACACCGAGCCTCGCACTACGTGGCGCCGTCGTCGCTCTTCCGCGCGAGAAGGTCCAGATGACCATGCTCGCTGCGTACCCTGCTGACCGCACCTGCGCGTCGACAGCGCCGTCTCGCGGACGACGGCCCTGCTGGCCGTGCCGTCCGAGCACACACGCCCGAGTGCGCCGCCAACCGTCACCTGGCGTTGCTGGCCTCGCGCTGAGGCCGTCGCCGCTGGAGCCCTGCTGGCCGCGACCGCGAGCACCTCGTCATGCGTCGCGTCGACACGACCATGCGCGTCACGCCACGGTCACCATGGTTGAGCAGTCGTCGCCCCGCTGGCTACCGATGCTCCGCCCGACCCTCGCTCATGGCCGTGGCCGTAGCATGCCTCGCCGCTGGCCCCGCTGGCTCGTGCTCGCGGTGCCCGTGCCCCGCGTCGGACGCGGCTGAGCTCATCGTGGCCACGCGCCCGTGGCCCAGCTCGCCGTTGCCGCGACGCCCGTGGCCGTGCTCCTCGCCGCCGGCCCCCGTCCCTCCCAGCACCTCGCCGCCGTCCCCTCTGGCTGGTACGAGCGTCGTCGTCGCCCTCCGCGCGTCGCCGACAGCCGCCTGCACGCCGTCCGCCGCCTGGCCCCGCTGGCCCGTGCGCGAGCGCCTCTGCATGGCCCCGCTAGTCGCCGGAACGGCCGCCGTGGCGTCCCCCACTCGGCCCCGCTGGCCTCCTGCCCCGCCGCCTATGTGCGCCGCCGGCACGGCCGACTGCCGCCGCCGTCGTCTCCCGGCGCTAGGGAAACCTAGCGCCACTCCCATCCAACAGAGGAGGCGAGATGGGCCGGCCCAGGTAGCGCTACGGCTGCTGGGCTGCAACCGGCCTGTTTCGACTTACCTTTAAAAAAAAAAGAGGGCGTGTGGGTCGGTTCTGACGGTGGGCCTCGGCCCAGTTTAGGCCTGCTGTTTTTTTGGGCCGGACCAAAAGCAGTACGCGCGTGGAAAATTTGCATTTTAGCCCTCGGAATTTCCAGTTTTACGTAATTTAATTCACGCTGAATTATTCTGCGTATAAGCCCCTGGAACTGTCTGTTTTTGCTGAAATTGCATGTTGAGCCATAAAACAACCTCGGAAGGTCAATTTTAGGGCCAATTTTTTTTACGTTAGTGATGCGCTTAACATGCTTTAGTCATTACCATGCTTGTTTATATGTTTTCATTGCTAGAATTAATTGTTTAATTACTTTTAATCGCTCTGAAATTATTGTTAGCATGTTTTTAAATATTGGAACGTCATGTTAATGAACAATTGTATCTTCATCGCATTTATGCAATGGATTACCTGCTGTAATCTAAAATGATTTGCATAAATGCAATGACGGAATCGTCAACCGTGAGTTCACCGAGCTAGCCCAAAATGGGCTCAACTACCTGACGTGGGCATCGGACGTTGAGATCTTCCTCACGTCCAGGCTTTGCATTTTCTGTCACCACCTCTGCAGTACTCTGAAACGAGTACATGGCTGAGCGGAGTGCTTTGGACCTCTGGAATGCTCTTAAACAACGTTTCGAGCGACTGAAGTACACTGTTCGCCCGGGGCAGAGGCGGGTGGATGCGTCTGAGGTTTCAGACTTCAAGACGGTGGGAGACTATAATTCGGTTTTGCACCGGATTTGCACTCTCTTCGGATGTGTGGTGTCACTATCACCGACACTCAGAAGATTGAGAGACCTCTCTACTTTCCACCCTGATGTTGTTCAGTCCTCGCGGAATTACCGCCAGGGAAGTACACGCAGTATGCAGAGCTTGTGGACATACTCCAGGTGGAGGAGGCGCGGATGAGCTCTTGCGAAAGAACTCTCTCGCGCAGCCACTTGGAGCGAGTTCCGTCAGGAGGCCCATGCTAGCGCCTACAAGGCCGTGCCTCTCAAGAAGAAGAGAGGCAGGAAGGGCAAGAAGGCGCTCACCCCCTCGCTAGGCTCAGCAGCATCAGCCAGGCAAGGGGGAATGCTACTGGTGTGGCTCTACAGAACACTTCTCACGCCAGTGCCGTGCACCTAAGGACGTTGTGGAAACGTACAAGGCTAGTAAGAAGGTGCATGAATCGCACCTCAGTACAGGGGGAGGCACCTCCGGCACCCATGGTGGCGCCCGAGATCCTCCCGCCGCCTCCACCTCTGCCTATGGCTGCACCTGCAGCTGCGCCCATGGAGATAGCCCCTACGGTCTCAACGGACGTCGGCGTCTCTATGGAGGTCGATCACTTGGTGCTCCCTTTTGCACCTCGTGTAGGCACTGATGATGATCCGAGGAGCAGTTCGCTCAGTTGGACATTGAGTGTGAAGTGAACAGCGCGTTCTCTATGCCTGTCTAAGCTTCCACTGTTTAACTTATCATGATTCCTTAGGCTATATGAGATACATTTGGTTTGTAAGCTCTATAAGAGCAAGCCATATTCATTATTTCGACGCTTGAATGACATTTGATTATCGTTCATTAATTCCTCTATTTAAATATGATGGCATGTTATGTTCTCAGATATATGCATTTGTTTTGTAATGTCGCTACTTCCTCGCTTCATTATTTTAATTACATGCAAATGTCTTAGAACACGTGTGGCACCCCAATGGAGTAAACATGTCTCGTGGAAAACGATACACAAATACCATCTTCAGGGAGATTATGTGCTGTGAGTCTGATAAAATTCTCGAGGTAGTGTTATGAAAATCGCCGGCTGCGATCCTTATATAGTTGGCTCCGGACGAGCCACTATGATACTACCCATGGGAACAACTTTGATCATAACGATGCATTGTTGTACCCCGAGTCATTCGCACCCCTTAAGTTTCAATGGTTTTCACGCTAATAGTCTCCAGCTGAGACCGGTGTTATGAACGGTATGGAATGCCTACTAATCACCGGGCGCGATGAAAATGGTAAACATGTTCTTGGAAAATTTTCCTCCATTGGACAAATGGCTATGCTACATGGTAATTGTAGCACTGCCTGTGTACACTACCTTCCGATGCTCTGAACTATTTTGCCTATGGCATGATAGATTAGGCCACTCAGTCTAAGTATGATGAGGAATATACAACTCAAACGGTCATAATGTTAAAGTGAACAACTTCCCAAATCCTGATGATTTCGTATGCTCCGCATACGCTACGGGGAAGTTAATCATTAGACCGCCCCCCCTTAATGGTGAAGGATGAAATCCATCATAAGAGTTGTACTTCGCCAACCAGATGTTGGGGCAAGCTGTGTTACACGCTGCTAAACTCATTAACTTTAGACCGTTGGCCTACAACATCCATTCTCATGTGCAGCTTGTGCAGGGGTCAGCACCGATATTTTCCCACCTTTATAGGTTCGGTTGCCAGGTGTATGTACCGATACCACCACCCCAGCGATCAGCAAAGGGCCCGCTCCGTAAGTCGGGGATATACGTTGGTTATGCGACTGTGTCCATAATCAGGTATTTGGACCCCATGACAAGTGAATGTCATACGGCCCGCTTCGCTGATTGCATTGACAAGGATCTCTTTCCGACTTTAGGGGGAGATAATCAACCCCTTGATGATAAAAGTCGAGAAATCACGTGCCAAGTCACAGAGATCCACGCTCATGACCCACGCACTGCCGAGACAAATAAAGAAGTCCAAAAGAAATTTGATTTGCATGCATTAGCGAATCAACTGCCTGATCACTTTAGTGACTTGTAAACTGTGACAAAGTCGCATATGCCTGCGCGCAATGCACTGGAAAGGGTTGAGATACCGAAGTTAACTATGGTACGCCCGCTCCCGTCCAAAGGCCTAAAAGGACGGGAAATCCGGTTTCTCAACTCCTAAGTACTCGGGGACGCCTGAGGAAGAAGGATAAGAGAGATTTATCACAGACAGTCACCAAAGCCCTAGTAAGAAAAGGGGAGCCAATTGAGACCTGGCACAAGTACGGAAAGTCCTGTGCACGGGATTCCGGACTTGAACGTCCTATTGAGGGAACATCCAGCGGAGATGTGAGTACACACATCGGCGCGAAAAAGCTAAAGGACCTCGCTCCTGTAATGGGAAATACGGTGGAGCAAGAGGTAGCGCCAGATGCGCCCCATGACGAAATGGCCATAAATTATATAAATAAGGGAGAGTCAAGGAACCGAGCAATGGCAATTGTCGACATTAACTTTGCTATAGAATTGCCTCAATCATAGATCCTGACCCTAGGCCTAACAATCCCGCTGATTGTAAAATAAGGTCGGATTGGAAAGATTGGCAGGAGGCAGTTACCTCACACTGAGGTGGATCGGTACAGAGCAAGGCTCGTCGCTCAAGGGTTCACTCAACGACATATGTCGATATTGAGGAAACTTACTCCCCAGTCATGGCTGGTATAACCTTTAGATACTTGATCTCGATGGCAGTAAATCTGGACTTAACAATGAAATTGTTGGATGTTTCAATGCTTACCTATATGGTAACCTTGATTCGACTTTTACATGATGGTACCGAAGGTATCCCCATTCCGAACCAAGAGAGCAAATCGGGTCTATACAGTGTTCTTCTTTGGAAGTCATTGTACGGACTTAAAGTCTGGTAGGCTGTGGTATAATCGCTTAAGCGATCTCCTTCATCAGAAGGGCTACACGAGCAACGAAGATGGATTCTGTATAATCTCGGTGTACGTGGACGATTTGAATATAATTGGTACACCTAGAGATATTGAGGAAGCAAGTTCCTACCTGATGTCGGAATTCGAGATGAAGGATTTGGGTAAAACCAAGTTCTGTCTGTGTCTGTAACTTGAACATTCCCCTGCTGGGATTCTAGTGCACCAGTACACCCAGAAGGTGTTAGAGAGATTTGGATTTCATAAGGCATATCCTTCGAAGACCCCAATGATTGGGAGGTCTTTACAGCAAGATAAGGACCCGCTCAGGCCTAAGGAAGAGGGGGAGGAAATTCTGGGACCGGAATCCCCTACTTGAGTGTCCTTGGAGCACTCATGTACCTCGCGAATTGTACATGGCAGGACATCGCGTTCGCTGTCAATTTGCTTGCTAGGTACAGTTCTGAGCCTACCTAGATATTGGAAAGGCATCAAGACCGTCTTACGATACCTGCAAGGGACCAAATATCTTTGGCTATTTTATTGGAGGAATCAAGACCTATCATTGGTAGGCTATGCTGATGCAGGGTACCTGTCGGACCCGCACACTTCCAAGTTATAGATTGGATATGTTTTCCTTTGTGGTGGAACTGATGTTCCCTGGAAATCGTCTGAGCAAAGTCTTCTATCGACTTGGACGAACCACTCTGAAATCATAGCACTATAAGAAGCATCACAAGAGTGTGCATGGCTTCGACGGATGATTCTCCACATTCCGCAGACGTGTGGGCTGAACACCGTACAAACCCCCACCATTATCTATGAAGATAATGTAGCTTGTGTTGCACAAGTGCAGTCAGGGCATGTGAAGAGTAGTCTCATCAACCCCAAGTTTTTCTATGCGCATGAGCTGTAGAAGACGAACGAGGTAAGGATCTTGCATACTAAGTCGTGTGACAATCTCGCTGATATGTTCACTAAATCATTACCGGCATCATCTTTTGTGAGGTGTGTTCGTGGAATCGGTATGATGAGACTTAGAGATATGCCAGACTCCGGGGGAGATTCTTCACACCCCCATCTGAAAATCTTGATCCGGATGATCAAGTACTCAACCTGATGTTGAGTGGATTGTACTCTTTTTCCCTTATGTGAGTTTTCCCGATGTTTCTCACATTGAGGTTTTTGATGAGGCAATTCGTGCAACATGAGGAGACGTATGCTATGTGCTCTTTCTCCATATTTTTCCCACTGGGTTTTTCGGAGTTTTTGAGACATAGACAATACGGGATGTCGGACCAAGGGGGAGTGTTGGGAAACCGACGTACGCACCACGTGCGGGTCCCACCCTTTCTTGGGGTGGGGGTTTTCCCTCTAGATTGGTCCTCAACCCTAGCCCCTCTCCCTCCTATATATACCCATGTATTGTATTGAGAGAGACACACCATTGATAATAAAGATCAGTCCCGCCTATATCTCTGTGTCATTTTACTTTTCGCATCTGTGATTGTGCCACGTGTACGACTCCTTCGACTACGCTCTCGCTGCACGCCCTTGGACCGGACTCGCCGGCAAAGGTTGTGCAACAATTCGCATCGATCGCCGTCCTCCAGTGTGCGTTCAGTCTATCCATTCATCACCGCTCCCTGCCTCCATCCTATTATCCTCGTCTCCTCTGACTCCATGTCGGCGCACTCGGCCACTCGCCGTATCTACTCGCTTTGTTGCTGATCCTGCCCATGGCGTCCAGGACGCGCTCCCTCCATCACTAATCTCAACAGAGCAAGAGCCCAAAAGACGAAGAAGCAGGAGAAGCACTCCTTACCGTTCTCCAATTGACATCTCTTCTATGAAGGTCGCGGCTTGCAGCGTTGATCGTTCCTTTACCATTGACCCGTTGGGAATCTCTCCGAGTTTTCCAGTGCAACCGGAACACTTAATGCTGCCGATGGTAACTTGAACATATCTCCGTGTCCCAGGTAGTACATTTTCTCAGAACAATATGGTGTCGATGTATTTCAGAGATTGCTGCACTGTATCGAGAGTACATGTTTTCTTTTCACCTCTGCGATTTAATCTCCCACCGATGCAATTTCTTTCTATTTATTTCAGGCATTAGTGGGGGACCATGATTGGTTAAGAATACCAACTCAAGAAGGTAAGCTAAATTCTTTGAATTTTAGCGACTGTCTTTTTTCTAACTGTTCGCTTTCAGATATGTTTAGCTGTCCATATTGTATGTAGGTTGATCACTTTGGTTGCAAAATACATCTCCTTACGCGCGCCACCTCATCCATCCTTGCATGATTGGCTCGAGATGTTCTGATGAGGGCATCGTCGGCATCGTGTTGGTTGGTTGACACGCTAGGACAGATTTAAATGATATGTAAAAGTCTAAGGTAGTGTTAATGATATGGGGTGGCCCGATCTTCTCTTGAGAGCAACTCGAAAATATGGTGGATGATTTGTGGATGATTGATAACTAGTGCTACACTGAAAACTCTCCTTGGATAATCCCTGCTGCCAATGCAACAACAATCAACCCCTTTGGATATTCTCAACTACACACTCTTGCACACGCAATCAATGATCACGGGTGGTCCTGTATCCCCTTATTCCCAATGGAACAACAAGATAGCACGTAGAATTTGCAAAGGTATACTTCAAGATGAATGCTTAGCAGCAATACAATCTAGAGGTTCTAGGGTTTAATTTTAACGAAGTCTTATCTATCCCACACGCAGGTGGGGGCTATATATGAGGGAGGGGTGCGGCCACAAGTGCCTTGCGCAAGCAACCCTTCCTCAACTCGGACTGGACTCTTTTCTGGACTTAGTTGGGATACAAACCAGCCCATTAAGGACTCGGCCAAATAAGGACACGCAGGTCCTTGTCCTTGTTCAACTAGGACTCCTCTCTTGGCGCACCAACATGGTGTTGTGCGCCATCCTCTTGCCTCTCTCCATGTGCTCCTGCCTCCCTCTCCTCCCTCGAGCACTTGTAGTGGATATTCTGAATTTCATCCTCCATGCATTCCCTCTTGTTCTTCATGTGATCCTCCATGTGCTCCATGCCTTGCAGCTCCTCTCCTCCATGAATGCTTGTGTTATTAATAACCCTGATCATACATAAATGCATAGATTTAGGTAGTATAAAATTCTCAGAATTACAAACATCATATTCTAATAAGAGTGAGTTCACCTGCTGTTCTAATTGCTTGGTTCTTGATCTTGTCATTGGACCAAGTCTCACTTCATTGGATTTATCTTGAACAGCAACATCTTCAATTGGAGAAGTAGTAGAAACACTAGAGATGTCCTCATCAGTTAACTAGGCATGCGTGCCAAATCTAAGGCCAAACCCGCCATGGGTCGGTTTGTATCGGTCAGAGTCCAACTAGATTTAGGAGTCAAATAGGTTTCGGTTTGGGTTTGTCCAACCGACTAGGTGTTGGCCTCCTATATAAAGGAGCCAGCGGTTAGGGTTTTAGGGGGGTTGAAAATTATGTAGAACATTGTGTTCAAGGTTGCCACCGTCCCAAGGGACCGGCGTATGACGGCGTCTCGGACGTTCGTCTAGTTATCCAGTATATTTTGTTTGCGTGAAGGTGCTTGTTATTCAAGTATTGTCGTGCTTTGGCGTGAGGCTTGTTGTTCGTCATCAAGTTGCTCGTTGGATTCATCTATTCTAGCGTGAGGTTCGTCGTTCGTCGTTCGTCGTCGAGTTGCTTGCAGGAGTTGATTTCCCCATCTTCAGGTTACGTGCTCTACGCGATTGGGAGATTTGTATCAGATCCATTGGATCAGGAGGTGCATCGTGAAAGATTGGGCAAAACAATCCGTATCATGTTCTATTGGAACATGTTAGCTCTCCAAAGAGTTGCCGTAGTAGTATGTAAGAATCTTCCGGAATTGTTTTTATAGTGAGGTTCATAAATTCTGATCAATCTATTCCTGGAGTGTCAATAAATGACTTTTGCGTCCACCAGATATACTTCTAAATATATTGTACTTATTTTATCCAGTCCTATTTGTTCTTTCCTTTGTGTAGAATAGTGCAGATTTATGATATGTTGTGGAATCAAGGTCACTAGAAGCGGATCAATGGCCTTGACCATCTGTCACATACAATCTTTCTACGAATTTATCTGTATGGTAAATGCTATGCCGGCACGCAAAAGATGATATTATATACCCCAAAAGTTTTGAACATGAAATAAACATTATTATAACAAAACATTTTGCTACGAATTCCGCCGCAACGCGCGGGGAATCATCTAGTTTACTTAGCTAGCCCGACTCAACTCCATTGGTCTTAGCCGCGACGAAATGCTCTCACTAGTACAGAACGACACATCGGATACCCCTCTATGGCAACGGCAGGAGTTAGGCGACGGTAAATCACGACATCCCCCGCGTGCCCGCACTGGGCCGTAAAGCAGGCCCACAACAAAGGCAACAGATGAATAGTGGAATATATGTTGGCAACGGAGGTTAGTTTACCTCCGTTACCGATGTGTGCTCATCGCACACGGACAATTTCGTAATCTCCGTTGCCATTAGAAGCAGCCCGACAGCCCGCGGCCTATAAGAACCTACTATGCCCTTCACACTCACTCTCACTGTCTCACTTCCAACCCTAGCCGCCGCACAGTCTTCTCTCTCTCCACTCTCTCGTATTGCTTCCACCGTCGGCGCTGGTAGATCCGGCCATCGCGTCCGCGGCCGTGGCTGCCCCACCCTCCGGGCCTTCAGGCAGCAGCAGCGTCAGCTGGTGTTGCAGGACGAGCTTGTGGAACAGGCCGCCGCCACTCCGGCCTCCGTGGGCCGGTCCCGCACCCTTGGCGCTCGTCCGCAGGAAGAGCACGGCGAAGGCTCTAGTGATCCGCACCTTTCCGGCCGCACCCGCTCATTTGGCCACCATTGCAGCTACCGCGAGATCCGCAAGGCGATGTACCCCGGCCACCGTCCTCGCTTTCTGAACCATCCGTCTTCCTCCTCCTCCTCGTCCTCGTCCTCCGACGACAAGGAAGAGGAAGAGGAAGAGGAAGAGGAGGAGGGTCGTGATCTGGAGATCGCTTGCCAACTCTCCCGCGCCGATTTCGAGCGCGATGACGCCAAGCGTCGTCAGGGCGAGGCCGATCTGGAGGCGGCAGTCCTCCTCTCCGAGGCCTCGACCCAGGTCGAACGAGCCGAGGAGGCGGTCTACCAGTCTGACCTACGGGCCGCCATAGCCCTCTCCTTGGTCCACGGCTAGGGCAAGGCGCCGCCAGGGGAGGCCGGCGCTAGCTCCGTCGCCGGCGGCAACGCTAAGCGAGCCCGCCTCGCCAAATGTAAGACCCCAGTTCGGTAGGATAGTTTTTTGCACTTCTTTTTGCTCGTTTCAGATGATTAGATCTGTTCTTATTAGGCATTGTGGTAAGTAGCTAATTGTTTATCCATAGATTTGCTCTGTTTATAGTAGGCATTGTTTACACATAGATTTTAGCTGTTTCTAGTTGTAAGTAGCTAATTGTTTACCCATACATTTGCTCTGTTTTTAGTAGGCATTGTTTACACATAGATTTTAGCTGTTTTCTAGTTGTAAGTAGCTAATTGTTTATCCATAAATTTGCTCTGTTTTTAGTAGGCATTGTTTACACATAGATTTTAGCTGTTTTCTAGTTATAAGTAGTTAATTGTTTATCCATAGATTTGCTCTGTTTATAGTAGGCATTATTTACACATAGATTTTAGTCTTACATTAGGCGAGGCGGGATCGCTTAGCGTTGCCGCCGGCGACGGAGCTAGCGCCGGCCTCCCCTGGCGGCGCCTTGCCCTCGCCGTGGACCAAAGAGAGGGCTATGGCGGCCCAGAGGTATGACTGGTAGACCGCCTCCTCGGCGCGTTCGACCTGGGTCGAGGCCTCGGAGAGGAGGACCGCCGCCTCCTGATCGGCCTCGCCCTCTGTTTTGTTTTGTTTTTAGTAGGCATTGTTTACACATAGATTTTAGCTGTTTTCTAGTTGTAAATAGCTAATTGTTTATCCATAGATTTGCTCTGTTTTTAATAGGCATTGTTTACACATAGATTTTAGCTGCTTTCTAGTTGTAAGTAGCTAATTGTTTATCCATAGATTTGCTCTGTTTATAGTAGGCATTGTTTACACATAGATTTTAGTTGTTTTCTAGTTGTAAGTAGCTAATTGTTTATCCATAGATTTCCTCTGTTTTTTGTAGGCATTGTTTACACATAGATTTTAGCTATTGTCTAGTTGTAAGTAGCTAATTGTTTATCCATAGATTTGCTCTGTTTTTAGTACGCATTGTTTACACAAATATTTTAGCTGTTTTCTAGTTGTAAGTAGCTAATTGTTTATCTATAGATTTGCTCTGTTTATAGTAGGCATTGTTTACACATAGATTTTAGCTGTTTTCTAGTTGTAAGTAGCTAATTGTTTATCCATAGATTTGCTCTGCTTTTAGTAGGCATTGTTTACACATAGATTTTAGCTGTTTTCTAGTTGTAAGTAGCTAATTGTTTATCCATAGATTTGCTCTGTTTAAAGTAGGCATTGTTTACACATAGATTTTAGTTGTTGTCTAGTTGTAAGTAGCTAATTGTTTATCCATAGATTTGTTATGTTTTTAGTAGTCATTGTTTACACATAGATTTTAGCTGTTTTCTAGTTGTAAGTAGCTAATTGTTTATCCATAGATTTGCTCTGTTTTTAGTAGGCATTGTTTACACATAGATTTTAGCTGTTTTCTAGTTGTAAGAAGCTAATTGTTTATCCATAGATTTGCTCTGTTTATAGTAGGCATTGTTTACACATAGATTTTAGCTGTTTTCTAGTTGTAAGTATCTAATTGTTTATCCATAGATATGCTCTGTTTTTAGTAGGCATTGTTTACACATAGATTTTAGCTGTTTTCTAGTTGTAAGTAGCTAATTGTTTATCCATAGATTTGCTCTGTTTATAGTAGGCATTGTTTACACATAGCTTTTCGCTGTTTTCTAGTTGTAAGTAGCTAATTGTTTATCCATAGATTTGCTCTGTTTATAGTAGGCATTTGCTCTGATTTTAGCTTTGTTTCTGTTATGCGGATGATTAAAATTAGGTGACACCATGTGATCCGGGGGTGGCGCTAGTGATCCTTGTGATATGCACAAATACACATCGATCTTGTGCATCCTACTTGGCTCGCTTGCTCCATCCCTGGAATTTGTGTGTCCAATCTACCTATATATGAGGCATTGTTTAGGCTATGTTCTAGTTGTAATTAGTTCTATATTTTCTGTAATGCCGATGAAGAAGCTTCTGTATTGTGTATAGAGATGAAGGAGCTTACATTTTGATTTTTTTCATCTCCTTTAGGGCGAGGAGGAAAACTAGAGACTATGCGGCGGCCGTGAAGACGTAGGAGCGGAGCTCCGTCCACACGGTCCACTGAAGCCGGCGCCTCCAGGAGCAAGACTTTTGTGCAGTACTAAATGGGTAGAACAAGACCACGCAATGAAGCTGGGCGAAGAGGAAGGTGAAGAACCGGCGGCCGTCAAGCAGGAACCACATGGCTCCGTCAACGGCGCAGCAGGCGTCACCGGCTTTTTTTTTTTCCTTTAGCCCTCATTACAAACGGTCAAAAACTAATCTCCATATCTGATGTAAGGACTAAAGGCAATGATTATATATTATGCCCGTTGCTAAACTTATTGCAAACGATCAAAATCTCCGTTGCCATTGTGAGGCTTCACATTAGTGACAGAGTCGGGGACACGGACCCTTTCTCCGTTGCCGATGGGCTTTTTGGCCTGTTTCCGATGTGTCGTACTGTACTAGTGTCTGTCACGATTGAGTTACACGGGTCGATGGACTTTTGACAAAAAATTGGGCGCGCTGATATTTTTAGCGCAAAATCTGATTTTTTTTTCTCCCGTTGCAACGCATGGGCACGTTTGCTAGTACATAGTAATATAAGATGTTTTACATATTATACAGTGGATTACATACGAATACGAAGCAACATCAGTGAATCTACACACTAAAAAACGTCTATACACATTATATTGCAAAAAAAGGGTAAAAGATGTTATAATATGGAAAAGGAGGTAGTACAATATACTAGCAGTTACATTTGTAGAATAGGACAAATCAAACAGAAATTATAGCAACTACGAACTAGGTAATACTCCAGCAGTTAAGCCAGAGGAGATTATGATGACATTTAAGGATAGGAATGTATGGGATATGCTTACCTTGGTCACGGCGGCGTGTACGCATACACCGCATTGTGTGGGTCCTGTCGATGTCGTCAAGGATGCTGTACTTCCGGTGGCTTTCGGAGTCCGGTTAGCAGATCTTGGGCGGTCGATGAAGGGTTCACCGCGGTCGATGTGAGTTGGTGAAGCAGATCCAGTGCAGTGCATGGGGGCGACGTTGAAGTGGATCTGCTGCGGTGGACAAGGTAGGCGGTTAACCAGATCTGGTGCGGCGGACCAGCGCGTCCGTGCACTAGTGGAATAAACCGCGCCTCCACGGATCAGGTAGACTGACGGATGAGGAGGATATAGTTTCGAGGTGGGGCGGCTAGGCCGGCGAGATTCGGCGGAGATGGGAGTTCCGGTGAGGTGGTCCTGAAGGAGAGAGATGGTCTTGCGGAGGGGGGATGCGGGTGGGGGGAGGACTGGGGGAGGTATTATTGGGTTGTGGGTAAAACTTTAAAATTTTCCGTAACCTTGCCGCCAAGATCTATCTATGAAGATATGAGGCACCCCATAATGCTAGATCCAGAATACTTACAAACACCGTTGCGGAAGATCTTGTGTTTGTCGAAGTAGATGTCGGTCAAGCCTGATGAAGAATCTCAGGTCCACGCCGAGAGGTTAGATTGTTGCTGGTCCGTCGTCGAGGAACTGCTTGCGCAGCCCCGCTCTAACAGTATCCACACGTACACCGCGCCAACATCCCGAGCACGTTCGCCGTCTAGAGCTACTAGCACCGACGAAGAGAGACAACCTTTCGGCGTAGTTTAGGTGGTCTAATTCTCAACACATGAGATCTACTAGAAAGAGAGAGATTTGCACGGAGGCAATTGTTGTGTATTGTGTGTTAACCCATGGGGGGTTGTGGTGTTTATATAGTAGGCCAAATGGGAGGGGTGCTTGGGGAAGGGGCAAGCCCCTCCCCTTGGTGCGCCGGTCCTCCCCTAGCCCAACTTGGATTGGCAGTTGGAGTAGGACTCCTCCCAAAACTTCCCTCCACCAAAAATAAGAAGGGGGAGGAGTCCAACTCCACCCCAACTTGGATTGGAAGTTGGAGGTGGACTCCTCCTCCCAACCCGCCTCCACCTAGTGGACCTAGTCCACTAGGGTTTCGGCCAAGGGGGGAGTCCCCCCCCCACTCGGTTTGCCCCACCCGCCACACATGGGGGTGCGGCTGCCCTGTGGGCCCCATGGGCCCACTTGGCAACCCCCTATTGGTGGACTCCAAATAAATTTCTTTATTTAATATTTTCCATAATTATTTATTAATTAAATAAATTTATATTTAGTTAATATTTAATTAAATAATATTTTGTCTAATTAATTCTTCATTTGAATATTTCCTTTTACAGAATATTTCACTGACTTAATTACTTATCATATGAAACACTTTTCATATGATCCGGGACACCCAGTGTCCGCAGACAAAATACTCCGGATAAATATTTCCCTCTTATATAAACCTTCGGATTAAATCCGCTGATGACAGAAACCATTCCTATCACCCCGGGACATTATGTCCGCCTTCTCTCTAATTCAAACCACTATCTCATTACCACTTATACTACAACTTTATTCTCTCAATAAAAGGTTGACTCACAGCTTAAGTGTGTGACCCGAAAGGTTCAGTAAACACAAAGACATGTCCAGGAGCTTACGAGACAATAACCAGCATTGGGACCTAGACGGCCGTACTGGCTCCCGTGTGTTTATGAGTAAACGACAAAACCTGTGTGTTACTCATTACGCTAATCCCCTTACGTACACGATACCAATGATATCTCGAGATTGAGACAATGTGCTCTAGTGTGATCAAACCCTTCGATCATAACACATATAATTCTTGTACCAACATCATTCTCTTTTCTCATTCCGTATTTATATTGTCCCGTGATAAATCACGCTGTGTCTGGCCTGACGATTGGGTGACAATAATAATATTGAGATGGCCTAGAGGATGTATCTCTCCATCGACTGGAGGAGTAAGTGCCATTCTTGAATAATCTCTGTTCCAATACATTATTCTAGTTCATGCCCAAAACCAACGTTATTGTCCCCAGTTACGGCTGGATGTTAGGTAACAATTAAAGCTTGAGTGTCGAATAAGCGGTCACCAGATATTCTCATAGCAAAGGAATACAGTTAATGAAAACTAGACATATGATTAATTGCTACCTTCATCGTTGACGATTAGTCTCTTAGCAAGATCATACAATGAGTCGCTTCAGTACTATTATCATTCCGATAACAAACTCCTATAGTTGTATGACTTATACAAAGTCCATGATCAGGAAAACATGATCATCAAACAACAAGATAGGCTAGTCTTAGAGACAAGACTAGGAATGACACTTTTACTTGTTCGTATCTCTACACCTGTATTGGAGGTTTTCTTCTTGAACGCGTTGTATTTGCTATCCAAGTGCCCAATACAGTTATAGCATAAAGATATAAACATTAATAATAAACTTGGAGATAAATAATAACTATATTATTATTGTCTCTAGGGCATATCTCCAACAGTCTCCCACTTGCACTAGAAACAATAATGATTCTATTTAGCATGATGACATGACACCAAATGGAACTAAGGTGCCACTCAGCTTTTGCATGCGCTCTGAGACTGTGTCCAAAACTTTGATCCAACAAAGTACATAAACTTGTTTAACTCCTCACATGTCAAACTTGACATTGTAAGTCGGATACATTAGGAATTGGATATCAGCCTATCCGGTTCCGTAGTAGAATTAATAATATCAAGCGTCTCCGAATGATATCATCATACCGTCTATTGAAACCTCACCAAGTCAATGACTTATCCAATAACTTGCTTATCATGACGTCTCACGTTAATGATGCAACTATCCTTAATAAAAGATCTATTTATGTCGTAGAATCCACACATAATATACAAGTGATTTGATAAAATCAAAACACCAAGTATTTATCAATTGAAAATTGCATTTATCAGATTAAATTAATTAAGATCTGATTTCATAATTCCACTACAAATACGTATATGAGAAACTTCTCTATACACACTATTTGAAGCTTTACAAAATCAACTAAGTCGTTATTCTTTTGTAATATTCCATTGAGTTCTTTTACCAAACTCTCAGGATCAATTACACTTTTAATTAACTGCCTTTATGAGAAAAATCTTTATCAAGTATTTCTCTTTACCGCCGGTGACTAAATAAAATTTAGCACTTTGGAAACTTTCGGCTTAATGTACTATATATAGCAATGAGATAAGCAAAATCACATTGAATATGATTTGATCTTACTCCTCTCTATTCGCTCATCATTGACTACGAATGTCAATGTATCTCGCAAATATCACGCTATGAATTCTTGATCAAATTTCTTTGACTCAAGACACAATTCGAATTACCTTTCAGAATTGTACTTAGCACATTCATACTCATGTTTATTAAATTCTATCATATAGACAAAACTTTAATAAGACACTTTCCGACCTTTATTTAAAACTCTTTTAAATCCACACAAGATATACATTTTTGAATTCGGCCTAGCCTTATTCAACAAATATAATATCAGCTCCCACTATCTTTTAAGTCCCTTCGATTTATATAATGAAAATAATAAAATTCTTGATTCATTAATACGACCGACTTCAAACACTCATAATAATTTATTCAGATTATTCTCATAATCCAAATGAATTATTCTTAGCAATAACTTTTGCTACTTTAGTCCAACAACAGCAGCGAGCAATTGATATGATAAGTTTTGCAACTTCTCACTATCATTTATTCGTCCTTGATAAAACAATTTTAATCAAGACTAGCTCTATGAATATTAGATATTCACATCTGTCCTTTCTTTATGAAATATTCATGCCCCGTGATTTCACATCACGTCCAAACTACTTCAAGATTAAATCTTGGAGCTACATGAATTTTTTCTTTGAACTCCTTTTATGACAGATACCGTCAAACATGAGTATTCATTATTCTGCATGTAATTGCTTTGCTTTTTAATCATGTTCCTGGATATTTTAATAATTTAATCACTAGGTGATTTAATCATCAAATTCCTCACATGACTTTTCTTTTTAAACACTTAATTCGAATCATGTATAACCTACATGTATTCGTGAACAAAGTAATGGTATGGAAACATTTGCATGGTACCCTCTCATTCTAACACTTGTTCAAAGACTCCCAGTTTAAATTTAGTATTTTGATTTCCACTCTCTCTTCTTGAGAAGACACTTTTCTCCAATTCTAAAGTCAACAAGTTTTTAGAATTATGTGCGGAAAACAATCGCAATATAATACTTTGGACTTTACCTTTATGCAAAACATTTATTTCAATTTGAATCCATACTTGGGTTCAGAATTGAAAAACTTGGAACTTTCTATCAAATAACTCTAAGTTAAAATTGATATAGATCCCCTGGATATAAACAAAATAATCTATTTACTTTAGTGGATAATTTGGAATTCTATTTCACATCACATCAGACAAGACCCCTTTTTTTAATCATCATAATATTTCCTTTTAATCTTTATCTTGCAAAAGATTTTACTACCATGATAATTTCGAGTTACCAAAATTCATCATGAGTAATTTTGACTAAGAAAACTTTCTTTCGTCAACAATGTTACAATAATTTATTAAGTCCTTTTAACTTCATCAAATACCTTTGATTCCTTTATTCTCACACTCTCCCACTGAATTATATGAAATATTGGAACTTCAATAATTTCATTAATTCTATTTCATTAATATGCAACTTCATATTAAATCTTCAATAGAATTGAATTAATGGGTAGATTCCACTCCTTTATGCAAATTTCAAATCTACTAGTGCCTAGCACTTTGCCAATTTCGAATTTTACCAAATGCCCAGCATTTTGTGGATTTCGATTTTCAATAAATGCCTAGCACTTTATGAATTTCGAATTTCTCCAAGTGACTAGCACTTTGTGATCTTAGTTTTATCCATTTAATTTTTAGAGATAACTTTAAGAGTCTCAAAGAGAACCGACAAAAAGTTTAACTCCAAAATTAAAGATTAAACTAAATTTAATTATTACTCAAAACTTTAATTAATATCTTGAATCAAAACAATAAAGACTTAACAAACAAACTAAATGATATATTACAATAAAGAAGATCATAAACTGAATTCACAAAATTGCAAACTCCCTCACATACTTTATAATTCGAACAAAGCCTTGTTCCAGAAATATAAAATATTCATTACAAAATGATCGAACTGAAAATAACTCTTATTTAAACTCCTAGTGTAAATCTCCTTCATTGACTTGGGATGTAGACATAGTGGTCACTTTGCATAAAATGCGACCTTCCACTGTTCCACTTCTGTATGATCAGCTACACTCCAAGCGCAGCCTCAACGTCCTCCCAGAATTTCCTCTTCCTCCCTGCATTAGCTCCTTCAAAAGTACCTGCCACTGGTGCAAGTGCGAGCATCAATTAGTATTTTGATACCATTGATCATAATTGCTGAAATTATGTCAACATGTATAACTCTTATACCTGTTCTGGTCCAGTTTAGATCCCCATGTAGTATATCAGCTTCTGCTTCCTTGAGCAAGGCAAACAGCATCTGAACCGGCCACTCATCCGCCATGCGATTATACATCGCCACAAAGGCATGATATGCAGGTGGTAGTGCCGATAGTATAATGTCACTGAAAAGCTCATGACTAATTGGCGAACCAAGTTGTCTAAGCTTTTCCTCTATACCAGTTACCCTGATCTCAAACAGCTGAATGAGTTCACCCAACTCAAGCCGAATATTTATCAGTTCCCGGTTTAGATTGTAACGCTCAGTGCGCACTTGACTTATGAAACGAGCTTTTAATACTTCCATAAGCCGGAAGGGACGAAGATCTATAAAGAGTTCTCCCGGCTCAGGTTCAATACAAGCTTGCATAAGCTCCTTGACAATACACTCTTCACAGTACATGTGAGGCCCACCATGAGCTTCATCATGTGCATCCATGGGATTCAGAACTTGTTCATTTCCTGTTTTCTTGAGAACACTCACCATGTGGTGAAACCACTCTCCAAAATTGTTTCCATTAGCAGCTAACGGTGCACGACTCAACATCTGATTGAAATGAAACTTTTCAAAGTGGTCCATTATCTACAACAAAACAAGTTTATTCAGACTAATAGTTTATTACCAATTTTAATGCACTACTTTAACTCAATTTAAATTGAATCTAAGATATGCTCCCACTAAGCCCAATAATCCTCGTGATTGGCGCTAAGTGATTCAGGACCCGATAACTCGACGAAACAAGCATGGATACATGGCATGTCACATGAACGACCGGTAAGCACTATGCTAGTTGTAGCTACAACTCCTGTTCGTCTTTCGACGTGCGTGTTCCGAACTCATAACTTTGTATGCTAGGACTTCAAGACAACCAACCGATCATAGTGCTGGAACGGTTCGCACCAACCTCCCAAACCCTTGGCACACAATGCTCATGGAAACATGGCGTACGGCGACAAGTATCTGGTTTGACGGTGCCACGGTTGGAAGAACACGATCTCCTTGATATTTTACTTGAGGATTCACCCTAATAAATGACTACTTGCGCAATCAAGGTGCAAACAACAAAGTATAAACATCACAGGCAATTAATAATAATTCATGTGCTTTGGTATAGCCTTTGTTATTCTCCGGAAGTTCTTGGCGCTCGTCCTTGAGGATCACCATCTTCATAATTCCTGGTCACAACAAAATCCCCGAGGGAAAATTGCCGTAGCCAAGAACTCGCCAAGTACTCTTCACCAGCCTCTCCTCCGGCGCCTCCTCCCGGACCTCGCGACGAACTCTTCTTCGCTTACTTGTCGGTGACAAACTCGATCAATTGTTTTGTCATTGGCCATCTTGTCAAAACACCGTAACAAATAGCTATACCAAAACACATGCAAACAATCCTGCAAAACCAAGTTAGACAGAACTAATGTTTGTTTGCAAGTTTTACGTGGCCTTGTAGGATCTACAGAAGAACCATCACTACCTACGAACTGAAGCACGTTTAGGCTAGTTGCTAGATTAACTTTGCGGGGTGATTGAGATCTCAACATTACGAAAACGTTGCGAACCCCAATCTAAGCGATCGCACTGCGCGTGGCCCCCGTGAGGCGTCCAACCCTCGTGCCCTTTCCATTATACAACAACGTCCACAACTACAGGTATAGACCCAAAGCTACTGAAGCACTTTGTTGGCGCCGACGGGCATACTAGGAGCAGTCGGAAGGTCCGCGGATGGCCAGAAGTTCGTAAAGATCTTGCCTATGCCGCCATGGAATATGAAGCATAACTTATTGGGAAGCAACTAAAATAAACTTAATGCAAGAACCATGCAATGCTCGCACCAACATGTGCTGAAGATCAAATCATACCTACGCATATATCGGCTCTGATACCACTATTGGGTTGCGGGTAAAAACTTAAAATTTTCCGTAACCTTGCCGCCAAGATCTATCTATGAAGATATGAGGCACCCCATAATGCTAGATCCAGAATACTTACAAACACCGTTGCGGAAAATCTTGTGTTTGTCGAAGTAGATGTCGGTCAAGCCTGATGAAGAATCTCACGTCCACGCCGGGAGGTGAGATTGTTGCCGGTCCGTCGTCGAGGAACTGCTTGCGCAGCCCCGCTCTAGCAGTATCCACATGTACACCACGCCAACCCGCCGAGCACGTTCGCCGTGTAGAGCTACTAGCACCGATGAAGAGAGATAGCCTTTCGGCGTAGAGGATTAGAGACGTATAATTCTCAACACATGAGATCTACTAGAAAGAGAGAGATTTACATGGAGGCAATTGTTGTGTATCTTCATTTGAATATTTCCGTTTAGAGAATATTTCACTGAATTAATTACTTATCATATGAAACACTTTTCATATGATCCGGGACACCCAGTGTCCGCAGACAAAATACTCCGGATAAATATTTCCCTCTTATATAAACCTTCAGATTAAATCCGCTGATGACAGAAACCATTCCTATCACCCCGGGACATTATGTCCGCTTCTCTCTAATTCAAACCACTATCTCATTACCACTTATACTACAACTTCATTCTCTCAATAAAAGGTTGACTCACAGCTTAAGTGTGTGACCCGAAAGGTTCAGTAAGCACAAAGACATGTCCAGGAGCTTACCAGACAATAACCAGCATTTGGGACCTAGACGGCCGTACTGGCTCCCGTGTGTTTATGAGTGAACGACAGAACCTGTGTGTTAGTCATTACGCTAATCCCCTTACATACATGATACCAATGATATCTCGAGATTGAGACAATGTGCTCTAGTGTGATCAAACCATTCGATCATAACACATATAATTCTCGTACCAACATAATTCTCTTTTCTCATTCCGTATTTATATTGTCCCGTGATAAATCACGCTGTGTCTGGCCAGACGATTGGGTGACAATAATAATACAAAGATGGCCTAGAGGATGTATCTCTCCATCGACTGGAGGAGTAAGTGCCATTCTTGAATAATCTATGTTCCAATACATTTGTAACACCCCAGGTATAAACCCTACCTGAGATGCTACCACACTTCAACAAGATCTATCAAGTACGGAGATTAATAGAAATTTTGGCAGAGTTTTCCTTGAATAAATGGAAAACCACAACAGGCAGTTAATAATAACAGGATAGGTGGCAACATTATAACTTGAAGGAAACATACACGTGAATCACCAAAATATTAGTAAGTCGCTAGTCACGAAAATACAACGGTCCATTGAAACTGATACAGAATTATAGGTGTCCTCTACGGGTTATATGAATTATATGTGATGTGCCAAATGAAGTAGAGGTGCTACGCCCATATCCCATGCATGTCACTTATTTAGTACCTGAAAACCAAGTGAAAATGCAAGGGTGAGTACCGAAATACTCAGCAAGTACAATATGGAACTAGACAATGAACATCATTAGAATTGACTCGGAATCATCACACAGTTTTCCTCATAACTGAACTGCGGGTTTAGCACATGTGACGGGGAATTAATCATCATGTGAAGGCAGTGTTGGCTCGGAATTTACCAACATGTCGGCTCGGAATTTACCGACCTGCCGCAGTATTGGCTCGGAATTTACCAAACTGCAACCCGTGGAGTTTAGAAATAGAATATTGAATCAGAGAAACGTCAAATAAGAACCAAGCACACCGGAAGCACAACAAACAGCACAACCAAATATAAGGAGGTGAGGTTCGTCATGCACTTGCCTTAACCTCGAGGTTCAGCGGATGAATTAAGATTGGCGCTGGAAATCCTCACACCTGAGTTTGAAACCACACTCAGATATAGGAAACCACGATAAGGTAACAGTATAATTCTAAATCGTACCTAGCGCTGGCCTTTATATAGACTTAACCATCAGGGCACAAGCACATGCGTATATGTATAAACAGAGCAGGCTACAAAGTTGCTGGATAGCACGCACTACTACAATGCTTACTCCAAAGATTATGCGTGAGTACCAAATTCCTAGATACAGAACCATCGGAAACCATGTGCAAACTACTAGATCAATTAGAGACATAATTAATTAGCACTTGGTGGCACAACAACTAAACAGTACTAGTATAAGTACTATGCTTGCTCCAGGTCATAAGAACATGAAACGATTCTAGAGCTGAGACAACCATCGTTTCACACGATGTGCAAATATATCAAAAATGAATTAGAGACAGGAACGCCTAGAACTTGGTAGCAGCAATTAGTATTCAGATTTGTAAAACAAAAAGCATGAGGATTTAATAGGTATGAACACGGGCATGAAGAAGCAGCAGATTTGCTTGATCCGTACATCCCAACCACACTGCCACTTGACTAAATCACCACTACCAGAGATCTAGTTGGCTAAAGCTCAAATAGGCACATACTAGTGCTAACTATGTATGCACATACAGAACTAGTCGCTGGGAAAGGAAACTGAAGGACTAGCTTGAGGAATCGAACCAGCCCAAGAAGGAGCAGCACCTCTAGCTAGCACCTGGCGATCTTCCGGAGAGCTGCTGGACTTGCTAAGCTCCTGCGATTCGTACTCAACCTGCGGTGGTGGTGATTGGGGATTCTTGATGTGGCGGCGGCGGCTGCTGGACTAGGGCAAGGGTGTCGGGTGAGGAAAGGGAGCGAGCTGGGCTGGGCTTGGCTTGGTATTTAACGTCTGGTCCAAAATGGCATGTGGTAAAAAATAATCAAAACTGGTCAACTATCTTCTCTTTTTTTTTTGTCAAAAACATGTTTTATAAATCTGGGGTATTATAACATTATTCTAGTTCATGCCCAAAAGCCACCGTTATGGTCCCTAGTTACGGCTGGACGTTGGGTAACAATCAAAGCATTAGTGTCGAATAAGCGGTCACCAAATATTCTCATAGCAAAGGAATACAGCTAATGAAAACTAGACATATGATCAATTGCTACCTTCATCGTTGACGATTAGTCTCTTAGCAAGATCATACAATGGGTCGGTTCAGTACTATTATCATTCCGATAACAAACTCCTATAGTTGTGTGACTCATACAAAGTCCATGATCAGGAAATCATGATCATCAAACAACAAGATAGGCTAGTCTTAGAGACAAGACTAGGAACACTTTTACTTGTTCGTATCTCTACACCTGTATTGGAGGTTTTCCTCTTGAACACGTTGTATTTGCTATCCAAGTGCCCAATACAGTTATAGCATAAAGATATAAACATTAATAATAAACGTGGAGATAAATAATAACTATATTATTATTGTCTCTAGGGCATATCTCCAACAGGTATGTCCCTGGTGGGACGCCAAATCTAGGCTTTAGAGGTGCCGGGCGGTGTTGAAGATGAAATTACGAAGACACCCCCTCACCGACTCCAACAACCGACTTTATTATGTCCATTGGGTCTTCTGTACGAGGGTAGAAGTGGAATTTTAAGTGTTGAAATCTTGGGACGCAAAATATTTGGGGGCAGGCGGGAGTTTTTGGCGCTCAACTGCGATTTTGAATTTGGCCAAGTAATAGAAAATTGGTACCGTACACGGTACACCCTCTGCAGTGCACGACACATCATCTTGTCTTCCATGACCATGTTCAGATGTTCTCAAAGGAACTCTCTATTGCATACCATTGTCACCGATTCAAAAAATGTGGATCCATTTATCAAATGATGCGAATGAAAATGGTGTATTGTCAAGAGCTACTCCCAAAATAATAGAAATCAGACAAAAGAATGATGTCGTGAAAATGGATTATTTTCTTCTTTTCATCTCCTTTTCCTATAGTGTACTCTGAATCAGCTCCATTGCTGTGAACGCACTGATCGGCAAAAGTCCAAGGAGAATGGATGCAGAAGAGCATCAGAACATTTTTCACAGCTTGTTGCTGAAGCCAAACTACCAACATATATGGAAAATTCTCAAAAACCATTGTACATATTAATCAGAAAAGCATTAACCATATAACATCAAAGGTCTCAGCTTGCTTGGCATCAAAGGCAGCCCGTTCTGCATCAGTCTCCTCGTTGGATTCAATCATGGGCAACTTTGCCATCATGTCCAGGCATTGCGCAGAAGTTCCCCCCTCCCCTTGTTCAGTTAAGTGTGTTTCTTGCCAGAAGATCTGACACCACATCTTTGGAGTGAAAGTTAATTAGTACCAGTTTCTACGTACATACCACAACAACATACGTTTCTTCATCAGCACATATACGCTGTCAGGATAATTCTGCATCATGACCTGAACGTGTTCAGGGGGTGTTAAGCAGTATACCGCTGAACACATTTAGACGAAGAAAACCTTCATGTAACTAGAACCAAAAGAAAGCCATTTCACCATCGAGCATCGAGGTTTTCCTGACAACAAGTGGCCAGCTCTTGGAAATCATTGCACCGCCATGGTTGCCCATTGATAACATGACTTGACGAGAACCTGAGTAACTCTCACAAGTGACGTGCAGAAGTCTTGGTTTTTGCAGAAAATTCTTGAGGTAAGTCTAATAGTAATCTAATTCGAAGGACTGAAAAGAAAGAATTCAACGATCAGCAGTTTATGGAATGATATTTGGTGAAATGAGATATGAAAAAAAATCTTACCATTGTGCCCTTCTTCAAGCTGTCTGAGGTTAACTGGCACACATAAAAAGGTATCTCAGGTTCGATTTCCGAGGCTCGTCTCTGGAGAAACCTCCACCTTCTGTTTGATAAAGAAATATAGTTGCCATAAACAATGTTTCGTTCAAACTCTTCTGTCTTCCAAATAAAAGGACCTGCATGAAAAAAAATGATTAGTACATTTGAATACATGAGTTCAATGTTATGATCCAAATATAACGTTAGACGATGTTACCCCTTTTTGCAACAATGCGTGTGTACTTCTCCGTAAGTTCAGCTTCATATTCAGAATCAGATACGCCACTGTAGCAGATTTTATCATCATCGCTTTTATCACTACTGTCATCGCCATGACTGCCATAACCACTGTTATGCTCCTTATCACTGCTTTCATCACCACTGTCATCACCACTGTCATCGCCATGACTGTCATAACTAGTGTTATGCTCCTCATCACTGCTTTCATCACCACTGTCATCGACATTACTGTCATAACCAGTGTTATGCTCCTCATGCTCCTCATCACTGCTGATGTCCATAGTTTCTACATTGACTAGCATTGGATCCTGCAAATGGTATTGCGGTGAATAAATAATAGTATATCAGCAGAGGGCAGCACCATAAACAGTAGAAAAATTGAGATAACTGCTACATACACCATGTAGCTCGAAACAGGGTATGAAACACAAATGTTGCAGGGACAGCAAGTAAACCAGATGTAACATGTTTAATGAGCAGTAACCTAACTAACAACATGCATATAAAGAAATGGAAACTACTTATGAACCTAACAAAATCTAGATACCAACAGGTGAAGTTCTATAGAAAGACACAGAATGAATACAAAGTTGCACACGGTTTGTACGATTGAATAAGCTTGTGATTAAAATCAAGGTAAACTATTATCTGAACAAGTAGCTACGGTTCTGATGCAAAAAAATATTGAAACTTGATACAAGTTTAGCACACAGTAATTAATTATTGAAGTAAAAAAGCACCAGTGATTCCCAATTGAAGATACTTATCGAACTACAAATCTACAATGTAGGGAGTATAACCAGTTCAAGTGACAAATGCTTTAAATCTCTTTCCAGCAGCAAGCAATATGTTTCATTTTGTAGGTCTGGCAATGATCTTTGTGTGCCCGACTGCATCATGGTTGTTCCATCTGTCGGCGGCTCGAAAGCACTCTGGTTGATGCTGGCAGTTGGATTCATCGAGACCTATAGTGATAACAGCAAGGATCACTCAAGCAAGCATGGTTTAGCAAACTCATAGAGATACAATGTATTATGCAAAATAGACAATCATAATTGCAGTCACACATGCCATGTAATCCAATCTGATCAACCAATGATACTTCACTTGGTGGCCTCAAACATTATGAGCCAAATCAATCTACTCCCGAATCGAAGTAAGCTACAGTTCATAGTACCGGATTTAGCCTCAAATCAAAGTGCATGACTTCGTAATGCAGTAATACAGGGATCGTACTAAAAGATATAGAGGGACCAATGTTCCTACGCAACCGTGCACTAACCCTCACCACAATCCAAAACACTACTCATCCTAAGATAGGGACTTGTAGTGATACTACTTGCTAATCTTTCCTTTTGAAGTGGCTAGATTGGATTGACCAATTAGGGAAATAATCCTAAGAGTAAGGTGTGCTTTGGAGAGGGAATTGGGGGCTACCCTTGGGGATTTGTTACCAATTGAATCTTGCTAGGTTGTGCTTTGGTATTTACCTTGATTTGCCTATTTTCCCCTTTGTGTTCATCACTTGTTCTTGTATTCTTCCCCAAATTCGACCCAAATCCGTGAAGATCGGGACCTACCCCGCATCATCTTCCCTCGCTAGTGGCATGATCCTACACTGTGTAGAACCGACTCAAATGAGCTGCCCACGGGAGATAGTTTGCATCGAATCGAACCAAGTTGGTGGTGCGCTTAAAATAAAAAAAAAAAAAAAAAGAGTTTGCGGTGCGCTTTGCCAGTGCTCTACACTTTGAACGTACTCAATGGGGACTTTTTTTTAACAAGTCTCAACGGGAACTTGAACCGGCTCCAACAGGTGGGACCCACAACTTTAGGCATATGTTGGGTCTTTTTTGCTATAATAAAAAGTGTAAGGGGCTTTTCACAAAATGGATAGGAATATCCGTAACATAATCATTAGGTCTAGCTTTGCAAATTGCTCGTATAACTTTATTTATTTAACCTACAACATGTGGGACCCATAACTTCAGGAATTAGTAAGGTCTTACAGTATTTGCACATCCCTCGTATAATTTTAATTTGTTTATTTTTGTCACCGTCAACAGGATGGGACCCACAACTTTAGGAATTAAGGTCTTACATGACATACTAAAAATGTGTAAGGGTGTTTTCGCAAAAATGATGCCACATGGCCGCACTACAATCATTTGGTACTTGTTTTGCTCGTCACTCATATAATTTTGTTTATTTGTATCACCTCCAACATGTAGGGCCCACAATGGCATTTGTAAGGTCTTAGGTGCTATACCAAAAAAGTGTAAATTAAGGGGGTTTTCCCAAAACAAATATGATGCGACATATCTGCAACATAAACATTTCGAATAGTTTTGCACTTTTTCTATATTTTAGCCACCTCCAACAGGTAGTGCCCTCAACTTTACATTAGCTAGTAAGGTCTTACAAGCTAGAAAAAATGTATAAGGGGGTTTCGCAAAAAAGTTGCGCCAGATTTGGAACCTAATCGTTTGGACTCTACCTAGTTGTGCACACCCCTCGTCTAATTAATTAGTTTATTTCTGCCACTTTCAACATGTGGGCCCATAACTTTAGTCATTCGCAAGGTCTTATTTATATGTGTGTTATGCCAAAAGTTTGTAAGGTGTTTCACAAAAAAGACGCCACACACATGTCTACTTTGTGTTAAATAATGGAGTTTTGTGCCATTCGCGACGAAATTTAACGTACTTGCTTCACAAATTAATAAACGCTTAGCACTCATACAATACAATAGAATTTCATGAAACAAGGTTTGAATCACCTTTTGAGACTTATTTACCATATCAGCCAAGATGCACATGTGTGCCCAATATGGATGGGTGACACTACCAAAAATCCGTCTATCCGGGACGTTTTTGCGGCGACTTTCCGATAACGTCGAGTGTTTTCGTCGCGGATGTCTAAAAAGTTGATTTTGCTCTTGACGTTTTGGTTCTTTCTTTCATGGTCCGGTTGCGCGTGACGTTTCACACATTTTACGTCGTAGATTTTCTTCCACGGCCCATTAGCCCAATTTAATCACAGTTTCCTTCGACGAAACACGCCTTTGTCAGGTATAACGTCGCGAATTTTCGTCCCTCGCCAGGTCGTGCCCTTCCATTACTCGCTGACTGTCAACGATCACGGCGGTTGGATCCTGGACCCCACCGGTCATAAACTGTTGTAGTTTACAGCCTTGTTTGGGTGAGAGGGCTGCTTCCACATGTTTTGTCCAACCCCATCTGTCAGATAGTTTTGACCATTTTTTTAGCAACGACCGAGCGTTTGTTGGCTGGACCCCATCTGTCATCGATGGTTGAGGCTCACGGCCGTTTTGGCCGTTTTTGCCAGAAATTGAATCAACGGAAATACAAGGTGGAGAGAACAGGTGAGACCGAGCACAACAACCCCGTCTTTGAAAAAAAAACAAATATTCTACTCCGTCCAATTAATGTTTGTAGGTTGCAAAGGCCCATAGTATATAAGTGTTGTCATCGGCTTCCGTGCAAGTCCCTTCTATGGTAAGACATCTACCTTAGGCCGTCGATTCTAAATGGACGGACCAGATTGCGCGGTGAATGCCAGGAGACGGTTGCCACGTATTAAACTAGCACTGCCAGAACACGTCTACGTCATTCCACTATTCACCATCTTCCCCACTCGCCACCACTCGGCGGAGAACTCCCCATTCTACATACCACCTCAGCCATGTCTTCGCATCGTCGAGCTTCAAGCTGGAAGCAACAGGTAGCTGCGACGATGGCTGAGGAGGCCCGCAAGTCAAAACGCCGTAAGAATATACCGCAAATGGCTCAAGAAGATGGCGGCGAAAAATATTGTCCTCTGACGGAGGCAAAAACCCTGCTATCTCTGAGCGAGAACATGAATTGAAGACGGGGGATAACTCCACCTCGAGTCACGTCCGAGAAGATGCCCGGTACATTTCAATATCCATGAAGTATAATTTCTTTGGTAGAAACATGTCCCAATATACATTAAACTGAAGTCACTTGTACATATCTCAGAGCCAGCGGCTCGAACAACGGCAATCCAGACCAAGAACAAAGTACAAATGTTGAAGCGGGAGACAAACAATCATTCGAGAACGTCGTCCTCACTCTCCCACACAGCGAGGTCTGAACTATCCAATTTGTTGTTCTATTCCTCATATTCGGACAAATCTCACTACTAATTAATAACTGCCTGCAGGAAGCCAGGGCTACAATCAAAGCCAAGGAGGCTAAGGCAAATGAATGGTGCGCCACGCTTCTGAACAATAACAAGATCCTGAAAACAGAGTGTGCACGCCTCCGTGACGATTTGGAGCTACAGAGGAAGGCGTCTAAAAAGATTGCGAATGAAGCAGCAAACCTTCATGCGGACCGCACCAAACTACGGAATGAGGTAGCCAACTTGAAGAGGCTAAACAATATGAGTTATGAAACAAAGGACAAGGCGATACACCTGATCAAGGAGCTTGTGGAAGAGAAGAGGAACCTCCAGATGCAGTATGAAAACCTTTATCGTGAGAAAATCAAGATGATGGAGGAACACCATCATGATTTTGGTATTGCATCTATAAACCGAGATGGAGGTAGTACAACTTTGCTCCCTCCTTACTTATTGCATGCCACAACATCAAGTTGTTGAATTGTATATGTGAATTATACTAGCCCTTCCTATCAGTTCGGACTGTACTCCCTCTTGGAGTTACAAGCATCTACTTGGCCAGAGCATCTACTAGTAACGAAGAGCATGCAAGATCATAAACAACATATAAAGATAGATTGATAATCAACTTGATCATAGTATCAATATTCATCGGATCCCAACAAACACGACATGTAGCAATACAATAAGATGATCTTGATCATGATAGGCAGCTCACAAGATCTAAACATGATAGCACAAAGTGGATAGACAACCATCTAGCTACTGCTATGGACCTGTAGTCCAAGGATGAACTACTCACGCATCACTCCGGAGGCAGGCATGGCGATGTAGAGCCCTCCGGTGATGATCTCCCCTCCGGCAGAGTGTCGGGAAGAGCTTCAGAACCCTCCCGAGCTAGAGTTGACGATGGCGGCGGCTCTGGAACTTTTCGTGGAATAATGCTCGGGTGTTTAGGATTTTCGGGGCAGAGGAATAAATAGGCGAAGGGGCGGCATCGGAGGGCAACCGAGGGCCCACGCCACCCCTCGGCGCGCCTGGCATGGTGGCCGCGCCCTAGGGTGGCGTGGCCGCCCTCTGGCGCCTCGCCGTCTCCCCTTTGGACTCCGTGGATGTGTCGGTGAAATATTTATGTACGTTGATCTTTGTCCAATTCCGAGAATATTCTCCGACTAGCTTTTCTGAAACGGAAAAACAGCAGAAAACAGGAACTGGCACTGTGGCATCTTGTTAATAGGTTAGTCCCAGAAAATGCATAAAAATGCTATGAAGTGTATATAAAACATATAACAACAGGCATAATATCAACATGGAACATCAAAAATTATAGATACGTTTGAGACGTATCAGCATCCCCAAGCTTAGTTCCTACTCGTCCTCGAGTAGATAAACGATAAAACAATATAATTTTTTAGGTGACATGCTACCACACAATTCTTATCAAATAATAGTTTAAAACACATGTGAATGAATGAAGTGATCCAAGTCAATGGTCTATAGTTTGCTGCTAAATAAGTAATGAGTAAACAACTGAATCATATGAGCAAAACTTTTCATGAATAGAACTTTGGAGACATTGGATCCATAAGTTTTGCATAAGAGTTAACTCACAAAGCAATAATTTCAAAGTAAAAGGTATTTGACCAACACAAAGGAAGATTTTAGTTTTAGCATTTGCTTCAACCTCAACATATTTATCTCATGGATATTGTCAATACAAAGCAATATAATCAGTCAAATACGCTAGCTATAACAATTGTTGTACCAAAGTTGACACTAGTGTTTGCTTGTGGAGATAGAAAGAAGTAGGAAAACTGACTCAACATAAAAGTAAAAGAAAGGCCCTTCGCAGAGGGAAGCAGGGATTAAATCATGTGCTAGAGCTTTTTAGTTTTTGAAATCATATAGAGAGTAAAAATAATGTTTTGAGTGGTGTATGCTAATTGGTCAACGAATCAGTAGTAGACAGTATGATATGACCCTTGTCAACCAGACTTTTTGAGAGCGGCTCCCATGAAGGACGTTATTTCTACCAGCAAGGCAGATCATCCTTCTTTCTCTTTTGTTTACACATGCAGATGTTTCACTAAAGGCTCAGTTGACAAAATGTGAAGAGATTAAGCGGTTAAAGTTGTAATTAATTGGGACTGGGCACCCCGTTGCCAGCTTTTTTGCTAAATTAATAGATAAGCGGATGTATATGCCGCTAGTCTGGAGGTAAAGCCTGATTGACAAGTGAAATAAAGACGTCTACCACGTCCTCATGAGCTTGGTAAACAGTGACACAAAAAGGAGAAATAATTTTTTTGAATAGTTTAATGGTAGCACATGAAAAATTTACTTGGAGTGGCAGGAAAATACCACATATAGGTAGGTATGGTGGACACAGATGGCATGGATTTTGGCTCAAGGATTTGGATGCACGAGAAGCATTCCCTCTCAGTACAGAGTTTAGTCTAGCAAGGTTATTTAAGCAAACACAAACTATCAACCGGTACAACAAGAACTTATATGATAACATATCAGAAACATTATAAGACTCCACACTGTCTTCCTTGTTAACCAAACCCTTTTACTAGAAAATATCTATACCTTGGAATTACCACTTATACAAACCAAATTTCAACAAGCTTTACGGCAGTTCTCCACTAATGGGCTTTGCTTACATGATACAAAAGCTTAAACATGACCTACTTAGTAACTCAAAACAATGGACAAGTATCAAATTATCCAAGATAGTGATCTACAAGAGTATGTAAGCGTTTTCCATTATGCCATTACCACACGCAACATTTTCTGTTCCAACCAAACACTAATCAACTTATTTAAACAACTCTCCAAACAAATATAAGTGAAGCAAGAGAGTACTTTATTTAAAAGAATTAATAGCTCTGAACAAGAGATACATGAAAACAAGAGCTAAAAGCTCAACAACGCTAGATGTGAATACTCAACAAGTATAAGTGAAGAATAGGAGTATTCTAATGAAAAAGCGGAGCATGTCTCTCTCCCAAACAAGAATTCTAGGATCCAACAAGTTGCGATCAGGAAATAAAACATAAACAAACAAAAAATAAAACCACACAGACGCTCCAAGAACATCACATATGATGTGAAGAAATTAAAATATAGTCTCACTAGAAATGACCTGATACTTTGTCGATGAAGAAGGGATGCCTTGGGCATCCCCAAGCTTTGACGCTTGAGTCTTCTTGAAATATGTTGGGGAGATCCATGGGAGCCTCCCCAAGCTTAAGCTCTTCACTCTTCTTGATCTTATTATATCACCCTTCTCTCTTGACACTTGAAAACTTCCTTCACCCCAAACTCAACATAATTCTCATTAGAGGGTTAGTGCATCAAATCAAAAACTCACATGTTCTGTAACACGCAAACATGACCATCATTTTAAACATTAGCTACTGTTACTAGCCTTATGTGAAGCTCTTCCACCCTTAAAGAATTCCACCTAACACTTGTAATAGAGAGAATGCAAAACAAAACACAGAATTTGTCCAAATCAGAACAGTCCGTAAAGACGAATTGTTTCGAGGAACTTACGGTACTCAGATAAAAAACGTTGAACTAAGGAAAGATGCGAACATATATCAGGAGTATGCATAAAAATTTGCAGATTTAAATCACGTTCCTATAATTTTAGGAATTTCGTACAGTGAACAGCAGAAATCTGTTCCTGTGCAGTAATCCCAATTTAGCATCATCTTATCATTAGAGACTTTTCTTGGCACAACTATACGATAAAGTAAAGATACAAAGGAGTTGTACAGAATAAACTAACTCCTTGACTCAAAAAAAGAAAAATTGCAGAAAAAATAAAATGGGTTGCCTCCCATAAGGGCTTCTCTTTAACGCCTTTTAGCTAGGCACAAAGCATGCATCAAGTATTACCAAGCGTAGAAACATCAAAATCATAGTTTGTTCGAATAATAGAGTCAAAAGGTGGTTTCATCTTCTTCCTAGGAAAGTGTTCCATACCTTTCTTGAGCGGGAATTGATATTTTATATTCCCCTCTTTCATATCAATAATAGCACCAACAGTTCTAAGAAAAGGTCTTCCGAGCAGAATAGGACAAGAAGGATTGCATTTAATATCCAAAACAACAAAATCAATAGGAACATGGTTGTTGTTAACCATAATAAGAACATCATCAACTCTACCCACAGGTTTCTTTATAGTAGCATCAGCAAGGTGAACATCCAAATAACAATTTCCCAATGGTGCTAGATCAAGCATATCATAAAGCTTTTAGGAATAACAGAAATACTAGCACCAAGATCACACAAAGCATTGCAATCAAAATCATTCAATTTCATTTTAATGATGGGCTCCCAACCATCTTCTAACTTTCTAGGGATGGATGCTTCTCGTTTTAATTTCTCTTCCCTAGCATGCATGAGAGCATTAGTAATATGCTTAGCAAAAGCCATGTTTATTTCACTAGCTTTAGGACTTCTAGCTAGCTTTTGCAAGAACATAATGAGTTCAGAAAGATTGCAACCATCAAAATCAAAATTATTATCATCAAAGGTAATGGAACCATTATCTCCTACACTTCGAAAAATTTCAGCACTTTTATCAAGAACAGTTTCAGTGTTATCAGGCAATTTAAACCGTTTTGCAACAGAAGTAGAGACATTCCCAACACCAATTATCTTACCATTAACAGTAGGAGGTTTAATATAACTTGAGGCTACAGCTTTTTCAGTGGTAGAAATAGTACAAACTCTAGCAATACTATTCTTTTTAGTAATTTCAGCCTCTCTTTCCCACCTAGGATGCAACTCGGCTAACATCCTGACATTGTTATCAATTTTAATTTGCATAACATTAAGAGTTTTGTTCTCTTTAACATCATGAGGCATATTCTTTATTTTTAGAAATTCAACATCAAGGGCAAGGCTATCAACCTTAGAAGCAAGACTATCAATTTTCCCTAGTTTTTCCTCAACAGTTTTATTGAAAGCAGTTTGTGTGCTAATAAAATCCTTAAGCATAATTTCAAGATCAGAGGGCACACTTTTATTATTGTTGTAGGAATTACCATAAGAATTACCGTAACCATTGCCACTATTAGAAGGATAAGGCTTATAATTACTATTAGCAAAATTATTCCTATAAGTATTGTTGTTGAAGTTATTATTTTTAATGAAGTTCACATCAACACACTCTTCTTGAGAAACCAAAGAAGTAGGGGTGTAAACGGATCGGATCGGATCGGATTTTACCTCTACCATATCCTTTACCATATTTTTTTCTCGGATTCGGATCGGATCGGATAATGAACGGTTGCGGATTCGGGGGCGGATAGATATAATCACGGATTCGGAACGGAAATGGAGCGGATTCGGCGCGGAAAGAAAATTAGTCGGATCGGTATGCGCAATGTATATCATCAAGCCACATAACCAAAAATAATAGCTCAACAACATAATAATCTAACAAAGTTATACTCCATAGTATGTAGAATGACCATGCAAGGGAGTCGTTGTTCAACAAATGAGCTCCACAACTCACTAAATACAAATTGTGCTCTATTAGTTTAGACATTTCGGTAGAAAATCGGATTATTCGGATTATACCCATCGGATAATCCTAACTAATATTCGGATAATCCATATTCGGATGCTATTTTTCATACCATATCCTATACCGTATCCGGGTGTTCAATTCGGAATCGGATATCCTTATCCGGCAAATTCTTCGGAATCGGATATGGATTCTTTAAAACGGATTCGGCGACGGATTCGGTGCGGAAATTATCCTATCCGTTTACACCCCTACAAAGAAGCTAAAGGAACATTATTTGGATCAACATGCACTTGACCATTCGAAAGCATAGACATAATAGTATCAACTTTATCACTCAAGGAAGAGATTTCTTCAACAAATTTACCTTCTTACCTGTCGGAGCCCTCTCGGTGTGCCACTCAGAATAATATATCATCATATCATCAAGAAGCTTTGTTGCAGCACCAAAGTGATGGACATAAAGGTCCCTCCAGCAGCCGAATCGAATAAATTCCTCGAAGAAAAATTTAATACTGCATAAAAGGTTTGGATGATCATCCAAGTAGTCAGTCCATGAGTGGAACCAATGACTTCATTATCTCCCATGCTTGAGCAACATGTTTGATACGGGCACGACGGAGGAGGTGAAGCCCAATTTCAGGACTCCACCAAGCTAGATGTATTAGTCGTGTGTTGCTATTTTAAATAATTAGAGTTTTTAATAATTATGAGTTTGCGCTTGGTTTGGGCCTGTCCAACCAAGTCAAGGTAGGGTCCACTAGTAGCGTGGTACTGTAGCGCGGTACTGTAGCACCCCTCCATATAAGGCTAGGGGCTGAGAGTTAGAAGGGGTTCAGAAATTTAGGTTAAAAACTATCTCGTGTGAGAGGTGTATCTTCCCTCCGAGGAAACGGCGCTGCCGTGTTATCAATAAAGATTGCTGCGGACCTTCTTGTGTTCATCAAGGATTGTCGTGCTTTGGTTTGAGGCGTGGTGATCTCCATCACGTTGCTTGCTGGATTTATTCCCCACCTTCAGGTGACGCCATTGGTGTTGTTGGAAGGATTTATCGTTCGGGTTACTCGCTGTGAAAGATCGGGAAAAAATCAGAGGATCACCCCTGTCGTGTCTCGTTGCACGGACACCGGGAGTATAGGATACCCCCTTTTAGGTTCGGCACGGGGCGCGAAGGAGGCTGAGAATCGTCTTCTTGGGCGGAGTCTAGATCAAGCTCTCCTCTCCACGATCAAAGCATGCAACCAAAGGGACACAAGGAGCTACCCAGGTTCAGGCCGCCCGGAGGCTAAAAGCCCTACTCTGCATGTCTGGATTGATGAGTTCTTCATAGTGTGGCTTACAATGGAACCTCCCGGGCAGGGTACCCGGAAGGGTTTTGGCCCGAGGTAGAAGAAGGACAGATCCTGACCCGGAGGAGATAACCTTCCTCTCTACCTCCGCAGCCCTAGTCTAGTCTTGCTCTGGTTCTCCCTCTTTTCTCCCCCTTTCTTGTGCTTGTTCTATCTTCCTCCCCCTCCTCCCGTGCCTTGGTCCTCCTTTTATAGGCTAAGGGGTTGCCACAGGGTCACGTGAGGAGGATGAGGGACCTTCGGGGTGAAGGACCCTCCTCATCTAGTTTAGGGGGAGACGTGGCCTCTCCTCAGCCTAGCGTCTCCTCTGGGTTAGGTGGGAGCGTCCGCCTTGGGGTGGACAGGAGCTGACACCACCACGGGACGTGCTTCCCGCCCGCGCTGCCTTCGCCTTGCTGCCCAAGTCTTCCGTGGTGAGGTGGAGTGCTTATCCACAGGAACGTAGGAAGTACCCGGGAGGGAGCCTGGCCTCCTGCCGGGAACTCGGGCTCTCGGGTCCTTCCTGGCCTTCTCGCTTGATTCGGGGACCCGGAAGGTCCCCAGGACCGGAGCCCTTAGTCGTCGTTGGCCATGTGCGTCTTGACGGTGAACCCGCCAGCTTGACTTGAGTCTTGGTCTTGTCCATCTTCATCTTGGGCCCACATGGGGTGGACCCACTTTGGCAGTACTAGGGGAACCCCATGTTCCACTGTTGCGACAGAGGCCATGGCCTAAAGATAGGTCAAAGTGGGTCCCGGGTACCTGGTCTTCTCAGCTCCGCTTCACTGATGGTCTTGAAGGTCTTGGAGTTACTCCGCTCGGGGGAATAACTGCGAGGGCCCCCTCGATTCCCACTAACGGAAGAACCGAGGAGACGCGTGGCAGAGGCACTCCCGCGGCTATAAAAGCGAGGCGCACCCCTAGCTTTTTCGGTAATCTTCTTCCTTGGTCCAACTCCAGGCCTCCCCACAAGCTGCCAGCGCCAATGGCGAGAGCGAAGAGAGGAGTTGGGCGCCCTCGTACTTCTTCAGCTGCTGCGGAGAGTGGCCCCTCCACTCGTGGTCGAGCTGTTCCGCGAGGTCGTGGGATTCGCGGTCGCGGCGGCCGTGGAGGCCGCGGCACCGCAGCCCCTCTTCCAAGGAGCATGGTTCATACCAGCTTCGCGCCGTTCGAGTTCGCCGTGGATCTGAACCGCAGGCCTCGCAGCCGGCTTCTCTTGCCGGATTCCTTCGCGATGGCGACGGAGGACATCGACCCTCCGGCTTCTGGCTGCAGGTGGAAGGCTGCCCCAATGGCCCCTCCTGGGCCATGGCGGAGCGCACCACTGACGGCGCCCTGCTTCTGGGTCCGGGGTGGAAGTCGTTCTCCCGTGCCCGCCGCCTGTCCAGGGGGCAGTGCTTGGTGTTCCGGTACGACGGAGATGCTACGCTCTCCGTGAAGATCTTCGGTGTCGATGGCGGACGCGTGGAGTGCTGCATGGAGAGCAGCAGCGGCAGCTCGAGCTCCTACGACGAGGATGAAGATGAGGAAAACTCATCTGACATCAAGGTCGAGGGGAGCTCGTCTTCCTGAAGGCGAGGAGCTTCGGACGGGCGCCATGGAGATCTCGTTGACCTCCTCCTTGGCGGCCTTGACGTCATACTTCTGGAAGTAGCGTCTTCCATTGTACGGCGGTGCTCCTTGTTCGGCGGGAGCCAACCTTTTTGTTGTAAAAAAGATCGTCCCCTTGTAGTCCTTGTAAATGAAGAAGATCTTGTTTTCCTCCTTGTCTTCGTGTCGCGTCCGTGTGAATGAGAACGAGTTTTTTGCAAAACGCGCTCCCATTACTGCAGCAGCCGTAGCGTCAAGGGGTAGGTGGAGCAGGAGAGGCCTATAAAAGACCATCCAGGCTCCACCCCTTCGCCACATCTTCTCGCCTTGCTCCGCTCCTCTTCTTCCTTTGCCTCCCCTCGTCCCGCAGAACAATGTCCGGCGAAGCAGAGAGGGCCTTGTCCGATGTGTCGACGGCGGAATCCGTCTTTCGAGGAGCGGCGGAGGCACCCAGCGAAGCTGGAGCCCGAGCCACTGACGGCGAGGTTGCGTCCCGTCCTTCTGCTGCCCAGAATGTTGCTCGCCTGGCGGCCGTCTCTGGTCCTGTTGCCAGAAGAGGCAGGATTAGGGCAGTAAGGAGGACGCACCTGTGGTCCATCCTGAAGGAAAGGACTGCCGGTATTCCGGAGCTGTCCTTGGTTGTGGCTGAACTCGAGGCCATTGAGCAGGTTCACTGCTTGTTCTTCTCCATGATTCCGCCTTTCTTCTTGGGTGGCATTGATCTTGATCTGGACTTTTTGCAGGCCGAGAGTCAGTCCGTAGGCGAACTGGCGGGAATCTTCCGTCTCTTTGGCCCTGGAGCGCCCTGGTCGCAGAAGGTGGTCGAGCTCTTCGTCGCGCCTGACAAGATTCTGCACGCGTGTCATCTTTTCACCCAGGCGTCCCCGGGAGAAGAGTGCACCCGGCAGACAATAAAACAGAAAGACAGAGCTGCACAGCCAGGAGCCCTGAGCTGGCCTTAGTAGCATAGGCTAGATATGTATCCAGGAAAAGCTTCGACTGAATGTAATCCAGAATTGTAAACTCAGAATGTAAGTTCAGATGAATGCAATCCTAGGGCTCAACTCCCGGGGTCATTTCCCAAACCTCCTTTGCACTAACGCGCCGTCAAGTTTTCTGAGGAGATCTCTTAGGTGACAAGTGCTCTGACCGCCCTCACCAGTAGCAGCACCCCTAAGAGCACTATGCCTTCCGGGAGTCCACTCCACAGCCACGGGTACTAGGCCAGAAGGGAAATCTGACCGTTCGCCGGGGAGGACGCATTACCCCCGCAAAGGTTCTCATCAACTGTCAAGCATGCGCAGGTTGGTGGTATATTGACTCCGAGCGAGATATTATGCCTAGAATGCCAGATGCACATGCAAAGACTTAGCTGGTTTTTGCCGTGTCCTTGATCTACTCTGTCCTTCCCGGGTATCCAGCTCCTGAGCCGCTCTTCAGCATCCATCCTGTCCCGGGAGAGGCGCTACACACAACACACTTTCAGTAGGAAAAGAATGGACCCTCCCTTACATGTCGTGAAAGTGTTTCATCCGGAGCAACCCGCAAGCAAAGTTGAATGTGCATTTCTGTGTTTAGGTTCTTTAAAACACAGCACTGCCCGTTCCACTTCTTACCGCGGCAGTACGGCACGATCAGGTGGCAGCGCCTACTGATAGGCTGCTCGCGCTCGACCTGTCAGCCACCGGCACCATGTCAGCCCCCTGCTTGGGGGTTGTTACGGATAACACACTTCACGACAACAAGAGAGGCTCACGGAATTGAAAAACTTATCTTTTATTCCTTGGCGACGATTCTTACACCCTTATACAGAACACTAGCCCCTTGGGCGTGCTTAGTTGACTCGAACTATCTGCGATTCATGTTCGTATTCAGGGGTAGAATTTCCGGAGATTCTCGATGTTCCAGGCGTTGCCCTCCGGCCTGCCTTTCTCGTCCTCCAGATAAACAGCTCCGGGTCTCAGGGTATGCGTCACCCGATAAGGTCCTTCCCACTTGGAGGACAGCTTGTTCATGTTATCAAGCTTCTGCTTCTTGCGGAGAACCAGGTCTCCGGGTTCCAGTACCCGTGAACGGATATGGCGATCATGATAGCGGCGGAGCCCTTGCTGGTATCGAGCAGATCGTAAGGAAGCTCGGCACCGCACCTCTTCCAGGAAGTTGATGTCATCAATCCTCCTCTCAGCTTGTGCGTCTTCATCATAGGCAAGTACCCGGGGGGATCCATGCCTGAGCTCTGTTGGCAAGACGGCTTCTGCTCCATAGACAAGGAAGAATGGTGTTTCTTGAGTGGCTCTGCTTGGTGTGGTTCTGAGGGACCACAAGACACTTGGTAGATGCTCAATCCAGTTCTTGCCCTTGTCTTCTAACTTGTCAAAGGCTTTGGTCTTCAAACCCTTTAGGACCTCCGCATTGGCTCGCTCCACTTGCCCATTGCACCTTGGGTAGGATACCGAGGCAAAGCACACCTTGATTCCCAGCTCTTCACAGAAGTTGAGGAAGGATCGGCTTGTGAACTGAGAGCCATTGTCCGATGATTCTGTTGGGTACTCCGAAGCGGTACACGATCCCTTCAATGAACTTGATGGCTGCTTGAGCTGTCTGTCTTGGTACTGGCATCACTTCCACCCACTTTGTGAACTTGTCGATGGCCACGAAAAGGTATTCATGGCCCCCGACAGACTTCGGTATCTTTCCCACGATGTCCAGCCCCCAGACCGCGAACGGCCAGGAGATTGGAATTGGCTGCAGAGCTTGCGCCGGCTGATGTATGTTCTTCGCATAGTATTGGCAGGCTTCACAGGTCTTGACTAGCTGCTCCGCATCACTGAGGACTGTTGGCCAGTAGAACCCGTGACGAAAACTTTACCCGCCAGTGATCTTGATGCCACATGACTTGAACATGTGCCTTCGTGATGTCCCGTAGCAGTACTTGGCCTTGTTCTTGAGGGATGCAGCGGAGCTTGACTCCGTTGTCCCGTCGCCGGTAGAGCTCGCCGTCGATCATGACGTAGAGCTTGGCTTGACGAGCCACCCGCTCGGCGTCGTGATCGTCCTCCGGGAGGGCGTGCTCCATGATGTACTTGACGATGTCCCGGGCCCAGGGTGGGTGGGCTCCTTCCACCGGTAGCACCATCCGACGGAAAGAAAGCATAGCTTCCTCCGCTGGAGGGGCTGCCGGGTCTTGAGCTTCTGGGCTGGCTACCCGTGTTGTCGAGGTAGAAGGGTCGCCAGCCCCCGGCGCAGATCTTGTCGCGAGCCTCTCGGGCGGGATCGAAGGTCGCCTGAGGACCTCGATGTAGATCCCGGGAGGCACTGGTTCTTGCTTGGACGCCACCTGCGATAGCTCATCCGCGGCCGTGTTTTCTCCCCGAGGGACGTACACAGCCCGGAAGTTGTCGAAGCGCCGCTGCAGCTTCCAGACCTCTTCAACGTATGGTGCCATCTGAGGGCACGCGTACTCCTTGTTCACTTGTTTGATGACTAGCTGAGAGTCACCCTTGACGACGATCTTGTTGATGCCGAGGCCGATGGCAGCACGAAGTCCTGCGAGCAGGCCCTCGTACTCCGCCGTGTTGTTGGAGATGTTCCCTTGGTAGTGCATCTGGACGACGTACTTCAGCCGGTCCCCGGTTGGTGAGGTTAGGACAACCCCAGCACCTCCTTTCCCCTTGGTGTAGGAGCCGTCGAAGTGCATGATCCAGGCGCTAGGATCTTCCTTCCCGGGGAGGCAGGTTTCCTCTTCCGGGTCGTCGAACGCCGTCTCGGTCCACTCGGCCGTGAAATCCGCCAGCGCCTGACTCTTGATGTTGTCCGTGTGCTCGAACTTGAGACCGAAACCTTGAAGCTCCATGGCCCACCATGATATGCGACCAGTGGCAAGTGGGTTCTCCAGGGGGCTTCTTAGGTTGTACTTGGACACCACCGTGATGGGATGGCTTTGGAAGTACGGCCTCATCTTGCGGGAGGCAATGAGGATTGCCAGCAGCAGCTTCTGCATCATGGGGTACCGCTCCCGGGCGTCGCGCAGCACTGCGCTGACGAAGTAGACCGGGTGCTGCACCTTGCGGGTCGCCGAGTCCTAGAGGGCTCGGCTTCCCCTCGTCTACGTCTTGGGGTGGGGACGATGTAGCCCCGGCGAAGTCTCGTCGGAGGGAGATTCTCCATTCCCGACGGGATCCGCGTCGCTTGGTGAAGTTGTAGTGACGCCAGGATCATGAGACCCCTGGTCACCCGACAGCCTTTTCTTGCACGGTTGCCCCGGAAGTGAGTTCCCGGGTCGCTTGCCCTTGATATTGCTTGACTTCTTTGGAGGAGCGTCACGCTCTACCACGAGCACAGCGCTGATCACCTGATTGGTGGCAGCAATGTACAGTAGTAGGGGCTCCTTCTCTTCTGGTGCCACGAGGATAGGTGGCGAGGCGAGGTAGCGCTTGAGGGACTGGAGGGCTTCCTCGGCCTCGGAGGTCCACTCCACGGGGCCTGACTTCTTGAGCAGCCTGAAGAACGGTAAGGCCCGCTTATGAGGACATCCCTAGCTCTTATACACTTTCTCCAATTGAAGATGTTGCTGTTCAAGATAAACCAAATGAATTGAGGATTGGACCAATGACAAGATCAAGAACCAAGTTATTAGAACATCAGGTGAACTCACTCTTATTAGAATATGATGTTTGTAATTCTGAGAATTTATACTACCTAAATCTATGCATTTATGTATGATCAGGGTTATTGATAACACAAGCATTCATGGAGGAGAGGAGCTGCAAGGTATGGAGTACATGGAGGATCACATGAAGAACAACAAGAATTTAATGGAGGATAAATTTCAGAACAAACACCACAAGTGCTTGAGGGAGGAGAGGGAGGCAGGAGCACAAGTGGAGATGCAAGAAGGAGGCGTACAACCCCCTGTTTGTGGCGCCAAGGAGGAGTCCTAGTCACCCTAGGACTTGGACCTGCGTGTCCCTTTTTAGGCCGAACCCAATTGGGTCGGTTTGTATCCAGTTAGGTTGGACCCAATCCGAGTTGGGCTAGGTGGGAGGGCTCCCTGGCTGCTGGCCGCACCCCTCCCCCATATATTCCCTATTGCTACGAGTTATTAGGTTAGACTACGATAAACCATAAACCCTAGAACCTCTTGTTGAACTGCGAGAAGCATTCATCTTGAAGTATTGTTACTGCTTGCAAATTCTGCGTGTTATCTGCTGTTCCATTGGGAATTAGGAGGTACAGGACCACTTGTAGTCGGTGGCTACTTGTGCAAGCTTGTGGAGTTGAGAATATCCAAGGGGTTGCAAGCTGTTGCATTGGCAACAGGGATCGGCCAGGAGAGTTTTCAGCGAGACAAGAGTTATCCAATCCATCCATCCAACAATTTCGCCACATCTCACTGAGAAGATCGGGACACCCCTTATCATCTTGGTATCAGAGCCACAGGTTTACTCGGTGAGAATTTTCCATACCCTAGTTATTTGAGTGTTTTTATTCCTATCCAGAAAAAGCCATACAAAAATATTAGCTCTAGATATTGCCATAGCCTTAGATCAGCCCAATTTGCATCTACTAGTTGCTGTTTGTGTTGGTCTTTGCGTTGCCTTTTTCTTTTTGTGTCTTCGTGTTTAGGTTTTGGGTTAGGGTTCTAGTTGTGTTCGAGTCCTTGTTTATTTCTGTTCGGAGTCCATATAGAAAAATCCCACAAAAAAATAACCTACCCGAGTTGTTCTCCTAGTTGGATCCGAGTGCTATTTCTATTTCATACCGCGGCACAAAGCTACCAAATTTCCTGCCGTGGTGTTCTAGGCCAAATCGGAGTCCAATTCCGAGTTGAGGTTGATTTGCTGCTGCGGCACAATTCCTTCCTTTTCTCTGCCGTGCGTTCCCTAGTGCTACTCGGAGTCCTAGTCGTTGCCCTACCGCGGCACGGTTTTGCTCGTTTTTCTGCCTCGAGTCCGAGTTCGCCTAGTACTCTGTCCGTTTTTCTTGCCAATTTCTCAAGGTCTCCTATCCGTATCTTTGAGAGATTTAGACACAGCCTATCTACACATATATTTAGGAGCTTACCTACAAGACTAGCTATTTTTCTTGCTCACAGGCTGCTCAATAGGTTTCGTTGCACGGCGTTGTGTTTCTGAAAAAAATTTGCTCCGCGGTGCGACATATTGTGGCCGAGAGAGAAGTGCTACAGTGAAGAGGCCTGAAAGTTGATTATAGCACTGAAGTTTTGGGAGCTGATTATATTGCTGTTTGCACTAGTAAATTGAGCAATCTTGTGCCTGTTTTTCATTGAGCTATTGCTAGTGTCTTTCGAGTGCATTGCAAAATTTCCATCCATATATTTGCATTGCCACATTTGTCTCCATATTTGTGTGAGTTTCCTAGGTGTGTTTTTGATATCATCACAAACAGCAAATAGGATTTGTACGTTGGTGTTGTTAGGTCTTCCAACCAAGCTCCACCAAATACCCTGTTTTGTCGTGTGATAGCTCAAACCCCCGGTATTCTCTCCTTCACATCAAGTCACATTAGCGCTGCTACTTGGTGAGTAAGTCTTTCTATTCACTTTGGAACGGTAAGATCCACCTTTATTTGCTGCTCTAGAGTGAGTTGAGAGAGAACACCACATACACTTATTTTTATTTCACTAACCTATTAATCATGGCTTCTGCTAGTGATGTTTCTGTGCAGCAAAAGAAGAACCCTGATGAGGTGGTGAAGTGGAATGAGTTTGAAGCTTTGCGTGATTACTTGAAGAACAGAATTGCCAAATCAGCTGAAGATTTGCAAGAAGATTTGCAGCGTGTAGAATTGAAATTAGAAGGTGCTGCTACTCAAGATTCTGTCACAGCCTTACAAGCATCTATGACAGCCCTCACAAGGCAAATTGCCGATTTAGCTACTTTAGTGAACCAACAAGTCCCTCAAGATAATGACAATGCAAGTGTCCACGGTGGCAATGGTCATGCTAATGACAATGAGGACTTTGATCTTGATGTTGGTAGAGGTGAGCGAGGTCATGCTGCTGCTCGTGGCCGTGGTTTTCATGCCATTGGTGCACAGAGAGTTCCCCATGTTGACAACAACCGAGAGGATGATGGTTTGGGCAAGCCAAAATTTTCTATCCCTTCTCTCAGCTTTGATGACAATGATGTGGAAGAATATCTCATGTGGGAGCTCAAGATGGAGAAACTATGGCGTTTTCATGACTATACTGAAGATAGGAAAATTAAACTTGCTTCTTCTGGGTTTGATGGATATGCTCTTCTTTGGTGGGACAACATTACATCCAAGCGAATGGAAGAAGGACAACCAGAAATTGTTACTTGGCGAACCATGAAGCAAGTTATGAGGGACAGATTTGTGCCAAAGAATTATATTAGAACTTTATATGATCAATTGCAGCAATTGAAGCAAGGTGTTAAATCTGTGGACGCTTATTACAAGGAGATGGAGTTGATACTACAACGTGCTCGTGTGAGAGAGGAACCTGAGCAAACTATGCAGCGTTTCCTTTCAGGCTTACAATTCAAAATTAAGAGCATTGTGAGGCATCTCCAATATGCTGATATGAATGAGTTGCTACATCATGCAAGAGAGGCTGAAGCTCAATTGGCCGAGGAGGCTAGGTTGGCTGCTAGAACTTCAGTAAGGGAGTTTCCCTCCGAGAACATCTCCTATTACACCCCAACCAGCCCAAACATCCTCAATTCGTGGTGCACCATCCACCAAACCAGAATCAAATTTTTCGAGTGCAAAGAAGTCACCACAACCAGCAGCAAGTACAACTAGCTCCAGTGCATCAATAGCCCGAAATAGAGACATGAACTGCCATACTTGTGGAGGTAAAGGCCATTTCAAGAGAGAGTGTCCAAACAAGAAGGTGATGCTAATCAATGAGGACAATGAGTATGAAACAGGTGATGATGCTGATCCTAATGATGATGATGATGCGTGTGATGATGATGATGATGGTCCAATTGATGCTTATGCTACACATTATCCCACTATTGTGTGCACACAAAAAACGTTGAGTGTGACACCAAGTCCTGAAAATCAGAGATGTAATCTATTTCAGACCAAGGCAATTGTTGGTCCTCAAATGGCTTGCAAAGTTATTATTGATGGAGGGAGTTGCAGAAATTTAGCAAGTAAAGATTTATGTGCCAAGTTGAAACTGAAATATATACCACACCCTCATCCTTATTATATTCAGTGGTTGAGTGACAATGAGAGATGAAGGTGAGTCACATGGTGAGAGTAGAATTTCAGATTGGACCATATAAGGATACCATTGAGTGTGATGTGGTTCCTATGACTGTTTGCCACATGTTGTTGGGAAGACCATGGCAATTTGACAGGAGTGCTATACACAATGGAAGAGCAAATACATATCAGTTGAATTGGCATGGGAAGGACATTATATTGAGGCCTATGACACCACAGCAAATTGTAAATGAGTCTCGTCAAAAAACAGAAGTAAATCTTGAAAAAGAGAGTGAGAGAGTAGATAAAAGAGAGAATAATATTGCTGTGAGTGAGTCTAGCAAAACCAAACCGAGTGGTAAAATTCAAAGTGAGGGAGTGAACCTATTATGCATGTTAGCCACCAAAGAGGATTTGAGAGAATTTCGTGAGGATCCTAGTTTGCTTCCTATAGTGCTTATGCACAAGGGAGAAATATTAGTTTCTAATGACATGACCCCTATTTCTCTTGGTGTTTCTAATGTGTTGCAGGAATTTAATGATGTGTTTCCGGATGACGTACCTCCTGGTTTGCCACCATTGCGTGGGATAGAACATCAAATTGATTTGATACCAGGAGCAACATTGCCAAACCGAGCCCCTTATAGGACAAATCCCCAAGAGACAAAAGAAATTCAGAAACAAGTGCAAGAGCTTCTGGACAAAGGTTATATTCGCATTAGCTTGAGTCCTTGTGCTGTTCCTGTTATTTTAGTTCCTAAAAAAGATGGTACTTGGCGCATGTGTGTAGATTGTAGAGCAATTAACAACATCACTATTCGTTATCGTCATCCTATTCCACGATTGGAAGACATGTTAGATGAATTAAGTGGTGCTGCTGTTTTCTCTAAAATTGATTTGCGTAGTGGTTATCATCAAATTAGGATGAAAGAGGGGGATGAGTGGAAAACAGCATTCAAAACAAAATTTGGTTTATATGAGTGGTTAGTAATGCCTTTTGGTTTAACTAATGCACCTAGTACTTTCATGCGATTAATGAACCATGTTTTGAGAAACTTTATTGGCAAGTTTGTGGTTGTGTACTTTGATGACATATTGATTTACAGCCGCAATGATATTGAGCATGTTGATCATATTAGACAAGTTTTGCATGTGCTACGTGAACATAAACTTTATGGTAATCTTGCTAAGTGCACATTTTGCAAAGATAAGGTCATATTTCTGGGATATGTTGTTTCTAAGCACGGGATTGAAGTAGATGAAACTAAAATTGAAGCTATTAAAAATTGGCTAATTCCCATGACTATTAGTCAATTACGAAGTTTTCTTGGTCTTGCTGGATTCTATAGACGTTTTGTGAAAGATTTTAGTACTCTTGCTGCACCCTTGAATGATCTTACTAAGAAAGGTGTTGTTTTTGAGTGGGGGGTAGCACAAGATATTGCTTTTGATGAGCTGAAACGTCATTTAATTTCTGCACCATTATTGATACTTCCTGATTTCCATAAGCAATTCGAAATTGAGTGTGATGCTAGTGGCATTGGAATAGGAGGTGTGTTAATGCAAGAGAACAAACCCGTGGCTTATTTTTCTGAAAAATTGAATGGAGCCCAATTGAATTATTCTGTTTATGATAAAGAATTGTATGCACTTGTTAGAGTTCTTGAGGTTTGGAAACATTATTTGTGGCCAAAAGAATTTATCATACATTCTGATCATGAAGCTTTGAAATTTTTGAAGAGCCAATCTAGTCTTAATAAACGTCATGCTAAGTGGGTTGAATTCATTGAATCTTTTCCCTACATAATTAAGTACAAGAAAGGCAAAGATAATGTAGTTGCTGATGCTCTCTCTAGGAAAAGCATGTTATTAACACAATTAGATGTGCAAGTTCCTGGTTTGGAGAGTTTGCGTGATTTGTATGCTCAAGATCATGATTTTTCGGTTCCATATGCTAAATGTTCTAATGTGAAGGCATGGGATAAATTTCATATACATGATGGATATTTGTTTAGAGCTAACAAATTATGTGTGCCCGAGTCATCCGTGCGTTTGTTATTGTTGCAGGAATCACATAGTGGTGGATTAATGGGACACTTTGGGCGTGAGAAGACATTGCTCATGTTGGCTGATCACTTCTACTGGCCACGCATGAGGAAAGATGTGGACAGGTTTGTGAGGCGTTGCATCACTTGCAACAAGGCTAAATCAAAATTAAAGCCTCATGGTTTGTATACTCCTCTTCCTGCACCTACTACTCCATGGGAGGATATTAGTATGGATTTTGTGCTAGGATTACCAAGAACAAGAAGAGGACATGATTCTATATTTGTGGTAGTGGATAGATTTTCCAAAATGTCACACTTTATTGCCTGCCACAAGAGCGACGATGCGTCGCATATTGCTAATCTGTTTTTTAGGGACATTGTACGTTTACATGGAGTACCAAGGACAATTGTTTCTGATCGTGACGCGAAGTTTATGAGCTATTTTTGGAAGACACTATGGGGGAAGCTGGGAACAAAGCTGCTGTTTAGTACTACATGTCACCCCCAAACTGATGGACAAACGGAGGTGGTGAATCGCACACTATCAACACTATTGCGAGCCATGATCAAGAAGAATTTACGAGAGTGGGAGGATTGTTTACCGCATGTGGAGTTTGCTTATAACAGGGCGGTGCATTCAACTACTCAATTATGTCCGTTTGAAGTGGTGTATGGTTTCAAGCCAATTACTCCGCTTGATTTGCTGCCGCTTCCACTACACGAGAGAGTAAACATGGAGGCATCGATGCGTGCAGATTTTGTGAGGAAGATACATGAGAAGACCAAGCAAGCAATTGAGAAGAAAGGAAGATATGTTGCTGATCGTGTTAACAAGAAGCACAAGGAGGTGATATTTCAGCCCGGAGACATGGTTTGGGTGCATTTTCGCAAGGACAGATTTCCCACATTGCGCAAGTCCAAGTTGATGCCACGAGGAGCAGGACCATATAAAGTGCTTGCACGGATCAATGATAATGCCTATTCCATTGATCTTCCTAGTGATGAGTTCGGTGTTAGTAATTCATTCAATGTTGCTGATTTGACACCATACTTTGGAGATGACCTTGCTGCGTCGAGGACGACGCCTTTTCAAGGGGGGGAGGATGATGAGGACATCCCTAGCTCTTATACACTTTCTCCAATTGAAGATGTTGCTGTTCAAGATAAACCAAATGAATTGAGGATTGGACCAATGACAAGATCAAGAACCAAGTTATTAGAACAGCAGGTGAACTCACTCTTATTAGAATATGATGTTTGTAATTCTGAGAATTTTATACTACCTAAATCTATGCATTTATGTATGATCAGGGTTATTGATAACACAAGCATTCATGGAGGAGAGGAGCTGCAAGGCATGGAGTACATGGAGGATCACATGAAGAACAACAAGAATTTAATGGAGGATAAGTTTCAGAACAAACACCACAAGTGCTTGAGGGAGGAGAGGGAGGCAGGAGCACAAGTGGAGATGCAAGAAGGAGGCGTACAACCCCCTGTTTGTGGCGCCAAGGAGGAGTCCTAGTCACCCTAGGACTTGGACCTGCGTGTCCCTTTTTAGGCCGAACCCAATTGGGTCGGTTTGTATCCAGTTAGGTTGGACCCAATCCGAGTTGGGCTAGGTGGGAGGGCTCCCTGGCTGCTGGCCGCACCCCTCCCCCATATATTCCCTATTGCTGCGAGTTATTAGGTTAGACTACGATAAACCATAAACCCTAGAACCTCTTGTTGAACTGCGAGAAGCATTCATCTTGAAGTATTGTTACTGCTTGCAAATTCTGCGTGTTATCTGCTGTTCCATTGGGAATTAGGAGGTACAGGACCACTTGTAGTCGGTGGCTACTTGTGCAAGCTTGTGGAGTTGAGAATATCCAAGGGGTTGCAAGCTGTTGCATTGGCAACAGGGATCGGCCAGGAGAGTTTTCAGCGAGACAAGAGTTATCCAATCCAACCATCCAACAATTTCGCCACATCTCACTGAGAAGATCGGGACACCCCTTATCACCCGCTCCCCTAGCCTTGAGATGAAGCGCCCGAGTGCAGTGATGCACCCGTTGAGGCGCTGTACGTCCTTGACCCGCCGGGGCACCTCCATGCGCTCGATTGCCTTGATTTTGTCCGGATTCGCCTCGATCCCTCGGTGAGAGACCAGGAAACCCAGCAGCTTGCCGGAGGGGACCCCGAACACGCACTTGTCGGGGTTGAGCTTGAAGTTGACCCGGCGGAGGTTCTCGAAGGTCTCATGCAGGTCTTGGATGAGGGAGTCCTTGTACCGGGTCTTGACCACGATGTCGTCGATGTACGCTTCGACGTTGCGGCCCAGCTGCGACCCAAGGCATGCTTGCATTGCGCGCTGGAAGGTAGCGCCGGCATTTCGGAGGCCAAAAGGCATCCGGGTGTAGCAGTAGCAGCCCTTGGGAGTGATGAAGGCCGACTTCTCTTGGTCCTCGAGTGACATCATGATCTGGTGGTACCCGGAAAAGGCATCCAGGAAACACAGCAGCTCGCACCCGGCCGTGGAATCCACGATCATGTCGATCCGCGGCAGGGGGAAGGGGTCCTTGGGACAGGCCTTATTCAGGTCTGTGAAGTCGATGCAGAGTCTCCACTTGAAGGTCATGGGTTTCGGTACCACCACGGGGTTGGCCACCCAGCTTGGGTGGGGAACCGACCGGATGACACCAGCTTCTATCAACTTGTCCACCTCGGCGATGATGAACGCCAGCTTTTCCTTGCTTTGGTTCCGGAGAACCTGCTTCACGGGGCGAGCCCCCGGATTGACCGCCAATTTGTGCTCGATCACCTCCCTTGGTACGCCGGGTAAACCTGATGCCTCCCACGCGAAGACGTCAGAGTTTTCCCGAAGGAAGGCGACGAGCGTGCTTTCCTATTTGTCGGTGAGGCGGGCGCCGATGGTGATGGAGCGAACTCCGTCACTGGTTAGCGCCACCTTCTTGGTCAGCTGCGGATCGCCATGGAATGGCGCCTTCTTGGGTGGAGTAGATGTGGAGCCCCCGGGGTGCCCTTCGCCCCCGGGGAGAGCCCCATCATCATCCTCCTGTACACCTTGAGGGATGTCCGCCGTGGTTGCCACCGTCTGGTTCAGCTGGTGAACGCAGTAGATAGCATCGTCGATGTCGGCCCTGACCTTGATCACGCCCCACGGCGCCGGAATCTTCAACATGTTGTAGGCGAAGTGGGAGACGGCCATGAACTTGGCCAGAGCAGGTCTGCCAAGTATGCCGTTGTACGGTAGCGGAGTGTCGGCGATGTCGAAGACGATTTCCTCGGTGCGGAAGTTCTTGGAGTCGCCGAAGGTGACCGGAAGGGTGATCTTCCCGAGGGGTCGAGTAACACTTCCGTTCACGCCTTGGAACACCCCAGTGTCTTGTAGGCGAGACAGGGGATTTGAAGGACAGCCAGGACCTTCGCCGTCAGCAGGTTGAGGCTGGAGCCTCCGTCGACCAGCATCTTGGTGACCTTGTAGTTGTGGATGACGGGCGACACGATCAGCGGCAGGGTCCCGACCCCGGCAGTGTTCGCAGGGAGGTCTTCTGGGTCGAAGGTGATGACTTGGCTGGACCAGTCCAGGGCTTGGACGGAGCAGAAGCTACCGCGTTCAGCTCCCGGACAAGTCTCTTGCAGGCGCCGTTGGAGGGAGGCAGAGAAGACCCTCCGTGGATGCACCCGACGACCCCCGTGACTTCTTGATACTTGCCGCCGTTGCCTCCTTGGGGAGCCGGAGCTTCCCCGTTGCCGACGTGGGCGGCCTCCGGAGTGTTGTACCCGCGACCACCTTGACCGCCGCGTCCTCCTCCGCGGCCCCCGCGGCCACCACCTCGGTACCATCCACGGCCGCCTCCGCCTTGGCGACCCGTGGGACAGTCACGAGCGATGTGCCCGGCAGTGCCGCAGTTGTAGCAACCGTCTTGACTGACCCCATCAGCTCGGCGTTGCTCTCGGACGGCGAGGTTCTTGAGCATGCGGCAGTCCTTGAGCAAGTGGTTGCCTTCTGGATGAATGTGGCACCAGGGATCACCTTCACCTTCTTCCTCGGAAGTCGGCGCGGGCTTGGTCTTCTTCGGAAGAGGCTCGGTGACGAAGATCCGCTTGTCGGGTCCAGGGTCCCGCTTCTTGTTCTTAGCTGGAGCGGCCTTGTCCTCGGGTTCATCCTCCCCGGGGAACTTGGCTCCTTCTTCAGCTCGAGCGCACCGGTCTGCAAGCTCCCAGAGCTTTCGAGCAGACTCGACGCGATGGATGCTCAGCTTCTCGCGCATCTTGGGGTTGCGGACGTTGGCGTGGAAGGACTGGATCACCAACTCCTCCTTGATGCACGGGATGGTGTTCATCTTCTGGGTGAAGCGCTGGATGAACTTGCGGAGAGTTTCACCCGGCAACTGCTTGAAGTCGTGGAGATCACTGGGAGCCCCCGGGCGCTCGTACCCGCCTTGGAAAGCCCCCAGAAACTGCTCCTTCAGTGCCCGCCAGGAACGGATGGAGCACTTGGGAAGGTTGAGAAGCCAAGTCTGGGCATCTCCCTTCAGGGCCAACGGGAACCAGTTGGCCATCATGACCTCGTCGGCCCCGGCAACCATCGCAGCAGAGAGTAGATCTGCAGAAAGTCCCGGGGGTTCGTGGTGCCGTCGTAGCGGAGAACGTCGATCTTGAATTTCTTGGGCCAGTTGAAGTGGCGGAACTCGGGAGCGAGGGCGAGGCAGCCTTCGGCGAGGTCGATGCCCCGATCTTCCCGGCGGTGACGTTCTCGGCGACGCTCGATGCGGGTGCGCATATCCTCGTTCTGACGGCTGTTGAGCTCGTCACGAAGATCTGGGTTGCGCGAGGTAGACGACCCGATGGAGATGGCCTCGCCGTGATCGCGGTTTAGCCGATCAGCCATCGGTGGCGCGGTGCGAGGAGGCGCCGTCTTGGCTTGACGTTCACCACGAGGCTGGCCTCGCGGATCACGTGTTTTGTCTTGTGCTGCTCCGGGGTTGTCGACGGTGGGAGCTTGAGTGGGTTCGACCCACGGACCACCATCGGCGAAGTCGAGGAGCCTCTCGACGCGAGTCCTCCATTCTTGGTAGACCTTGGGGTCGCCGCTGCTTGGAGGGAACTGCATCAGTGCCTTGGCAGCGACTAGAGCATCATGGCGAGCTTGCACGTCCGAAGGTGAGTGCGCGGAGGTCTTGCTCTTGGATGCTCGTGGATCCCCGCTGGGGCGAACGCCGTGGTTCCCTCCTCCAGCGGTGGGCTCCTTGCCGGTGCCGTTGCAGACGCTCTTCTCCCCTGAGCGAGGAGGAGGCATGGTGGCGCCCTTTGGAGCCGCCGCTCCGCCAGGGCCGTTGTCCTTGTCGCGACCGTCCACTTCGTCCGGCGCCACCCTCTCCATGGGAGGCGGGGACGGAGAGACGCTCCGCCGTGCGCAGCAGCACGACGTTCAGCTGAAGCTTGGGTGCGCGAGGGAGAGACCGGCTTGGACGCCGCAGGATCTCCCTTCTTCCTTGGAGGCATGCTTGACGAAGAACTTGCCGATGAACTTGATGAAGATGAATCCAGCACTTGCGCCCCCTACCTGGCGCGCCAGATGTCGTGTCTCGTTGCACGGACACCGGGAGTATAGGATACCCCCTTTTAGGTTCGGCACGGGGCGCGAAGGAGGCTGAGAATCGTCTTCTTGGGCGGAGTCTAGATCAAGCTCTCCTCTCCACGATCAAAGCATGCAACCAAAGGGACACAAGGAGCTACCCAGGTTCAGGCCGCCCGGAGGCTAAAAGCCCTACTCCTGCATGTCTGGATTGATGAGTTCTTCATAGTGTGGCTTACAATGGAACCTCCCGGCAGGGTACCCGGAAGGGTTTTGGCCCGAGGTAGAAGAAGGACAGATCCTGACCCGGAGGAGATCACCTTCCTCTCTACCTCCGCAGCCCTAGTCTAGTCTTGCTCTGGTTCTCTCTTTTCTCCTTTCTTGTGCTTGTTTTATCTTCCTCCCCTCCTCCCGTGCCTTGGTCCTCCTTTTATAGGCTAAGGGGTTGCCACAGGGTCACGTGAGGGGATGAGGGACCTTCGGGGTGAAGGACCCTCCTCATCTAGTTTAGGAGGAGACGTGGCCTCTCCTCAGCCTAGCGTCTCCTCTGGGTTAGGTGGGAGCGTCCGCCTTGGGGTGGACAGGAGCTGACACCACCACGGGACGTGCTTCCCGCCCGCGCTGCCTTCGCCTTGCTGCCCAAGTCTTCCGTGGTGAGGTGGAGTGCTTATCCACAGGAACGTAGGAAGTACCCGGGAGGGAGCCTGGCCTCCTGCCGGGAACTCGGGCTCTCGGGTCCTTCCTGGCCTTCTCGCTTGATTCGGGGACCCGGAAGGTCCCTAGGACCGGAGCCCTTAGTCGTCGTTGGCCATGTGCGTCTTGACGGTGAACCCGCCAGCTTGACTTGAGTCTTGGTCTTATCCATCTTCATCTTGGGCCCACATGGGGTGGACCCACTTTGGCAGTACTAGGGGAACCCCATGTTCCACTGTTGCGACAACCCCCTTGATCCTTATCATGTGGTATCTGATTACTGGGTTTATCACAGCGAAATTTTGTTGATCAAGTTGCTAGATTGATTTGCTTCAGATCGGCAAGATTGGAGGCGAGACCGGCTGCAGGTTGCAAATCGGTGAGATTGGATAATTGTCGCAGGCGGGTGTTGTTGCAGATCGCAGTCGGTGGAGATCGTTTCTGCTACTGGGTTTCGATCGTGGTCGCTTTGATCGTGTTTGGTTGTGGAGTTTACGAAGAAGGGAGCAGGGGAACGTCGGCGTCGTCAGGTGCGATCGTGGACAACACAGTCCAGGCGGTCCACGTTTTCTAGCCAGGGCCGATCGATCAAGGCCAGCGCACTACCGCTCGTTCACCTGGAAGATTCGATCGCGGGAGGGAGCAGCCGCACGTGGGTGTGGTGGTGGCGATCCGCAGGTTTCCTGGCCACGTCCTGCCTGATCCGATCGTGAATTGCAGCAGGAGTCAAGGAGCAGCACGTTGGTTTGCACTTGGTCACGTTTTCTTTTGATTGGAGTGCTGAATTAATTATTGGGGTGGCCACGTGATCTGTTTACTACTAGGTAGCGACGGTTTCATTCCAAGGATTGCTGTTGTCTGCTATCTACTGCCATACAAGATCGCTATACCACAGACATTGTCTGCCCCTCAGCGCGAAGCCAGTTTTCAGGTCAAAACCGAGCCCTTGCAGATCGGTTTGGTACTGCAATTTTTGCTCCGCGGTGCGACATATTGTGGGCGAAAGAGAACAGGAGAGAGGTGTCAAAGTCCGGCGCACTATTACTGTAGCAGTCCGTGAATTACACAATATTCAGATATGAGTACTTTTATGAGTGATTACTATGGCAAGAGGTGTCAAAGTGGCAAGAGAGATGGTGATGTATTTGATGACTATCTAGACATCCTAAATGGTGTGGCATGGGATGATTCGTCAATCAAGTGGAGACTGGACTACTTGGCACCTTATACTGAATACGAGTTATGGGAACGTCATATGCGAGAGGGTTTCTACAGATGTGATACATACGAGTCGGTGGATCAGTCTACGCGTTTGGTTCTTGCACTGCGACGTGTGGATGAGGAGGTGACTCGTTGGTGGAATGAGGAGATGTCTGGGAAGGACAACACATATGCACCTTGGGGTAATTTTACTCAATTTCTGCGTGCCTGTTTTCTGTCTCCTCGTCGTAAGGTATCTTGTACCAAACCTGTGAAGGCGACAAAGGTTGTGCAGCGGAGGGCTGATGTTGACAAGAGGGCGCAGCCTTGTTCCAAGGAGGTTGCTATGTCTTTTCCACCCCCTGCAATGGGTGTGAAGACAGTAGTTCCATTGCAAACGGTCAGTGCAGCCGAGACAAAGATTTCTGAAGCGCAGCAGCCTGATGTTGAGAAAGTTGTTGTTTGCGCTGAAACTGCAGTGGATACGGTTGAACCATTGAGTGGGCTAAATATGCAACTCAAAAGGAAACATGAGGAGGCTTGCAAAATAGTTGACAAGTGTCAGCGATGGAGTTTATTTCAGACTCAGTGCATGATAACAGGCAAACACTGCAAGCTCATGATTTATGGTGGTAGCTGTACTAATGGCATAAGCAAGGCAATGGTGGCAGGATTGGGGTTGTCTACTTGGCGTATTCCTGAACCTAAGCATCTGGAGTGGTTAAATAGTTGTGGTATGCTGAAGGTTACTCATAAGGTGCGTGTGTCATTTACAGTTGGTGACTATGTTGATGAGGTTGAGTGCGATGTATTGCCATTGGAGGTGTGTGGGCTGTTACTTGGTCGACCTTGGCAGTATGATCGCAATGTTACTCATGCTGGGAGAGCAAATACATATTCTTTTATGCATGATGGTAAACAGCAGATTTTGAAGCCTATGAAGGATGATCAAATTAAATCTGATGTGGAGCTGGTGATACACAAGGAGAAGTTGCATAAAGCTGAACCAAAACAGCGGTTAGCTAAGTTGCAGCAAGTGGAGCATGATGCAAGGAGCGTTGGTACTGAAATTGATTCAACCATGCATGTAGATGACAAGCCTGTGCTTGTTGGTGACAAGTTAGTTGAAGACAAGCCTCTTATTGAGGAGAAGAAGGATGTTGCAGCATGTGTTATTATGCCAGTTTGTGTTGACACAGTTGTTTAGACTGAGGATATTGGTGCTGATCATGTCCCAGTGCATGTGGTGTTGCGGGGTGACAAGTCCAATTTTGTGAGTACACCTGTGAGGCGTTTTGTTGGAGCAGCAGTGCATATGCACAAAGGCAAGCATGGACATGTTCGTCAGGTGTGTGGCCCAGGCATTACTCATCTTTTGCAGGGTCGTGCAAAGCAGGTTCATGTTCAGCAACACGAGGTTCCAACAAGAGTTGAGAAGAAGAAGATGGTGGCGCCTAGGTCCAAGCTCATGTGGAGAGGAAAGGAGGTGCAGGCGCCCAAGGCTGAATAAGTCGAGCAGGCCGAGCGGGAGGATGTGGTGAGGAAGGCAAGCAAGACTTGAACATGGAGAAGACGCATGATGCTGTTGTTCATATCACGCCACCTTTTCAGGCAGACCCTCACGCATTGGGGACAACGCTTCTTGAAGGGGGGAGGATGATACGGGCACGACGGAGGAGATGAAGCCCAATTTCAGGACTCCACCAAGCTAGATGTATTAATCTTGTGTTGCTATTTTAAATAATTAGAGTTTTTAATAATTATGAGTTTGGGCTTGGTTTGGGCCTGTCCAACCAAGTCAAGGTAGGGTCCACTAGTAGGGCGGTACTGTAGCGCGGTCCTGTAGCGCGGTACTGTAGCACCCCTCCATATAAGGCTAGGGGCTGAGAGTTAGAAGGGGTTCAAAAATTTAGGTTAAAAACTATCTCGTGTGAGAGGTGTATCTTCCCTCCGGGGAAACGGCGCTGCCGTGTTATCAATAAAGATTGCTGCGGAGGTTCTTGTGTTCATCAAGGATTGTCGTGCTTTGGTTTGAGGCGTGGTGATCTCCATCACGTTGCTTGCTAGATTTATTCCCCACCTTCAGGTGACGCCATTGGTGTTGTTGGAAGGATTTATCGTTCGGGTTACTCGCTGTGAAAGATCGGGACAAAATCAGAGGATCACCCCCTTGATCCTTATCAATGTTCATTATCAAATTGCTTAAAATTCATTATGCTACTTCTCAAAGATATAATCTTAGCAGGAGGATAGTATTTCCAATAAAGTCATCTTTGCATTTAGTCCATGAATCAATACTGTTTCTAGGCAAAGATAGCAACCATTCTTTAGCACGTCCTCTCAAGGAGAAAGGAAAAAGTTTCAGTTTTATAATATCACCTTCTACTTCCTTATTGTTTTCCATTTCAAATAATTCAACAAAGTTATTAAGGTGAGCAGCAGCATCATCAGTACTAACACCAGAAAATTGCTCCTTCATAACAAGATTTAAAAGTGCAGGTTTAATTTCATAAAACTCTGCTTTGGAAGCAGGAGGAGCAATAGGTGTGTATATGAAATCATTGTTGTTTGTGCTAGTGAAATCACACAACTTAGTATTTTCAGGAGTACTCATTTCAGCAAAATTAAAACAAAACAGGAAACAAAACTGAAAATAAACTAGATGCAGGGTACTAATTTTTTTGTGTTTTTGATATTTAAAAGCAAAAAGATAAAATAAAATAAACTAAGCAAGATAAAAACAAAGTAATGAGATTGGAAGCGTGAGACTCCCCTTGCAGAAGCTTCTCTAATTCCTCGGTAATGGCGCAGTAAATGTGCTTGATGACGTGAAAACACACGTTCGTTGGGAGACCCCAAAAGGAAGGTATGATGTAGTGCAGCAGCAATTTTCCCTCAGTATGAAAACAAGGTTATCGTGTCCAGGAGGAATCAAAAGTGCTTCGAAGGTTGTTAGCAGCGCCATTACCCGATCACTGACGTGGAACCTGCACACAACACAATCAAACTACTTTGCCCCAACGAAACAGGAAGTTGTCTATCTCCCCGGCTTGTTCAAAACAAAGGATTAAACGTATGGTGTGGAAAATAGTATTAATTGCAGAAAGTAAAAGAGAACAGATGTTTGTAGTTGGTGCTTTTATCAGTGTAAAAGAATGGACCGGGGTACACAGTTCACTAGTGGTGTCTCTCCATAAAAGATAACTAACATGCTGGGTAAACAAATTACAACTGGGCAATTGAAAAATAATGACCGCATGGCAATGCATTTATATGACAAGATGATTACTATGATATTTAATTGGGCATTACATCAAGATACATAGACCGTTATCCGTGTCCCCCGCCAGGTTAACATCCGTGTCCCCCGTTGGTATTAAGTTGCAAGCAACAGATAATCGCATTAAGCAAAGTGTGTAATGTAAACAATGCAAATGACACGTATACATAGCATCATTTTTTATCCCTAGTGGCAACAACACATCCACAACCTTAGTCGTTTCTGTCATTCGAGCCCAGATTACTGGAGACATGAACCCACTATCGAGCATAAATACTCCCTCTTGGAGTTACAAGCATCTTCTTGGCCAGAGCATCTACTACTAATGGAGAGCATGCAAGATCATAAACAACATATAAAGATAGATTGATAATCAACTTGATCATAGTATCAATATTCATCGGATCCCAGCAAACACAACATGTAGCATTACAATAAGATGATCTTGATCATGATAGGCAGCTCACAAGATCTAAACATGATAGCACAAAGTGGAGAGACAACCATCTAGCTACTGCTATGGACCCGTAGTCCAAGGATGAACTACTCACACATCACTCCGGAGGCAGGCATGGCGATGTAGAGCCCTCCGGTGATGATCTCCCCTCCGGTAGAGTGCCGGGAAGAGCTTGAGAACCCTCCCGAGCTAGGGTTGACGATGGTGGCGGCTCTGGAACTTTTCGTGGAATAATGCTCGGGTGTTTAGGGTTTTCGGGGCAGGAGGACTAAATAGGCTTAGGGGCGGCGTCGGGAGGGCAACCGAGGGGCCCACGCCACCCCTCGGCGTGCCTGGCATGGTGGCCGCACCCTAGGGTGGCGTGGCCGCCCTCTGGCGCCTCGCCGTCTCCCCTTTGGACTCTGTGGATGTGTCGGTGAAATATTTATGTACGTTGATTTTCGTCCAATTCCGAGAATATTCCCTGACTAGCTTTTCTGAAACGGAAAAACAGCAGAAAACAGGAACTGGCACTATGGCATCTTGCTAATAGGTTAGTCCCAGAAAATGCATAAAAATGCTATGAAGTGTATATAAAACATGTAACAACAGCATAATATCAACATGGAACATCAAAAATTATAGATACGTTTGAGACGTATCAATCTACGCGACCATCGCCTTAGCTTGGTTGTTCATAGTGCCTAATTGAATTCTGGCGCCGATAGTACCTTTTCATGCTTATCCTTACATATGTCTCACACCGGTGCACGCACTGGAGCAATGTTATTTTATTCGAACTGTACTGCATGTCAGCGCGAAGCTGTATCGTACTATCGCAAATAGCACCCCTGGGAGACGGGTGTCAGACTCAGCCTTGCTCTCTCACGTGAGGAAGGGTGAGATGCGATAGAAAACTCGGACGAACTCACCATCCAGGCTCTCGCCGGTCATGATCAATGGAACCCGAGGGTGAACCTGGTGTCCCTGCTGCTCTTTTTCAAATCTTCGGTTAATTAGTTGAAATAGAGCTACTTTTGCACATCGCTCATATACTATAATTTCGTTTATTTCTGCCACCTCCAACAGGTGGGAGTGGGACCCACAACTTTAGCCATTAGTAAGGTCTTACGTGCTATACCAAAAAAAGTGTCCTGTTTGATTTGTAGGGTAGGAAAGACATAGGAAAAGTGTAGGATTGCAATGTCATGCACATTCCAATCCTATAGAATTTGATTTGTACCAAAGTTTGTTTGATTCCATCAAAGGAATTGTTAAAAGAGCTTAGAGTGGATGTTAGAATTCCTATAGAAAGTAGTACAAAGATTCCAATGGGAAAAATTCCTATAGGAACTAATCCTATGAATCAAACTATTAGCAAAGGAAAAATTCCTATGGGATAAATTCCTACAAGAATCCTATGAAGTTCCTTTGAATCAAACAAGGCTCTAGTTTTCACAGAAAAGGGTGCGACATATCTGCACCATAATCATTTCGGACTAGTTTTGCACGCCGCTGCAATAATTTTGTTTATTTCTGCCACCTCCAACAGGTGGGACCCACAACTTAAGGTAAGGTCTTTTGTGCTATGCCAAAAATGTGTAAGGGATTTTCACAAAAAAGAAGCCACACACATGTCGGCACCAGAATGACTAGCTTTGCATATTGTCCCGACATGTGGGGCGCACCCTGTGAATTTATTTTTGTGTAGCACGTAAGACCTTTCTCTTGAAAATAGTTGTGTGTCCCACCTGCTTCAAAAAAAAATTGTGTGTCCCACCTGTCACATGTGGCAGAAATAACAGGAGAAATAATGTACAAATTAAAGTAGTCGTTCTAGTGTCGACATGTGGTGTAGCTTTTTTGTGAGAACCCCCCTTACAAAATATTTTGTGTAACATGTACGTAAGGTCACCTTATTACTACTTTCTTCAGATCGATGTGGCAGATATAAATAAAGTTAAATGAGTGATTCGCCAAACTAGTCATTCTCGTGCCCACATCTGGTGTCATTTTTTGCAAAAACATCCTTACACTTTTTTGCTATAACACGAAAGACCATACCGCTGTGTCACATCCCAAATTTTGGAACTAAGAAAAACTTAGTTTTACCAGACCCAAAATTCAGAACCAACAAAAACTTTTGAAATATTTTACTGATGATTGTGTTTTACTACCCATTACTATGTTTGAACTTGTGTGACTTGTTGTTAAGTTGATTGATTAACAAAAATAAGGCACGACCAATATAAAAATATATTTAATTTTGGTGATCATGTTATGACAAGAAAATATTCTATATATCTTTTCCATTCTTATTTTGGCCAACTCCATTTCAATGATACTTGATTTATCAATAACCAAAACTAAATACCAATATTTGAGAAAGTAAAAGTATTTCCAAAATTGTGTGTTTCCAAAATTATGGAAATCTATCTGCTACCTCCTATCCATTTTTTTTTAACCTTGATATTTTGCATTTGTATGCAACTCCCATTTTATAAACTTTGATTATCACTTCCTTTGAAAATAACCCCAGTGGGAAATATATTACCCCACATATTTTGTCTTGCTCAAAACCCTTTTTCAAAAGTATAAAGGTGAAGTTGAGACAGTTTTAAACATCATCTTGTCATAATTAAGTGTGATCTTTTTATAAGATAGTATTATTGATTATGTAAATGGTGGTGTGATTAATTCTTGTGTTTGATTTGTGTGATTTTGGTTGTGATGTGGATCTGGTTGTGATTATTTGTTTAATGGACTTCTGATTGTATTAATTGTTAATTCTTATTTTATTGTTTGCTTGGGTGATTATTTACACCAATATACTTGAGTGCTAAGTTGGAAACCCATTGGTCCCAAAATTTGGAATCTGACTTAAACTTAAAAGCAAACTCCTCAATTACTCAACAAATGGAAATTAAGATCATGATTTAAAGAAATGATCTTAATAAATAATTTTCTCTACTTAACTATCTATTTCCTTCAAACCAATAATTTTCTCTATGAAAGTAAAAACTATTTGAAGTGGATATACTTGTCAAGGAAGTTCCAAGAGTTCAAAAATAATATTTTGAACTTGCTTTAAAATTTCTAAAAAGAATATAAATTTGTTTTTAAGAAAATGCCATATTTAAACCCTATGAACAAATATGGTTCAAAACATTTTATTTTCAAAAACCAAATTTTGTGGAGCTTCTACACGTATTGGGGAGGCCACATGATTATTTTCAAATTTTTCTAAAAAGTTTTAAAGCCTCAATAAAATCCTTGAAGTGCTACTGGATTTAAAAAGAAAACCGAAAAAGGACTTAAGAGTAAATAGGAGAAGTATGCCAGGGGGTTATCTGGAAAAGTGGCATCGTCTCTCTGTAGCAGCCCGTGGCTGCGGTGCGTGTCGACCGCCCGTCGCTCCCGCCGCCGGCCCCCCCCTTCCCCTCTCGCCCTCTGCCGCGCGAGAAGAGGATAAGAGCGTCGACGCACCGCTGCTCTCCCTCATCCACCCACTCGCTCACTCGCTCCTGCTCTTCCTCTCTCCTTCTCCATTTCTTCCTCACCCTGGCCGAAGCCGAGCTCGAGCTCGCCGTCGCTGCCGCCGTCGCTGGAGAGCGCCCCGTCCAGATCGAAGACCGTCATCGCCTCCGCCGCGTCGCCCTCTCCCTCCTCGTCCAAGGAATCGAGCAGAGGAGCCCGGGATCACCGCGCATTTCTCGTCTTCTTCCTCTCCGGCCGCAGCACTCCGGGCAAGATCGCCGTCGCCCCGGTCCACCTCCGTCCTCGCCGTCGCTTCCCACGCATCGAGGGTGAGCTCGATGCTCCTGGACATCTCCGTCCTCTCTATCCCCCTCGGGTTCGTCGCGACGTAGTCGTTCCCGCCGTAGCCGTAGCACGCCGCCGCCGTAGCTCGTCGCCGGAGCTTTTCCCGGCGACCTTTTGGCCCTTAGCACTGCCACGAGGTGTCCCACCCTCGTGCGCGTCGAACGCGAGCATCCGCTTGTCCCCTAGCGCCGTAGATCGTCGCACCCGTGCGCCTCGCCGCCGGCGATCACCGCGGCCACGCGCGACGTCGCCGTGCACCGTACTCACCTCAAAGGACCACGCGCCCGTATACTAACACGAACACCGCACTGACCTACTGGCTAGCAGAGCGCAGCACCCACGCGCGCGTCGCGAGTTCGAACCCGCTCGGACGCAAAGGCGCACCCTTTTTCATTTTATTCCCACACACTGACAGCTGGGCCCCACCGGTCAGCGACCGTGGTGGCCAGCGCAGTCACACCCGAGCCCAGTCAGCGCCAGCGTGGCCTCTGGCCCACTGGTCAGTGGTTGCGGCTAGCCCAGCCCTGAGTGAGAAAAGTTTCGGACGTGTTTTCTGAAAAATAAAATAAAAAGACAGATTCAAATTTAAACTTATAAAATGCATATCTTTTTGAATATTGATCCAAAAATTACAAATAATATACCGAATTGTTCAGAAAAATAAGGCCAGTCTTTTGGTATAATTCACCTATCCAAATAAATTAGTTATTTAATGTTTTATTAAAATAAAGAAAATGGCAGAATATAAAATAAATTGGGAAAATTCATATCTTTAAAACTAATGATCCAAAAATTAAGTTTGATCTATTAAAATGGTTAGCAAGTGATAACCTTCATATTCCAGCTTGTCTCCAAACATGGATAATTATTTTGTAGTGTTGTTTAAAATAAATTAATAAAAAGGGCAAAATTAAAAAGGGCTTTATAAATTAATCTGTAATGATTTCTGGAGCAAACCCAATTTTGCTAGGTTCCTAGTGTTTCACTTTATCATATCCTAACTTGGTGTAATATTTTGACTCACAGAAAATATATAGTGACCTAACTTTTGTCTGAAGTATTTCCCGTTCAACGGGAGGTGCTTGTTGCTAACCTTCGCCTCAGATAGTTTTGTGATCGATGTACCTAGCTCGCGTATAGGTGATAGACTACTGACCAGTATAATGCCCTCGTAAGTGTAGATCCTAGTTGTTACCCGAACGATTAGTTCGAAGCTTACGGTTTGTTACTTGTCTGTACACCACTTGTGGTTTGGTTTGCTTAGTGATTGTTGTGTTATCCTCCTGTTTGCGACGCTAGATATAAACGCTACCGGAATGGTCTTTGGAACGGAGTTATTGAGGAAGGGGAATTCGTTGAACCTGAAGATCAAGACCAAGTTCACTTTGCCGAGCAAGGCAAGCTATCCTCTGAGCTTGCATTTATATACATCTATTTTGGTTCACATGTTTTACTTGTAAAGAGCAAAAGTTATTTATATGGTGTTTGCCACAAAAGCTATGATTTTGAAAACCCTTTTCCAAATTATAAGTATATTATTTTGACACCCTATATGGAGATATTAGCTGGAATTTCTTTTTCAAACTATAGGATGGGAAAAAAATATTGTTTACTCAAAACTCCTTTGAAAATACTTGTGTGTGGATATGGAATGCCGAGATGTCGGTGTTGAAGTGGAGGAATGGAGAATGGAGATGTTATGAAAAATGCACAGTGTCCTAGTACTATGGCGACCAATCTTACCCTGTGCGACCACATTTACCACATATGGGAAAAGGCGTAGTCATGTAGTTTGCTCTTATTAGTATGGGATACCTCATCGACGGAGATGACTCCGTTATGCATGAGGGGATGGTCCGAGGACCTACCCCCTGACCCGGGTCCTCACACAAGTTGGTGGGGAGGATAGAAGGTTCCCCCAAACCGCCGGACAAAACTATGAGTCCTCACACTTAGGGTTTCTGACGGGAAACTGGACTGGGTGTCGATGGAAAGTGTCATATGGGAAGGATCCTGTACTAGCATGAGCAAATGAGAGGCTATGGTCGGTGGCTCAACTTCGCATACACCTGGTATGGCGGGACGTGGCTGACACGATGAGTTACCGGATGGGTGTGGGAAAAGCGTGCTACCTCTGCAGAGGGTTAAAACTATTCGAATAGCCGAGTCCTCGGATATGGACAATTGGGAGACTGTCCTCTGACCATGTGCAAGTTTTGCAAAGTTTTGAGATTTGAAAATAAAATGGAGGTGTGTTGTATCAGCAACTCTACCGACGGGCTGGTATGAGGTTGCTGGAGAATGATTTGACCATGACGGGCTATGGTCGAGAAGTGAAAAGTTTTGTGTTTTGAAAGGTGAAAATGTTTTATGCAACTATGCCAACGGGCCGGCATGAGGTTGTGGGATTGAATGACCATGAAGGGTTATGGTCGGAAAAGGAGGAGTTTTGGAGAAATAAACAAATGGTGATGATTTTCGGGAAAATGTTTATAAAAGAGACTTCTTACCTTTCCAACAAAGATATATTTTTGGGAAAATGTTTATAAAAGAGACTTCTTACCTTTCCAACAAAGATATATTTTCGGGAAAATGTTTATAAAAGAGACTTCTTACCTTTCCAACAAAGATATATTTTCGGGAAAAAGTTTTAAAAGAGAATTCTTACAAAGATAGATTTATGGGAAAAAGTTCTCAAAACCTTCTTTTCTTTTCAATAAGGATATATAGATGTTTTAAAATAAATAAAAGTTTGAAAATTAAAAGGGTGCTGTTGCATGCTCATGTCGGGGTAGTTTGCGAGTACTTAAATGTACTCATGGCTGTGTCCCTGGATATTCCCATGTCCAGAGTTCAAGAAGAAGTAGGCTGAAGACCGAGGGATCGATGACGTCAATGCGAACTAGGGCGCTTCCCAGTCAGCTGCCTGTAGGGTTGGCAAGTGACTTGGGCTCCACGTTGTTTGGTGACTTCCGTTGCAAGTACCTGTTGAAGTTATGACTTCAATCAAGTAAGTATATTTATTCGGTATTTATGGGTGTTCTGTGATACCAATTCGAGTTATGTGCAACACCAGACTGATCATGGGATTGTTGCAGGAAACATAACGGGTATCTCGGATACCTAATCCGGGGTCCCCACACGCTGCCTACAGTTGTGGGTCCCACCTGTCAGAGGAAAATATCGTTTTGGTGCCGACATGCAGCATCATTTTTTGTGAAAACATTCTTACACTTTTTTTTGGTATATATAGCTTTATAAAATCACTACTTCATAAAGTCGTGGGTCCCACGTGTCAAAGGTGACACACATAAAATGTATTATATTAGTGATTTGCAAAACGAGTCTTTTAATTTGGTGCCGACATGTGGCATCTTTTTTGCGAAAACAATCTTACACATTTCTTGTATAGCACGTAAGACCTTACTGCTGCTGTAGTACCTGTCAGAGGGAGGCAGAAAATAAAATAAAATTAAGGATCAACGAGCTAACTTGGCCCGACGGAAATGCTACGTATGGTGTGTCTCTCTTGCGAGGCTCGAGTGGGGCTAGTGAGCAATAGTGAGGTAGGGCTAATCCAGTAGTACCATGCGAAGTGGGGCACCATAATAAAAAAACCAATATATATGAACCCTCTAATAGTTTGTTATGTCATGTGTTGTTAAGAGGAATTACTATATATATATATATTGACCGTGGCTAACAACTTTTTTCCATGAGTTTGTGACCTCATCTTATATATCCAGTGAAGCATTCATAGGATTAGTTCGTATAGGAAACTCCCACACAATATTTTTTGTGTACATCCATAGGAATTCTAGCATTCACTCCAAGCTAGGCTCAATACGGGTGCAGATGACCCGTTGTGTAAATTGGATTTTTAAGACAATTTAAAATGTTAAAAGTTTCAAACTAATTTTTTTAATGTTCATATGAAAAATCGAAAAAATATTTTGCATGATCGGTATAAAATAGAGAAAAAATGTTACGTGCAGAGGCATTTTTGAACACCGGGGATTTGTCTTTTTACACCAGCCGCACAAAAATTTCTTTTCATCCCTTTTTTTTACGAACAAAGATTGTTCATATGTACACCCGAAATTTTTATTTGAAATTTTTTGACATTTGAAAATTCATTTTTTGGGTAGGGGGTGTAGATGCACCTATGAGCCGAAGTGGATTCAATTAGACATTCCTATCGTAATATGGGTTTGCTATTCCTACAGTACAATCTTGATCTAGCTGTTGAGTACGGATAGTGGCTCCAGCGCATGGCGTGCACAGATAGACACTGAACGCGCCGTATCCTTTGACCGGCGGGGCACTGGACCTGCAGGCAAGCTAGAGACGCCTGGCTATGGCATTGTCAAATCAAATCATTTGTAAAAACATCTACTCCTACGTACTCTATAGTGCATGTCTCTCCACTATGGCAGACATATATTACTCCGCTGCGCCACCTGGTACACGACCAGTCAGCGGCCAGGGGCACTGCCTCTTCCCGCCTATTTGGATGCAGGCACCATCGAAATGACCGTTCTACCCGTAAAGTCTATCTGAACCCCGTGCGACTGCAAGGATATTTTAGTAATTTTATCTCTGAGGCGCGATTTTCTACCCGGCCCACACCCCGCCGAGCCTCAGAACCAAGTTCTTCAAGATCTCGCCGATTCCCACTAAAAAAAACAAAGTTATCGCCACTTCGACTAACCCAGATCAGACTCCGTCCACATCCACAACCGCCCACCGGCTAATTCACACTCGCATGAGTGGCTAGGATTACAAGGCCCAAAAGCCCATCTCAGCACACAGGCTCTCGTAGGCCCAGTAGTACCGGCGAAACGACCGGTAGTACCGACGGACTCCAGTGGGTGGACGCGCAGCGCCTGTAGTACCGGTGAGTTAACCGGTAGTACCGGCGGACTCCAGGAGGTTCGGGTCTTCGCCGGTAGCTGCTCCAGAAGTGCCGGTTGGAGGGGTCCGGTAGTACCAGTGGTCTTCAGCGGTAGTACCGGGACCTGGGACTTCTTGCTCTTCCTCTTCATCCTCTTGGCTCCACACTTGTCCATCTTCATCACTTGGTGGCGTATCTTCATGAGACTTGTAGCTGAGCACACACAAGGTATCCGAATGAAGTAGCAAACCATTCAAGGGAGTGTCAAGGTCACACATAGATAGGAGAGAATTCACCTTAGCATGGATAGCTTTGACTCTTGCTCTTGTCATTGGACCGCTTGTCGTATGTAACGCACCGGGGTTTTTCCCCATATTAAATTTTCTTTGTTTTTCTTTTTTTCGCATCATCATGTCATCATGCATCTTGTCAACTTGCATGTTTTTGCTAAAAATAAAAATACTCCCTCCGATCCATATTAATGGTCTCAAACATTGTCTAGATACGGATGCATCTAGTCTAAACACTTAACTAGATACATCCGTATCTAGATAGTTGAGTCCATTAATATGGATCGGAGGTTGTATTATTTTTGCAAGCCCTATTTTGTTTTGCAAATTAATAAATCTTTCTCCCTCTCTTTCTATTTTAATAAAACCAAAATAGTAATCGGGAATAATTGCAAAACTATTTCAAATCAGACTTAAAGTTTTGTAAATTATTTTGTAAAAGTGTTTCCTCTCTTTCCTTATCTCTTTTCTCTCTTATCCCCTCCTTTTTTTATCTTTTCTCTTCTTCATCTCTTTTATTTCCTGTATAAAAGAGAAAATTCTTTTTTAATCTTAAAGGGCCGAAGCTCTCAATCTAGCCCATGTGGCTTCTTCCCTTTGCTTTTGGCCCAGCCC